>QLTV01002534.1:361527-397649 GCA_003457575.1 Thermophis baileyi | reverse complement strand
TTCCTTCCTTCCTTCCTTCCTTCCTTCCTTTCTTTCTTTCTTTCACTGTGAATGCTCCAACACTGGAAGTTTTTAAGAAGAGATTGGACAACCGTTTGTCTGAAATTATATAGGGCTTCCATAGGTTCGCCATCACTGGACTAGAAGATCTCCAAGGTCCCTTCCCAACTCTGTTATTCGGTTAAAGTATAGAGAGGTACTTTAAAAAGTTGGTTAGATCAAGCACACATATTCATTGTGCCCTTCTATGGAGACATTTTTAATTTTTATTGGGTTATGAAAGCTTCTTATATAGCAATTGTGAGGTATTTTGTTTTTTGAATGTCCCTAATTGCTCTGGACATTTTTCTGTTTAAGTTTTTTCCTGTTCTTTATGCAGCCTTGCTTCTTCCTAACATCATGTTTCACTAATAGTGAATCATTAGGGCTCCAGGAATTGCAAAAAGACCTTGGGGATTACCCTTAGCTTTAAGGCATCTTGGTTTTTAGTGTGCTTCATGTGTGAAAGTCAAAAGGAGATTATAAGATGCGAGTTTAACATGTGAGTCAGACTGTGTGTAGATAATGTGGCAGTGTTGTTTCTGCCAACACCAATCTAATCATATAAATGAGATTTTTTTAAAATTCCCTCTGCCTCCCCAGAAATGTCACTGATTTAAGCTAGGAATTTTTTTTATTTTATTTTTTTGCATACAGAGCATGATCATTATACGTAATTTATAGGCCTCACTTATGCAGTGAACATGAAGAGTGGGGGGAGGAGCAGGGGTACGTTCTAATTTACCTCACTGCCGGTTCACTTCCTCCCGCACCGCGTGGGCACGCCTCGTGGGCGCACGCACGCTTTGCACGCATGCGCATGCGCAGTGCCGAAAAATCAAAAAAAAAATCCCCCCCCAAAAAAGCCAAAAACAAGATGGCGACGCATGCGCAGTGCCGGAAACCCGGCTTCAGCACATGCGCAGAAGAAAAAAAAACCCGGAAATTTTTTAAAAAAAAAAATTCAAAAAAAATTCAAAAAAATTCAAAAAAAAAAAAAGATGGCGGCACCCACAGACCGTCACTGACCGAACTGGATCCATGACATCACTGTGACGTCACCAGCGAGTTGCTATCGGTTCAGGCAAACCAGTCCGAACCGGGAGGAACCCACCTCTGGGGAGGAGGGAAACCTAATGTTCATATCAAGCAGGATTAACTTATAATACATGAATCTCTTTTTACTTTCTTTATTCTTTAGGCCAATGGATCTGGGGCTCTTGATTTGGGACGTGGGGGTCGGGAATCTGAGCTAGAAGAGGTTTTGGAGCGCCAGAGAGGAGAACTATCCCAGTTGAAAGAAAGACTTACCATGCTCTGTCGGCAGATGGCAGAGCTGGAGGAAGAGTTAGCCACCGCCCAACGAGATGTTATTAAGTCTGAAGAAATTAATGCCAAGCTACAAAGAGATCTCAAGGAGGTAAAAGGCAATAATTGGTATTCCATTGTACTTTATGGCAGGTTACCTCTTATCTAGATCAAGTGTTTAACCTGACCTCTTCTGGGTATGCTGAAAGTGCATCTTCCCAGTTAACATGATTAAAGAGTAAGGCCTTTGGGAATTGCAATCTAAACCTATCAAGAGGGCACTAAGATAGACAGGTCTGCAATAAATAAATACTCAAATGTCTCAGCTTATGAAATTCAGAAGATGGGAATCATTCGGAGAGAGTTTTTCAGAAAAACATCTTACTCAACTGGTGGGTTGTGAAAATGGAGGAGGCAAATATAGTAATCAGGAGTTTTTCAGAAGGGATTAGTGTTATAATAGCCAATAATGTAAAGCTATATATGAAGCTAAGTGGCATCCATACGTAAAATGCTAGACAACCCCGTGAATGAAGGCGAATATATGTCCTAGGATAATGTTGCAGGATCCAATCTGGGTCAGTCAACAGGACCAGAAGTTTTGTCTTTCGAGCTTTCGGACTCGTACTGGAGAGAAGTTGCCTGAAGATGAGCTCCAATTCAAGTCCGAAAGCTCGTAGAACCCATGACCCACTGGGCCATTATTTCAGAGATTCCTCAATGCCTTCAACAATAGCAGAGCTCTGATGCACTGTAAAAATTCTTTAAAATTCAGAAATATATTCACCTTGAAATAGCCCATATTGAACTATATAGCACAGTCAAACATTAGCAGTGAACTACAGGAAATGCTTTATAACATTTTGGATTATATCACAAAATACTTTATGATAATTTTTATGTCATAAAACATTTTATAAAATTTACCAAATTTTAATAGCATGGAATCACAGGTTCTTGATCTTTGACGCATTTCATAAGTTAGCCCATTTGAAGTACTTTGAAAACATTTTGCCCCATGGTGGACCTTTTCACCCAGTTAATGGTTACAAAGAGGTTTAGTAGTATATAGATAGAATCATGTAGAGTTTTAGAGAAAGCAGAGAAAACATAGTAAAAATGATCAAGAGATGGACGGATTTACTTAATGATCGCATGAGTCACTTAACAACTGCAGTGATTTGCTTAACAACTCTGGCAAAAAGGTCATGAAATTGAGCACAATTCACTGAACCTTGCTTAGCAATGGAAATTCTTATTGCAATTGTGGTCATAAATTGAGGACTACCTGTATGCTAAGTGGCTTCATGTCATGAAATGTATAATTTTTGCATGTAATAGGCAAATTAACTGAAAAGTGATAGAATCTGTAAGAATATAATCTACAGATTATAAAATATAATATTAATTTCATTCATAATTAATAAGTGAAGAATCTGGGCAGAGGTTTATTATGTTTCCAGACAATTGGAGAGAGTATGGGTCTATCCACCACCTGCCATTTTTAACAGCAATAGCACTTAGCACTTAGACTTATATACCACTTCATAGTGCTGTACAGCCCTGTCTAAGCAGTTTACAGAATCAGCATATTGCCCCCATATGGTCCTCATTTTACCGACCTCGGAAGAATGGAAGACTGAGTCAACTTTGAGCTGATGACAATTGAACTGCCGAACTACTGGCAATCGGCAGTCAGCAGAATTAGCCTGCAATGCTGCATTTTAACCATTGTGCCACCAAGGCTCTTATCCTTTCCTTCTCTTATGTGGTATGGGTAACAGGCATTAGCTCAACGAGAAGACATGGAGGAACGAATTACCACATTAGAAAAACGTTACTTAAGTGCTCAGCGGGAGGCAACATCCCTTCATGATGTCAATGACAAACTGGAAAATGAGTTGGCCAGTAAGGAATCCCTCTACAGACAAGTGAGTTCCTACTTTTGCCTTTTCATCATTCTATTTATTACTATTATTGGCTCCAGTATCTCCCTGTTAATGTCTGGTTGACCTTAATGTGCACATTCTGCATATCCTGCAGATAAGTTGGTAGTTGCCCATTTTCCTCCCTGCTTCTCCATGCTAGTTGGTAATACTCAGTTACCTATATGATG
The DNA here is from genome assembly GCA_003457575.1 of Thermophis baileyi. Classification (NCBI taxonomy): domain Eukaryota; kingdom Metazoa; phylum Chordata; class Lepidosauria; order Squamata; family Dipsadidae; genus Thermophis; species Thermophis baileyi. Next base: position 394,186 of record QLTV01002534.1, on the reverse strand, counting down.
ATTCACCTTGCAGGGTTTTGTTTCTTGACCACCCCTTAAAAGTATTTATTTATCTGTGTAGAGTGAAGAAAAAAATAGGCAGCTACAAGACTGGCTAGAAGATGCCAAGCAGAAACTTCAGCAGACTCTTCAGAAGGCTGAGACTTTGCCTGAGATAGAGGCCCAGTTGGCACAGCGAGTAGCTGCCCTTAACAAGGTACTGTGCAAAACAGGGAAGAAATTAAATATGCCATCAAGAGATGTAGGGAGGGAATGGCCAAAGGAAGACTGGTTGCTGGTGTTGGAGGAGAAGTGGAAATTGGAGAAGTGGGAAGATTTTGAGTTCTAAGAGAAACAAAATATGGCTTAATTCTCTCATTCACTTCTTTATCTAGGCAGAGGAGAGGCATGGCAATTTTGAAGAGCGTTTGCGTCAACTTGAAGCCCAACTGGAAGAGAAGAATCAGGAGCTCCAGCGGGTGAGGGCATGAGTAAAAAACTGGGTAGAATTAGATGGGTACTGGAAGCGCCAGACTATTACTGATGAGCTATGGTTCTGTGCACATGCACATGCCTTGCATGAAAAATGTTCCAATTTAATCTCATGTCTGACTGAAAACGATGGAGATTTCTACAAATCCTGGAGAACTGTTCCCAGTCAATATTGACAATAATACGCTAGATGGACAAATGGACTTTCTTGGTACAAGACAGCTTCCAATCTTCTATTTCATGTGCATGGGGAGCATTAAAAATACACTAACTGAAATGTATATGGGAAAAAGGGATTCTAGATGTTATGAAACTGGAATAATTGATTATGGACAAGAGGGTAAGATAGTAGAATGGAGGAATGACCTCCAGACAATCCTTTTACTTTTGTTCTCTCTCTTGGAAAAATAGGCACGCCAAAGGGAGAAAATGAATGATGAACATAACAAGCGCCTCTCAGAAACAGTAGATAAGCTACTATCTGAATCCAATGAACGCCTCCAGTTGCATCTGAAAGAAAGAATGGGGGCACTGGAGGAGAAGGTACATGTTTCTGTAGGCATGAATTAGATTTGTGATGTGGGAATCAGCTGTCCTGCATCTGTAAATCAGCTGAGTGAGAATCCAACTGAAGGAACTGCTAGAGGTCAGGAATATCATACCTTGAAACACAAAATAGTAACCACAATCTTTATTTTTCTAAAATAAAATGTACTGGATGTTTTGGATCTTAGGTATTATGGGTAAAAGCATAGTAACTGCTGTTAAAAACAAAACAAAACAAAATCTCATAGCAGCCATTATGGATGGTTTTTGTTTTGTTTAGTCATAAAGAGGATAGCCATTATTCTAGCTGCTAAAGAAACTGACCATCCAAGTTCTTGAATAAAAGGAGCCCCAGAAGTCTAATGTTTTGAGAACCAGCAACTGAGGCTGCTTAGAGACCGTTGATTGCCAGTTGAGAATTCTAATCTTAGGTGGGATTTGATTGGTGGGTGGGTATTTGGACAGAAGAAGAGGCAGAAATGGTCATAAAGCAAAAGCTCAAATACCGGTAGAAAAAATCTGAAATTATCCTTCATTTCATAGCCTGCTCTAACACAAGTTGGTTCTCTCTTGACGAATAGAGGAAATATATTGCATCTGTAGAGAGGAAGGTATGTTGAGTTGCATGTACGAAATTTACTATGTGTTTACTCTGATTAAATTCTTCTGTTTCTCTCATTTTATCCCCCTTAAGAATACGCTAAGTGAGGAAATTGCCAACATGAAGAAAGTACAGGATGAGCTACTGGCAAACAAGGTGAGGCAGATGGCAACTGAGAATTGAACTCTTGTGTGTGTGTGTTGGGAATCTCTAAGTCCAAAATTGGAGAGAAACATGTTGAATTTTAGGGGGTATGGGTTTGGGTTAATAATGAGGAAAGTTTTCAAGTTATTTAAAGGGTGTGATGGAAGATCAGCTAGGTTGCTTTCCAGAACTGATCTCCTCCTCTGACCATGTCCTGCAGGAGCAACTATTGGCTGAGATTGAGAGGATGCAAATGGAGATAGACCAATTACGTGGACGCCCAGTCTCTACCTATTCTCGGTAAGGAGGCTTCATGCTTTCAGAAACCAAGAATGGTTTCTTAATATCCAAGTTCTCAAACCCTGCTAGATAATTGCTGGGTGCCCACAACATGCTGAACCACTAATTCTCAGCCTATTCTAAACTGATCTTTAGTATTGCAAATCCAGCCAATTATTTTAATATTATTATTAGTTAAAGCTAGAAAAAATGTTCTATATCTAGAACATGCCTTTTGTAATATGTTTGGCTTACTCCTTTACACTTCCTCTCATACCCATAGTTTGATGATCTTCTGTGCCATGATTACAACATTTCTGACTTCTTGAAGGATGGGAATAGTCTTTGTTGGTGGAACCATGTATAGAAAAAGGGCTGAAGTTTTGATTAAAAGGGGAGCTCTGGAACCTGAATGGAATAGATCTTTTCTTCTTCCTCCGTGATTATTCTTGCTCACAGTTCTTTTTTCCTGTTCCACGGAGGTCTCTGCCAGGTAGCGTGTTGGAGTTGCGTTACTTCCAAGCACCCACGCTGCCGGTAGGGGCCCACGTGGACCATTACAGCAGTGCTGGTGTGGCAAGACGTTCAAAGAAGGGGCGCTGGACTGTCAAGGATGAGGCTACCAAGGTATGGATTGTCTGCTGACAAATTGATAAGTTTATGAAAAAAACTGAACCAAAATTAAAGGGATCATCAGGGAGTTTTGAAATGGTATTAGTAAGATGTTATATGCTTGCTCAGAGCAGCCTTCCCTAGCCTGAATTCCTCCAAATGTGAAGAGATTATTTTACATAAATTTCCAGCCACTGCATTTGCTGGAAAATTTGAGAGTAGTTAATCCAACATATCTGGTTAACTTAATGTAGGTAGTCCTCAGCTTACGACCATAGTTGAGCCCAAATTTCTGTTCCTAAGTGAGTCAGTTAAGTGAATTTTGCCCCATTTTATGACTTTTCCTCCATAGTTGTTAAGTAAATCACTGCAGTTGTTAATAACATGGTTGTTAAGTGAATCTGGCTTCCCCATTGACTTTACTTGTCAAAAGATCACAAAAGGTGATCATATGATCCAGGACACAGTTACCGTCATAAATATGAGTCAGTTGCCAAGTGTCTGAATTTTGATCATGTGACCATGTGGATGATGCAACGGTGGTGTGTAAAATGGTCATAAGTCACTTTTTTCAGTGCTGCTGTAACTTCAAATGGTCACTAAATGAACTGTTGTAAGTGTAAATTTTCACTAAAAAAAGCTTACTTCTACTGTCAAATGAACTTTGTCTCATGATTTGTCTAAGTATGGATGTTAGCTAATCTGTACACTGAAGCAAGTAGAAGCTAGGCTCATTAGATCCCATATCAAAGTTCCTAATAAAATGAAATAATTTGTGGGTTGGTTTCTGAATGTTTCATTACCGGGCTAGGTAACATCTTCAGCGGAGTTTAAGGGATCCTACCTAGCCTGGTAACAAAACATTCGGAAACCAACCCACAAGCTTCACCCTCATCCTACACTCGAGCTACAGATATTTGCCACTATTGCAAATGAAGCAGAGGTGGGTTCCTACCGGTTCTAACTGGTTCTTTAGAACCGTTAGTAACTCGGCGATGACATCATGGAGACAGTTCCGTCAGTGTCTCTGTGGGTGCCGCCATCTTGGATTTTGCTTCTGTGCATTGCGCAGAAGCTATTTTTTGATTGCGCGCACACGCGCACAGCATGACCCTGAGCGAACCGGCAGCAAAAGGATCCAGAACCCACCCCTGAAATGAAGTAATTGTCTTCTGTAAGACTTGGCCATGGTATATTCTGGTCTTCATTATCCATCCAAAGTGGGAACTGAGAAGAGGCATATTATTTGGCCTGTAACCTAAAGGTGCTTTGCAAAGGATGTTTCTGTGCCATCCCTGAAAATACATAAGTTGCAAATGAAACATTTAAGGTTCTAGATTTACCAGATCATCACCTTGCTGTTAATGTGGAAAAGGACAGCTGACAATTATGGCTCACACTGCAGCAGAATACATATGTCAGAGAACATCTTTTGTTGCAGTTCCTTCTAGAACATTTCAACAACTCTCTTCCCTACAATTCTTGGCCACAGTCATTCTGAGTTTTTTTTAGCAATCCAACTTTTTTAGCGAATACTCCCCATTGCCTTCTGCCAGTTCATGACTGTAAAACAGATATCCCCTTTAGATGTGTTGCAATAAAACCCCTATAAGCCCCCAGCAGCATCTGGAAAGCATTGAAATGACAAGAGGAATGGTTCAGCAAGGCTGGAAATTAAATCTGCCTCAACCCCCCTCTCTTATATTTATTCTGTCAGTTGCATTTAATGCCCAATGAAATCAGTGGGACTTGAGAGGTAATTATTTTGTCATTGGTTTCATTGAGATTTGTACAACTAATGTCTAGGTCGAGTACACTCACTGCAATAGGATATGGCAAGATGCTGGATGAAGAATAAGAAAGGGCTCTTATTGGAGGCATCTCAGGAATCTGCATGTCTTCTGCATTTTAGACCCATAAGGATTCCTTATATTTTTGGAACATTGAATATAGCTTTTGTAAATCAGTGGTAGGATTCAAAAAATTTTACTACCGGTTCTGTGGGCATGGCTTGGTGAGTGTGGCAGGGGAAGGATACTGTAAAATCTCCATTCCCTCCCCACTCCAGGGGGAAGGATACTGCAAAATCCCCATTCCCTCCCCACTCCTCAATTTTTTTGTACTACCAGCTCTGTGGCCGTGGCTTGGTGGGCATGGCTTGGCTTGGTGGGCGTGGCAGGGGAAGGATACTGCAAAATCCCCATTTCCTCCCGATCAGCTGGGAGGCAGAGCATAGATGGGGGTGGGGCCAGTCAGAGGTGGTATTTACCGGTTCTCCGAACTACTCAAAATTTCCGCTACCGGTTCTCCAGAACTGGTCAGAACTTGCTGAAACCCAGGTTCTGCTTTTGTTCCATCATGGAGGTAAAAAATGTATTTGGGGGTTCCCAGATGCTCTTTCCAGTTAGGAATCAATCAGGCAGTCTACTGCACAGTTTGGGGATATTAGCTTTATTGATGTGTTTCATATCATACTCTGGAATTAAATATTTATCTTTTTCCATATGGAGTGTAATTAAATTGAAATATATATGGGTATCCAATCTCCCATAACCCATAATTATGCAAACATTTTATATTTTCCTGTAGAATATCAAACCCTTCATATATGTGTAGGATATTGATTTGGGGTTTCATGTTGCTTGTCTAAGTAGAGAATATCTAATTGCCAATAACATCTGATTTATGGAGCATTGATGATGTAGGGAAATATATTAAACTGAAAAAGGAATAATTAAAGCTATTAAAACAGGGAAATGAAGAAAGAATGTTATGGAATTACTGAGCTTTCTTTCCATGGTTCAATGATAGGCTCTGTTGTTTAGAAGTAGCCATAGATTCCAGAGGAAATTATATTGATTTCATTGAATGGGTAGCACAGCTAGAGAAGATAGTACCTGCATAGTACCAAATCTAAGTATGTAGATGTTGCTTTTATAGGACAATGTGCACAGAGTATAGCAATAATTGTAATGTTTTGCTTTCCATTTTTGCTGTACTCATTGTTATTTTGTTTCTGTTCCTTTTTTTTTTTTTTTTTGGTACTCCATCTGCCACTGGACATACACCTGGTAAGTATCTTCTGATATCACTTTAGAGGAATGGGTAGCAAAACAGTACTGGCAATTGGGAAGAGGGTAATCATGTCTCTTATGGCAGGGGTCTCCAACCCCCAGTTCGTGAACTGGCACCGGGCCACGGCATGCCAGAAACTGGGCTGCGCAAACAAGCAAAGCCCTATCCATCAGATACAGGCAGCATGCGAAACTACGTCTCCTCTGGTCCGTGGGAAAACCTGTCCCCATAGAACTGGTTCCTGGTGCCCAAAAAATTGTGGGCCACTGTCTTATGGGCATGTTGCTATCTACTGAAGCTGGGTAGCCTTTATCGGTGTTTTTCATATCTGTATAGTAGGAATTGTCAACCTTTTCAAGCACCGGATACCTGTCCTTCTGAGATTTTTTTCCAAAGTGTCTAAGCTCATGTGATGTTGCTAAATTTCATAAGCTCTTGTACTAGAATCATGCATCGTAATTGGCAGATGATACAAAAGGGTGTAAAATAGGGTATAGGTTAGAAAACAGAAGCTGAATTCAAAACTTTCTTTGTATGTTAGAAAGGTGGGCTGAAAAATAAAATAAAAGGGAGAGAAGGGGAGAGGAGAGGAGAGGAGAGGAGAGGAGAGGAGAGGAGAGGAGAGGAGAGGGAGGGAGAGAAGGGGAGAGGAGAGGAGAGGAGAGGAGAGGAGAGGAGAGGAGAGGAGAGGAGAGGAGAGGAGAGGAGAGGAGAGGAGAGGAGAGGAGAGGAGAGCAGAGACAAATGTAAAGTTCTACCCTTTGGGAAAAAGCAACTAAAAGCACAAGAGATAGAAATAGGAATGAAATGTACAAGTGAAGACCTTCTTAGAGTTATAAGTGATCACAAGTTGAATGTGAGTCAGCACTGTGACACAACTGCCAAAAAAAGATAAACGCAATTTTAGGCTGCATTAATAAAGTTTACATTTTAAATCAGAGGCACTAATAGTCCTATTGCAATCTGCATCAGTCAAATCCAGTCTCAAATACTGCATGCAGTTCTGGTCACCAAATTTTGAGAAAGATTCAGAGAAGCCTTATAGAGAAATAAGGAAATGAGAGAAGATGGGATGCACGGCTACAATAGCATTTTTCAAGTCCATGAAAATGTGTCATAAGTAAAGTCAAAATCATTCCTCTGTAGTACAGAAAATGGGATAACATGAAGCAAGTCATGGTTCAAGATCATGTTCTAAAAGCAGTTTAGAGTGGAATTGTACAATTTCATGTAATCTCAAGAACTGTGGTTTTTAATTTTGGGTAGGATGGGAGACTTCAGTGCGATCTTAAGATCCAGTGAGCATCCTGGTTCTTGTGGGTGTCCTTTTGTGACTCCTGCTTTCTATTAACTAACCAAGAAAGGTGGGATTAGACTTTCTCTTACTATCTGTTTTTCTTTCCTCACAGGCCTTCCCCCCCCACCAATTCAGGAGTGGGAGAGGGCTCAGCAGGCAGCTGGAGGCTCCTTTGAGGGTGGGCTGGATGGTTCGGATGAGGATGAACGTGATCCTCTCTTCAGCTCAGCTGATCTGCTGTCTCCCAGCGGACAGGCTGATGTACAGACCTTAGCCATCATGCTACAAGAGCAGCTGGAAGCCATTAACAAAGAGATCAAGTGAGTTGTCCTGGCCAGACATAGCATGTGCAGCATGCATGTGCAACATTTTTCCTGAATTAAAACTCTCTACACTCCTGCTTGCTTGACCCAGGTGTTTTTGTGCCTTACGTTTTCTCTTGAAACTATTTCACAGTTTTAAGGCTTTCCCCTAAGTACAATGCCCTGTGTGTTTTCGGCACATGTCCCAGTGCCCAGTGTAGGAAATCTATATATGAGAAACGTATCAAGAGAGTTCTGATTTAGTCCCTGAACAGGCCATTTTTTTTTTTTTGCTTTTAAATGATCCATTTTCTTTAGGTGATATGATAGCCAGCACCCTACATTGCAACCAAAGGGAGGGTCTCTTTCCATCTATCCCTGTATTGATTGTGCTAGAGCAGGGGTGTCAAACTCACGTCGTCACGGCGGCGTCACGTGATGTATCGGGACTTTTTCCCCTTCGTTAAACCGGGGGCGGGCGTGACCACCGCATGATGCATCCGGCCCGTGGGCCCGGAGTTTGACAGCCCTGTGCTAGAGGAATATCAAAAGCAATATCCCTTATATATATAGGATATGGAAGTGTTTCTCAACTTTAGCAATTTAAAGATATCTTATGTTGTTACAAATATTGCTTACAATTATTATTTACAATTATTTTATATATTGCTCTACATCACAAGGGCAAATAACCAGTGGATTATGGACTAAATGAAGCACAGTAATTCCATTTAATTTCATGCTTGTAGATTATACTGCATGTATAATTTATAGAAGAGAAGGTAAAACACATTATGCTGATAACCCACAACTTACAGTATCATATTTTTTCTTTGCTGTTTATACCAGACTGATCCAAGAGGAGAAAGAATCCACCGAACAGCGAGCAGAGGAGATTGAGAGCCGAGTAACCAGTGCCAGTCTGGATGGATCCTTGGGGCGCTACCGTTCAGGCACTTCCATTCCTCCCTCTGTCACCAGTTCAACTCTTGCCAGCCCTTCTCCCCCCAGCAGTGGCCATTCTACACCTCGCTTGGCACCGCACAGTCCTGCTCGTGATGGAGAAAAAATGGTACATTGTAAATGGATTTGGGCAGGAGATGGCTGCACGTAGCTGCATTCATACAGTTGTTTCATTGCAGAAACATTGATGTTAATCACCAAAGGGTGTACTGTAGTGGTTAAGAGGTTCAACTAGGACTGTAAAAACCCAGGTTGCATCTTCAGCTGTGGAGTCCCAAGTCACTATTTCTCAGTCTCACAGGGTTGTTGTTATGCAGAAAAAGGGAGAAGGGGGCCATAACGCAAGCACATCCTTCCTTTTGCTCACATATCAAATATTTTACCCACTTCACATCCCTCTTCCTCTTCCCAACCTACTGCACAGGGGTGGGTTCCGGATTTCCCTACTGCCGGTTCGCTCAGGGATGGGCTGCGCGGGGGCGCGCGCGTTGCGTGCTGTGCGCGCGGGTCACGGGAGCGCACACATGCGCAGTACAAAAAAAAGCTTCTGCGCAGAAGCAAAAAACAAGATGGCGCCGCCTATGGCGCCGCCGAGAAAACCGGCTCAGGGGCGTGGCAGGCCTGGGTTGCTGCCGGTTCCAGCGACCCAGTCCACCAAGTTACTACAGGTTCTATAGAACCGGTCCAAACCGGTAGGAACCCACCTCTGCTACTGCAGATATGTAGGAGCAAGAAGGTAGTTATCTATGCCCCAGCAGTTGTTTGAGGTTGATTATCTTCTGATGGAGCCAATATGTTTATTACAGTGAGCCACGGTGGCGCAGTGGTTAGAGTGCAGCACTGCAGGCTACTTCTGCTGCCTGCTGGCTGCCTGCAATTTGGCAGTTCAAATCTCACCAGGCTCAAGGTTGACTCAGCCTTCTATCCTTCTGAGGTGGGTAAAATGAGGACCCAAATTGTTGGGGACAATATGCTGACTCTGTAAACCGCTTAGGCAGGGCTGTAAAAGCACTGTGAAGCGGTATATAAGTCTAATTGCTATTGCTATCAATAGTAAAAGAAAATACCGGTTTACTTCTGGTGGCTCCTTTTATCTTATTCATCCACTCTCCACTAGAAAACTGACCAGGACTCTGTCTACTCCCAGAAGGCACATATTTTGTTTTCAAGGGCTGCATGTGGTCTCCAAGTCACAGGTGGTCCATTTGGGATTATGCAGTGCAGTCCCAGTTCTTCAATGGTACAGAGATCTTTCCCCATCCTATCATTTAGCTACAAATGCTAGGGAATAAATCCCAATTTTCAAGGGTCCAGATATTGGTTTTAAAGGCAATAATAAAAGTTTACCTGACATCTAAAGTGGCCATTATTAGAAACAGTAGGGATTAGATAGGCCTTTGGCTTGCTTTGTTCAGCCTTCTCCTCTTGTGGGCAAATGTCACTTGTTTAAAACAAAATCTTTTTTTAATTGTTCAGCATGTGTGTTTAGAGCTTATTGTCATTGTTATTGCAATAATCTGAAGGACATCAAAGAGAGGTATATAAAAGAGATACCTAATTTATGAACAGTTAGTTGAGCTAATTTACCGTATTTTTCAGAGTATAAGGCGCACCTTTTTCCCTCCTAAAAGAGGGTGGAAATGTTGGTGCGTCTTATACACCGAATACAGCCATTTTTGGCCTCCCGAAGCCCCGCCCCCGCATCCCATTTTTGTGAAAAATGGGCCCGTTTTTCGCAAAAACGGGATGCGCAGAGGGCTTAGGAGGCCTGCAGAGTGTTCCTGGGGGCTGGGGGAAGGCAAAAATGCCCCCGTTTTTGCAAAAAACAGGTGAAAAACGGGCCATTTTTGCAAAAAATGGGGCACACAGAGGGTTTGGGAGGCCTGCAGAGTGCTCCTGGGGGCCAGGGAGGACAAAAACTTTTTTTTCTTACATACCTCTTCGAAATCTTGGTGCGTCTTATACACCGGTGCGTATTATAGTCTGAAAAATACGGTACTTTTAGATTGAATGTAGCCCAGGGTTGGCTAAATTTAAGTTTCTTAAATTAGTAAGGATTTTGTGCAGGACATAGAAATAAGGAATAAGGTTCCCCTCAACACATGCTCAATCTATAAAATGATCTAATTGCAGAATTACTTTTCTGGTTTTCTGGCTGTAAATCCTGATTTTCTCATAAACTTCAGCAGCAGCCAATTTTAGAGCAATACTCTCAAATTCTTGTTGAGGTTGTTAAACAAGGAATCAAAACCATCTGCAGTATTGCCACAATTTACAAGATGATTTAAACATGAGATACTATGTTGCACAATTTTAGTCCCAAGGGTTTGTGATGTTCACTCCTATGCAACTTGAGAAGCTCCCAGAGAGCATCTTCCTCCCCATCTGACAACAGTGACAAATGGGTTGTTTTTTGTACCATTTTCTCCTCCCGGCAGAACCATGTTGCCAAGGAAGAGATGCGAAGCTCTGAGGAGAAGGCCTTAGCATTATGCGAACCCCCGACACCCGCAACCCCCCGTACAATGCGTCTTGAACGTATGACTCAAGCATTAGCTCTACAGGCTGGACCACTGGAAGATGGCAGGGACCTGAGAACCAGGTAATTGCAAAACCCTAGTGGGTGAGGAATGGGAGAACTGAGATAGAGCATTCAGTGCAGGGGCTGGCATTTTATGTTTTAAGGATGTGGCAGAAAGGAACAAACAGGCCAGAAAGTCGGGTATCCTGCCTCAAAGAGGCCCACAGCTGAGTTCCACAACCTAGACAGGTGGATTTATTTCAATTGTACCTAGTTGGGCTTAATGATATTAGAACAAAGTGTCAAATTCCAAATTCTAGGCTCAAAACTGTTGGTTTATTTGAATTGTAAAGCTCAACCAAAATAAAGGTGCATTGGATGTGTTCTCCATCATGACTTATTTGTAAAAGTAATAAAGGCAAAATACAAATAAATACATAATAATATAGTGTTGTGGCATAGCAGACTTACAATGAACAGGAATAATGCTAGGTTAGAATCAAGCTTATAGTCATTTATTTATTTTTTATTTATCATACTTAAGAACTTCCCATCTCCCTCACAGCGGTCAGTGTACGATAAAATATTAAAAGCATGAAACAGTATATAAAATTGAAAAGAGGCAAGGAATATTAGAAATTAATTAAAAGGTGGGGGAAGGGCTTTCAGGGCACTAACCAGTCCCACGACTGCATGCTCTTCTGCTTGCCCCATCTCTGGTCTTCCAGTTTCCCTTCCTGGCTGGCCACATATGAACGCAAACACTCAGAGTCAACCTGAGGACAGTGGTGGGTCCCATAATGCTTCAGTTCTCACTCTCAGCCCAATGGGGACCCAACTATCAATCCCCCTCATCAAACTGTATCCTCCTCTTTGGACATTCCCACTGACCAGTGGGAGGGGCACCAGACTCACTACCCCTCTTTTCCTGACTCTCACTCAGAAAAAGAGTGACTATGCATACAACTAACCACACATGCAGCAACACCGACTCTTGGGCTTCCACCATGTCCCTCTCCCTTGAGAGGAAGACCCACCATTAGCACACTGGAGGGGCCTCCTAGACCGCCCTGCTTCCTGCCAGGGGCATGGAATCTGCATTGCGGTCTGATTTGTGGGAGAGCTTTGGTGACAGTCCTTAATGGAGGCTGGTGTGGGTCCATCCACCAACTGGGCTTCTGTGGTCTGATACTGGCCCAAAGTCATTTGTTCAGCTGCTTTCCCAAGTGCTTGCAGCAGTGCAGCGGTTTCTGTGTCTGGCTGCCTAGTTATCCCTTGGGCCCCTATTGCTCTTGGAATCAGCCTCTTAGCTGTATATCAGGCTGGCCACTTTACTGCTCTTTGAGCTGACCCTCACATGCTTCTCCAGCAGGCTACTCAGCTGATCTGCAGGCCATCCACCATCAGCTTTGCTCCTTGCTTTCGTATGAACTCCCTACCGCTGCTCATCTGTCCAATGAATTCTTCCAGGGGTCAGAGACAGTTATCTAGGTCTTCCTCTGGGTGGTCAGTAATTCAGTTTGTTCCCCAACTGATCCTGGGCCTCAGACTGTCAAGTTGTTTCCCTGCTAGGCTGCCATCCAGCTGATCGCCGCCACCATCACTCAGCTACTCCTGATGGCTCTGATAGTCCTTGGCATTTCCTGGTGGCTCATCAGCTGGGCTTGGTAGCAAGGTTCCTCAGGGGTCTCTCAAACCCCTCAAACAAACAGTTGTTCCCCTACTCCACCGGCACCTAGTCGATCATCAAAGTTGCTGCTGCTGCTGCTCAGCTGTTTCCAGCAGCTTTGTTCCTCCTGGCATCTTATGGATAGGGCTTGTTGGCTTGGTAGATCACTATTCCTAGCCAGTTTGATTCTTAGTTTTTCCAGGCATCTTATCCTAGACCCCAGGAGACCCAGGAAAAGCTCTCTTTATATAAAGCAGGTACAACAAGCAGGCTCCTCACAAAGTAGGTAGCCAGGCAGGCAACATTCCCCATGAAAATCTGTTTCTGGTTTTTCCACTGCCTACTTATATTCTACTGAATTCTGTGCAGAACCTTTGAATTGAACCTATAAAAACTATACATGAAATGAATGAAGGAATGACTGAACATACATTCATACATGAATTACCATGTATCTATTTTTCTTGGTTTCAGCTGCCTAATTTGGGGCTTTCAAAACAAATCGTTTTTATTTTTCCAAATTTGGTATTTGAAATCCTTGGCTAGACCTACTAGAGACCTCCCTAAATTCTAATACTAGATACCAGCCAACTGCTTCTGACAGTGCAGTATGGCTGAAATTGTGCTGAGAGCTTCAGGAAGAGATCTGTTTTGAAGAAAGAATTAGTTGCTAGAGAAAAAGAGACTATAAAGTGCAGTTTTGAGTAAAAGATTGTGGGGTACAATGACAAAGCAGAACTTTTAAGGTCTGAGTTCACTCAAGACACTTACATGCAGACTTTAGTTTATATACCATACTATGCCCAAATAATTAAACATGGTTATGGTGTCACCTTATATGTTTAGTTGAGTCTCCAAGCACACTAACCTACCTATTTTGCCTTAGATTAGTATGTTATACCAACCCAATCCAGGAGGCAATTTTAATATTGGGATAATTTATTGCTGTCCTTTTTCATATGCCATCCGTATAGTATTTCTAACTCTGATTCTTTCCTTTGTCACAGTCTGGGGGCAGATGGCACGAATAGCAGTCAGGATTCCCTTCACAAGTCCACCAAGAAGAAAAGCATCAAATCTTCCATTGGGCGTCTCTTCGGCAAGAAAGAGAAAGGGAGGCTGGGGCAGTTGGGCCGTGAGTCCCCCTCACTTGGTATGCTTTCCCCACCCACAGACTCAGTTTGAACTTTTTTTCCTCCCACTAAAACAAGCCCCACTCCTTCCCTGTAAATGTAATTCTATATCTATAGCCTTGCGATCAAGGCCTCTGTTTGGAATTATAATCCAGCACATCTGGAGCACGTCAAGTTCAGAAAGACTACTCATAACTTGGCTTTTCTGTCTCTTGTCAAAAACACTCTATAACAATTAAGGGGAAAAACAACCTCTTGCCTTTCTTGATACCCCCGCCCTCGCTCCCTTTAACTTTTGGTTGTGCTGAAATGAGCAACATGGATGCTACCCAAAGATTAGTCTCTGCTGTCTCCAGGCTGTGATTTTCACCTCATGGAGAAGTAGCCGCGTAGGAATTCTCTCTTAAAAGTTAAGACAGCCAATGGCGGCCATGATGTATTTCTATTTCTCCCTGTTTAACTGCCCATCTTTCTTGACAGCTGGGACACCATCTGATGAGATGTCACCTGCAGACCCTCTGGGCCTTTCCAAACTCTCAGGACCTGTGGACAAGGATCGTAGGAACAAAAAGAAGTAAGAACGGGGATGAAGAGAAGGACTGATAGAGATTCCCTAGATTTTCACCTGCAAGACTCCCAAAACTAGCTTTGCTTGTGAAGTCACTGGGTGGTACCCGGAGGAAGCAGTACTGCACTTTGAGCAGCCCCACACTTGCCTTTGCAAAATGGGAATAACTACATATAGAATTATAATATTGAATGTTAAACTAGTTGACATGCAGGCACCTATTTATTTAGCATATGGCATGTCATACATGGACTTGCAATATATATTAACATTTCATCTAGATTAATAAATCACAATAAAATATAAATGTTAAAAATATCTATATTCAAATACCAATGTCTAGGCCATTTAACCATTGAAGTACAGCATTATTTATATGAAAAAAAAATCAGATATAGCACTAGTATATGCTCTCAGCTTATAGCTGTTCACAATCACACTGAGGGGAGGATAGTATGCCCCATTTATATAATGGGTCCTGGCAAATGCCGTGTGAGGTGCAAATCCTATTCAGGATTGTCAATTGCTGGCATGGTAGTTTCAAAGCTTGGCAGCTTTTTTTGTGGAGTAGTTTATATGTCTTCCTATGTTTGGACGTTCAGGAACCCATTTGGCTTTCTATTGGTAATCAGTGTTAAATGTCTGTGGAGATTCTTGGTCATCCAGGTCATGGTTGTCCCAAAGGTGCTTTTTCGAGAGGCATCTGGATTTTCTGGTTTTTCTTCGAAGATGTTTCGCTTCTCATCCAAGAAGCTTCTTCAGAGCTGAAGAAGCTTCTTGGATGAGAAGCAAAACATCTTCAAAGAAAAACCAGAAAGTCCAGTTGCCTCTCAAAAAAAGCACCTTTGGGACAATCCGTGTTAAAGTTGTTGAGTAGATGTTGTAGAAGTGCCAATGGGGAATAAATTCCTGGATTTGAGTCTTCCTGCTGATAAATGAGGAAGGTCAGCATGCACCAGTAGGAGTGAGTTGTTCATAATTTTCCTGTATTCTCTCACAAGTGCATCTTGCCTTCGTAAAGCTGGCAGTGCTATATGGCTCAGAACAGGAAGGCAACAAGTTAGAGAGGTTTTAATACATCCACTTATAATCCTCATGGTGTCTTTGAGTCTGGCGTCCAACTTACTAGTGTGGCAGCTGTCAAGCCATAAAGGGGCATTCTGCTGTGGAGTAGACCAGCCCTAGTGCTAATGACCTGAGAGTGGCAGCTGAAGCTCCCCATTTAGTTCTGCATAATTTCTGAAGTATATTGTTCCTAGTATTGATTTTTGCCACCATATTCTCTAGATGTATATTAAAGGAGAGTGTCCGGTCCAATGTTATTCCAAGAGTCTTTGGATGTCAGTTATAGGGGAATATGCTGCTGTTTAAGTAGACCTTAGGGGCTTTATATGCTGATTTGTTAAGGTGGAAGCCTGTGGTGGGTTGCTCCTGGTTCGGCCCAGTTCTGCGAACTGGTAGCGGCAGCAGCGGGAGGCTCTGCCTACCCACCCGGGACGCTTCTGCGCATGCGCAGAAGAGTTGCGAGGGCAAACCGGTAGCAACGGCATTTAGAACCCACTACTGGTGGAAGCATGTAGTTACTGTTTTGCTGTGCTGGGAGTAAGCCTCCAGTCAGTGAATAATTTCCCCAAAATCTTAAGATCTTTGGACAGGAGGCTATCTACCATGTGTTTTTCTTGTACTGCTATGGGCAAATAATCAGCATATCCAAATGTGTGTCCCCCTTGTCACCGGCATATTTGATATATATATATAAATTGAACAGTGTAGGTGCCATTACAGAGCCTTGTGGGAGACTATTGCTTAATCTTACCTTACTTACATTGTCCCCCTTTATTATCTGAAAGGACCTATCACTCAGATGTTATTAATTAGTTGATGGAGACTTTTGCAGGGCATAATATGGCACACTTAGTATAACATATGACCCATTATACTGGGTCATATGCCGCACAATTAGTTCTTCCAAGTGGTGTGGTTTTTAGGCCTCGATGAAGTCCTGCTTCAATATAGCTTGTTAGACTTGGCATCACACAGCTCTGGTTTTGTTGGAAGCCAGCTTGTTCCATGGGCAGATGTTCATCTGTTATAGGACTATCCTGTTTAATATTTCCAGGAGTTTGTAACAGAAGCTCAAAAGGACAATTGGGCGGTAGCTTACAACTATCATGTTTTAGTCATGTTTTAGAAGTGATATTATTTTAGTTTTTTTTTAACTCTGCTGGCAGGCAAACTACTTGAAAACTACATCTGAGGGGAATTTACCAATCCAATTCCATGTGCACCTCCTGATATTATTAGGAATTCTGGATGGATGTCATCAAGGCCTGGTGGTTTACCGTGTTTCAGGCTATCAATGGCAGTTTCAATTTCTTTTATAGAGAAGGGACAAGAGTACTTAGAATGTGTTCGGCCCAACCGCTGAAAAGCTGAAAGTGCTTTCTTGATGAGAGTGGAGTGTCCTTTCACCCTTGCTGCTTTGGAGAGAGATACGACTTGAGAGGCTATTAGGTCAGGCATTACATTGGGTGGTTTGTTGTGCGGGTTGTCTAGTTCCACTCAGTTTGCTTAATAGGCTCCAAGCTTTCCTGTTGGATTTGCTGAAATTTAGTGATTCTGTGTGTTGTTTCTACATCTTATGTTGAGTTGCATCTAAGCTGTGTAAGAGATATCATTAGGGATCTCCAGATCACTGCTCTGTAGGAAGGTCTGATAGAGTCCTTTAGTCTCTTCATTCCATCCTGGGATTTACTGTCTTCTGAATCCTCGAGTTATATGTCTTTTTGTCAGGACAGGCATAGGAAAATTGAGGATCAGAAGGAAAAACAATCTTGGGATTTTCAGAAGTTATTTCTTTCCCCCCAATTCTCTCTGTTTCTGTATTTTCTGTGCCCAGGCATGAGCTGTTGGAAGAAGCCTGTCGACAAGGGTTGCCTTTTGCTGCCTGGGATGGACCTACTGTTGTCTCATGGCTGGAGGTAAACAGCGTGTCTGAAAAGTCAGGTTCTGGGAAGATGGTTATTTGCATCACAATCACACTAACTCTGTACCATGAGCAAATTACAGAAACTCCTTTTATGGTTTGCGTAGCATAATATATAAATGAGGTTCCCTGATCTCATTGTTCAAAATAAGCCAAGAATTAAAAGCCAAGATCAAATCTTGACTTTTAGCTGTGGTTTAATAGCAGGGGAAGCCATTAGAACCCCCTAGTTTATATGACATGTTCAATGAATAATGGAAGATGCATCTCAGATTAGTTTAGCTGTGTCCCCTGGCACAAGCCATATAGGACCAGTTGTGCGTTCCATAAAAAAAAAAATACTTAAGAATTTGTTTTAACATCATGCATGAATCAGCAATTTTTATTGCAAAAAATCTAAAACTGCACCTCATGTCAGCATAGAACCTTCCCACTGTTTGTAAAGTAACAAGGGAGAAAGGCTCGCACAGATTTGGACTTGATTGAAATTCAATGAATGGGGTTTTTTGGAATTCTGCCTTCCTCTTCTTTCTATTCATTAAAGCAGTCTGTATTTTTTTCATGCTTCCACTTGAGCCTAAAAAATGTTAATGGTTGCTTTAATAGAGCAGAGGTTTTTTTCTGCTGCAGTTTTTTTCAAATACTTTTTGAAGCAGCCACGAGTTTCAGAGAAAAAGATTGCTTTTTTTTATTACATGCAGTATCTCATCATGATTAAAGATTGCATGGAACATGGAGCTGTGAACTTCTTCCCACCCCCAGCAGAGGCAGTGAACATTAAATCCCACCTGTTAACAGTGGATTAAAGGGCAACATTTGCTCAACCAAGAACCAACAATTGCATGGAAATTCCACCAGGGCCAAATGAGACCCATGGGTTAGGGATTGATTTCCTTCAGGGCTGCATAAGTATTTACTTAACCTCTCTTCCCATTTACTCTGGCAGCTGTGGGTGGGCATGCCAGCCTGGTATGTGGCTGCTTGCCGTGCCAACGTCAAGAGTGGTGCCATTATGGCCAACCTGTCTGACACAGAAATCCAGCGAGAAATTGGCATCAGTAATCCTTTGCACCGGCTTAAGTTGCGTCTTGCCATTCAGGAGATGGTTTCCTTGACCAGTCCCTCAGCCCCTGCTACTTCACGTACAGTAAGTGATGGGCTCTTTATACACTGCCCTTTGCTGGGCCTTCTCTTGACCAGCAGGGAAGCTGACAGCTTTCTGCTTTCTCTACATGTTAAGATTCACAACTGCTTCCTTCCTCTCCTCTTTCCCCCCCACCCTTTACTATTCTTGTTAGTCTACTGGAAATGTGTGGATGACACATGAAGAGATGGAATCTCTCACAGCCACAACAAAGCCAGTAAGTCTTTGAGTCTTGAGTCTTTGCTATGAGTCCTGTCCCTCAAATCAGCTGCCTTTCCTCTTAGACTCCATGTTGTGGCTGTTTCCAGGATCTTATATTGCAGTTTCCTCTGTGTGATTCTATATGTATGCATGATTAGAAGATTGGATAGCACTATCTTTGCGTGCATCTTGTCAGTAGTTTTCCTATCAAAGTTTACAGTTTTCTTCCTATTATTGATTTGGCAGGAAATCCATGCTTAGGGACAACACTTGGTGAAAGCATTCAAGTTTCCTTTTATATTTGGAAGGACTAGTAATAATAGCAATAGCACTTAGACTTATATACCGCTTCATAGTGCTTTACAGCCCTCTCTAAGCGGTTTACAGAGTTAGCATATTGCCCCCAACAATCTGGGTCCTCATTTTACCCACCTCAGAAGGATGGAAGGCTGAGTCAACCTTGAGCCGGTGAGATTTGAACCGCCGAACTGCAGCTAGCAGTCAGCTGAAGTAGCCTGCAGTGCTGCACTCTAACCACTGTGCCACCTCGGCTCATAATAAACATTAATTCAATGTAGGCCAGCCTTTTCTGACTAGTGCCCTATCTTGAACTAATCCAATGTTTTTCAATCTCAGCAACTAAGTTCTGTGAACTTCAACTTCATGTTGGCTGGGGAATTCTGGGAATTGAAGTTCACATTTTTTAAAGTTGCTGAGGTTTGAGAAACACCGAGCTAATCTATCATTCTGTGTCCCCATGGGAATTCCTTAAAAACTGCAGTGGGACTGTGGGATCTGCACGGTTGCCAAATTTAAAAACAAACAACCTATCATTGAGTGAAACCATTTGAAACCATTTGAAATGATGCGCTTGGTCTATTACCTGAAAACAAGAATGGCAACATAAGTAATTTATAGAGCAGAGTAGAGTAGTCACTCTTTCTTGAGCTCGTGATTGGCTCCTTTAATCCTAATTTCCTTGGGGACTCTGCAAATGCTTCTGTTTGGAGACCGGATCTCCAGATGCAGCAAAATAAATCAATGGAGATGATTATACTGGTTCACATTGTAGGAGACCTTTTTATTGGAAGAGAGTAGGAAGGAACAGTGTAGCACAATTCTCTCCCTGTGATGCTAGGTTTTTTCTTAAGACTCTTTTTTTTTTTTTGGCATGACAATAGTTGGGTTCATTGGTTAATGTAATGGGATCCATACCCCTCACCCATCTCTCTTTATTGCATGTGTAGATTTATTTAAGACCAACTGGAAATTGCTTACCACAATGGAGACATTTCTATTAGCTTTGAGCTACTGTGATGTGTGTTTGTGAAAAAAAGTACATCTCAAGATTGCCTTAATGATTCCTTTCTACTTTCCTTCTTGCTTTCCATTTAATCACTATACAGGAGACAAAGGAAATCAGCTGGGAGCAGGTATGGGCGGGATTCACATGCTGACTCTCTTAATTTGCGTGTTTTTTTCTATGTATTTATTTCCTTTTATGGTAGAGAGCAGGGCTGATGCTAAAAGCACTTGTACTTCATTAAGTGAATGGATAATATAATCAGAATGTTATATGTAGCTAAATGAATAAAAGTGAAGGGAAAATACATGTATCAAAAACATGCTTCTTACAAATTGGTCTTAAATCAGTGCTGAAATTCATAACTTAAATTCAGTAGAATTCTCCTTTTAGCTCTAATAGGTGTATTTGTTGTACTGCAGCGGTGGGTTGCTACCGGTACGGCCCAGATCTACGAACCAGTAGCGGCGGTGGCGGGAGGCTCCGCCCACCTGCCCCGGACGCTTCTGCGCATGCGCAGAAGCGTGGCGCGCGCACGCAACGGCGTGCACAAACCAGTAGCAAGGGGATTTGCAACCCATTATTGTTGTATTGGTTATTTGAAGAAATTCTTATATAAATATTTGTTTAAATTATTTACTCAGGCACATCTGATATTTCATTACGATAATCAGAAATTGTGGCAATGTTGGAAGAGAAAAACAATTATATGAATCTTTTTGATTCCCTCCCTTTTTTTGTCCTGCTTTCCACTTATTATGGTTATCTATCCCCTGTTTCTGTATCTTCTCATGGCCAGCTGTGATTAGGTGAGGAAGAATCTTGTCTGAGGACAGCTGCATAAATTAACTAGAAGAAGTTCTCTTCTTCTGTAAATAAGTGAAGAAGAAAAGGATGTCTTGAAACCTCTCGTGTGCTGGTTGGAAAAAAATATTCTTCACTGGCTATACCTTAAGTTTTGAATACCTATAATTTAAGAAGGTTTTGAAGAAACTAGAACTGATTCAGAGAAGAGAAGGGAAGATAAGCAATAAAAAACTAGAAATTAAATCTTGCTAAGAGAGATTAGAGAAATATAATAACATCCTTCAAGTAGCTAAAGAACTGCTACATAGAAGATGACTAAGATCTATTCTCTATTGTGTAAAGATACAGAATAGTGGTTTTAAATTAGAAGGAGGGGATCTGTTTGAATGTAAGGAAAAGATCCTAGCAAGAAAAGCAGTTCAACAATGGAGCCAGTTATTTAGCGATCTGATGATTTCCCTTCCCTGGATAGATATGTGCACAGGCTAAGGCAAGACTTTGTCACAGGCTAATGCTAAGGATTTGTGATGCTTTTAGCTTGCATTCCTCTTCTGAGCAAAGGGTTGAATTCACTGGTCTCCTACCTCTATGCTTCTGTTATTACAGCCTTCACAGCTTGTGACCCCATCTGGAGGCAACTGCTTCCCATAGTAAGATTTCAGACTAAGAATAAATGTTAGAGCTTTATGAAAAAGGGATTTCATATCAGATCCCAGATTAGAAAATAATTCAGTACTGGATCCTGACTGGAAACTTGTTCTCTCAACTAAGCTGCTTTTTTCTGCTTTTATTTAAGATTTCTGTTTTGTTTAGCAAAGCCCACAACATTTTTTACACTACTGTTCTGTGACTCACTGTTGGGATTTTACATAGTAATAAAACATAATTTTAACTGTGATTTGTTGGATAAACAACAATTCCTGAATTTTCTCAATGTATTAAACTAGGATAGTTTCCAAGCCCCAATGACTGGGTTCACATGGCACAAAACCGAGCAACATTTGATAGAGCACAGTATCCGAAGCCTGCCGCTGAGTCAGATCTACAGTCCATTTGCATCAATACCATCTGGATTGCAGACAGCAGCAACATTTTAGGATTTCTTATATCCACAGTGAAGGGTACTGAATTAAAAAATAATCCTCCAATTCCCCAAATATAATATAAAACAAGCATTTATCAGGCAACAGCTAACAGCTAAATTGTTATGTTGATGAAATGGAATAATTTTAACTCAGCATCTGGAATACAAAAAGAACAAAGAAAAAAAACCCCGTTTTTGGAAGGTATATTGCATTTGGAATGCCATCAAGGAAAGATTCTATGATGGACAACTTCTAATAAGAGAAAACTAGGAACAGTCTTCCCAGTTACACTTCCTTATTTCCCATGGCAGGGAGAAAGAATTGTCATGTGTCATCTAGAAAAGGCTGCCTTAATGTGAAAGTGTCTACAGCAAGACAGAAAACACAGGCAAGTTCACACAGTAAAGGAAGAGAGCCATAAGCATACACCAACTCCAAAGTCTTTTCTATTTTATCCTCATAACAGTCCTATGAGACATTGACTTGCCCCAAGTTCGCAGAAAGATATTTGGGCTAATATCAGGTTAGTTACTGAAATTATCTGAAGCAAATATTGCAAATTAATGGATATGGATTTATAGCAGATGCTCAAATATTGCAAGAGCAAGAAAATGGAAAAAACTACAGTGCAGATCTTCAGTATATGGAAGGAAAGAGAGCACATATTTTCTCACTCAGATGTTTTGTTAACCCAAGATGCTTTACCAGGTCAGATGCATTTAAATAGCACACTAAGCTTGGTTACTGTACACTTTGGCCTGTTCCTTGGTGGTTTATATATTGTGAATCCCCCCCAAAATAGGCTAATTCAGTGATTGGATTAGGTTTATTATACAAATATAGTCCTTCAGAATGTCCCTTTTCTACTTTTTTAGATCCTGGCATATGGAGATATGAACCATGAGTGGGTGGGAAATGATTGGCTGCCCAGCCTGGGCTTGCCTCAGTACCGCAGTTACTTCATGGAGTCTCTAGTTGATGCCCGGATGTTGGACCACCTCAACAAGAAGGAACTACGGGGCCAGCTCAAGATGGTGGACAGCTTCCATAGGTGAGAAGAACAAATGGCTTGAGCCTTCCATGTGAAGGAATAGATTCATGTTACTGACATAACTTACAGCACTGTGTTTGTGAGTCATGCATCCATATATGTGTGTGCAAAGTCTGTAATTTCAACCAAATATAACATTATTTATTAATGTTCATCCACTTACAAAAGATTCTGGAATTGCAGTTTCATGTGGCTATTAAGATTAAGGCTGGGAGAAGTTGCCTTGAATATCACCTGCTCTTCTTAGCCATAAAACGGAACACTTAGAACTGAAATCTTCAAGGAAAAGCTCGGTACGAACATCATGGGAACTGAAAATTTACCAGGACTCCCTCCGTTACTTAACCTGGATCCATCATCATCATCCTGTTGGGCATCTGCTACAATCCTGGTTTTTTTAGCAACATCACTCTCAATGGTGCAGTTAAGAAATGTACAGTAGACAATGGATATAATGATCTTGCCAGGAACACTCTTTAGATAGAAATATATATTATATATAAATATATAATTGATTGCTTCAGAATACGGTATGTCAACTTGCTCTATTTTGTGGTCTTTCTGTTCAGTGGAGGCCTGGATTTTGTCCCAAAGTCCTGCCCTGCTACACTTCCAATCAATGCTGGAACTGAGGGAAAGCATTTCGATTTCTACCCAGTGCTCAAAGAAGTGTCTGCTGAATGTGGAGTTTTCGTCAAAATGTGCAGAGTGGCATTGCAATGCAAGCTCCACCTCTTATATACATGTGTGCAATATCACAGTGCATGTACAGAAGGGGTAGAGTTTGCGTCGCAATGTTGCAACACACGTTTCATCGTTTGACTCCCTTCCCCCAACAAGTCGATGCCTCTTTTTAGGAAATTGAATGGGAACTCCAACTCCATGATCAAGCTACCAAGCATTAATTAGTACTACTGCTGCAACTCCACCAGCCCTTGCGAACTTAGTAGATGATCCAGAGTGAGCCATTTGCCATTTCTCTGGTGTAACTTATGATATATCTTCCAAGGGTGAGCCTTCATTATGGAATCATGTGCCTGAAACGTCTTAACTATGACCGAAAGGAACTGGAAAGAAGACGAGAGGAGAGTCAGAACCAAAATAAAGGTAGATATAGATGAGAAAAGATAAGAGCAAAGGTTGCCACTGAGCAGCATCTACAAATCTGAATTGGGGAAAATAAACAAGGGACGGCAATGAAATAGCTAGAGTGGGTGGATCATAGGATTGAATTTGGTGCTAAGCTTGTCTCTTCCCTTCCCCTCCCCATCCCTTTCTAGATGTGATGGTGTGGTCCAACGAGCGCGTGATGTGCTGGGTGCAAATGATTGGGCTGAAAGAGTTTGCCAACAACTTAGTTGAAAGCGGGGTGCACGGAGCCCTCCTGGCCCTGGACGACACCTTTGATTGCAATGACTTGGCCCTGCTGCTGCAGATCCCAACCCAAAACACACAGGTCAGGAGTAAGCATAGGGAACCTGGATAGCGGAGGGGAGGGAAGAGAATCAAGCAGTCATGAGCTGTGCCTAATGCTTCCATGAGAAGAAGAAGGGAATCTAGAGCCTTTTTCAGTGTAGCAATAACCTCCTAGGTTTTAATGCTTTTAGTATGAGAAGTAGGCCTCTTTGACCTCAGTCATAAACTCAAAATCCCCTACATTTTCTTTCTGAATTCTTGAATGACATCTTATGAGATGTTTGTGATTGGTCAGTTGGGGGGGAGCATGTACACATTTCCAATTTTTGTTCATTATTCAATTGCTTTGATTCTTATTTAATTGGAATTGCCTGGGAACTATGGGCACTATGTTGCCAATGCATATTCCTAAGTCGCGTCACACTGTCCTAGCAATTGCACCCCAAGGCCCTTTTTCCTCCATTCCTTAATATTTTTGGAGAAAGGAAAAAAGTTGAGGGCCGAAGGGAACACTGCGCTTTACAGAACATCAAAGGAATGGAAAGGAAGACTAAAATAATCTACTTTAAAAAAAAACCTCCTAGGCTCGGCAGATTTTAGAAAAAGAATTTGGGAACCTCATCACCATGGGAACAGACCGGCGACTGGATGAGGTGAGTTCTCCTTTCACCAGAGTCTCTAAGCTTGAGAGACATCCTCACGCTTCGCTGTTCACCCATATTTGTTGCACTTTTGCCTCTAGGATAGTGCCAAGACCTTCAGTCGTTCCCCATCTTGGCGGAAGATGTTCCGGGAGAAAGACCTCCGTGGTGTCAGCCCTGATTCAGCCGAGATGTTGCCGGCCAATTTCCGCACAGCCTCCGTGGCCTCCATTACCTCACCCGGGGTGCAACTTCGTAAGATGCAGCCAGAGGGTATATAGGCACAACTCTTAGGCCAGGGATCCCCAAACTTGGCAACTTTAAGACTTGTGGACTTCAACCCCCAGAATTCTCCAGCCAGCTATGCTGGCTGGAGAATTCTGGGAGTTGAAGTCCACAAGTCTTAAAGTTGCCAAGTTTGAAGACCTCTGTCTTAGGCTATCTAGGCCTGCATTCTGAACCGGAGCACACAATGGAGGGTTGGGTGGGGGAATCATATTTCTTTCACTTCCATTTATTTATCAAAATATTCTTTAGGCAACTTATCCAATACAAACATAAAGTCTCCTTAACGTCAAGCTTAGTGGACCCATTTATATGATTTTCCTAATAATTATATAGAAATAGTTTGTTTGCTTTTTCTCCCAGGAATTTTTTTTCAACTTTTCAATCTAGCTTACATCTCTGGGATTCTCTGGAAGTCATCCCTCCAAATATTGAACTTGCCTGGCCCTGCTTAGCTTTCAAATCCAGACGACGACAGTTAAGTGCTGCCATCTGGTGAAGCTGCTTATAAAAAATAATAAAAGAATAAAACATAAAATTAGAAGCTTCCTGCTGTCAGGAAAGTATGTTATTCCCCCCCCCCCCACTCTCTATCCCCAAGCTAATATGGAATAGAGTGTTCTCTTTTTCTGGAACTTACTCCTTTTTAATTGAGATTATAAAATACAGATGAAAATAAAAGTAATAGGAAAATGGAGAATGAGAAGATAAGGAAAGGGAAGGAAAAGAATAGCCTCAAATTTTTAATTTAGTAACAAGAAAGCCTTTTCTATAACAACAGTTTAATCAGCAAAACCCAAAGTGAAGATCTTATTTTTTTCTATCTCAACCACCAAGTCCAGAACCAGTTTCCTGGTAGAAACAAAACTGAATATATTCTTTTCTCTTATTAAAACACTCAATTTTGTCATCTCTGCTAGCTCCATCACATTTTCCATCCATTTCCTTTATCGTGGGAGTTGATGTATCCTTCAATTACTATGCATAAAGAATTCTCGCTGTGATCAGGAAAAAAAAGTTCAGCTACTCATATTTCTTTTTCATTATAGCAAATTAATCTGCGGGATGGGAAATTTGTGGTTCTCTGTACTACTACACACAATAGCCTTCGTTAGTGTAGCCGTTGGTGACGGATGCTGGGAATTCTGATTCAGTAACAATCTAAAAGTCTGCAGATTCTTCAATTTTGTTCTATATACTTGTGAAAAAGGCATTTGTTATCTGTACTGGATTATAGTGTCAAGACCACTGTCTTTGACAAGAACCATTATGGGACTCTTGTAGCATAAAACAGTTAGGATAAAGTGAACAATCTTTTAGTTGTTGAAAGAAGCAGTTTATCTTCCTGGAGAGCCTACCAATCCCAGTTGCTTGAATAATGACACCAAATGAGTGGAGCTGCTTTTTTCTCTTATGTTTACAGAGAGGAGCCAATGTTTAAAAAACAGTCCTTATATTTCAATATTAGTGTATTTCCTAATACAGAACAATGAGAAAGGATGAGACTTGTCAACAATAATGGCCAGGTTGAGGACCGCATGGTGTGAAGGTGCATGTTATCTATGGGTTAGGAAGAGAAAACATGTAGGCTGTTCCTTTGGCCCAATGCTAAGGCATTAAAAGTTCAGGACACCTTTGGTCAAGAAGTATTTTTTTAAAGCTCCGGTGGATATATTTATGAATGCCTTCCTCTCTTTTTTTTCTCCTCAGGGAACTCATTAGGTAGCCAACGGACAGACAGTATGTCAGTGAGAACGTATTCCTGTTAATGCCAAGATGGAGGAGGTAGGCTACTGCTTAATAGGACATAGGACACCCTACAACATACAATGCAAAATACATCCATATGGTGCAGGGGTGGGTTCCAACTTACCTCGCTGCCGGTTCGCTCCCTCCCGCGCTGCGTGGGTGCGTCTCATGGGCGTGCACGCGCGCATGCGCAGTAACAAAAAAGCCAAAAAAAAAAAGCCAAAAAAAAGATGGCGACCGCATGCACAGTGCTGGAAGTAAGCTTCTGTGCATGATAAGAAGGAAAAAAAATTCAAAAAAATAAAATTAAAAAAAAAATCGAAAAAAATTCAAAAAAAAGATGGTGGCCCCCACGGACTGGCACCGACCGATCCGGTTTGGTGACGTCATTGTGACATCACCGGCGGGCCGGTACCGGTTCAGGAGAACCGGTCCGAACCGGGAGGAACCCACCCCTGATATGGTGTGACTATGTCCAAAGGATGGATTAGCATAGTTTGAATTCTGATCTTTCTTTTTTATTTAAAAACAAAACAGTTGAACAACATATAGATAAAACAACCTAGAAGGAATCTGGCCAAAAAGGTTTCAGCAGAATGTTTGTCAGTGAGAAAATGCAATAACCAGAACTCAATAATTGACATGTGTCATTGTTATTGGGACTCTGTTATATCCCAGTATAATGAGTCAGTTTTTTCAAATAAAGGACACACCCTCAAAATGAAGAAAAACTTGTTCTTTTCTACTGGGAACAATCCACATTTAAGTTAGACAATAATCCATTGGATCTAGCCCATAGCAACATCTGTGTTGCTTTCTTGACATCAATATGATCATGTTTGTTGTTGCTGGGATTTTTAATCTAATCTATATCTCTAGGATTTCCTGATTTCCTGCCATCCAATTATTATTATTATTATTTGTATATGTTTTATCTGCAGTTTTCCTTTAACAACCAACATATTTTGTGGACAGTGTAATGACTGGGTCAATACGTTTTTTACACAGTGCTAACAGTAATAATAAAATTACACATACATAGTTTTTATCTTCCAACTTCTAACCTTAATATGCTCATTATAATTATAATATATTCTTTTATGTATCAATATGTATAATACTATTTTCCCAATTTGTACTTATTCCCCCCCCCACTTGTTGCAGTTCTTCCATATTCAACTCTTTATCTTTAAACAGTACTATTCTCTCTTTATGATACTTTATCGCTTTCTCCAAAAATATATTTAAACATCAATTACATTTCTTCATACAATGTGTTTGTTGACCCCTGTTAAGTCACCAATATTTTAATATTTTAAGTATTACTCAAGTTCCATCATATTTCCAATATCTCAGTTTTCTATAAACACCAATAAAACCAATTATTAATAAAAATTTAATCGATCCTGGGATTATATCTCTAATTCCCCTGAATTTGTAATCCTTAAAAGCTATAGATTCCAATATATTTTTTGCACACTGTTAATCATAATAATACATTTAAATAATACATTTAAATATGCCTAATCACAGTCTTCCACCTCCTAGCCTTAGTATATTTGTGGTTATAATAAATTCTATTATATATCTATATATGTGTTACTATTTTTCCAATTTATACTTTCTATTTGTTTCTATTAGGTTTTAATACAATCACTGTATTACAAAATATTATGACTCTATCCGTCGTCTCTCAGCTTTTTTAGAATTTCATCATTTATTGACTTTTTGGTGATTCTTTTATATTTCTCTCTTGGCATCCTATATTTCTTTCTAACATTTTTACATAGACTGAATGTTCCCTCTGCCTTACCCCTTATCTCCTTGCTGCATCATTTGGATACCCATCCATAACCCTTTCATTATTTTTGGGAAGTCTTCCTTTTTTCTCTGTGTGCTATTGTAAACTCTTAAGGGATTATCTATTTGATTCTTAGTATTTATTGTTATTGTCTTTTCATTGTTTTTGTTTTCTTGTAGCTTATTTTGATTTGTCTCCTCCCCCACTCCTTCTGATTTCTCATCTGTCTTCTGAATATTTTGTTCATCTTTTTCCACCATTTGTTGAAGGTCTTCTACACTCACTTCTTTATCTTTGGACAATCCCATCATCTCCTTATGATTCTTTGTCACACTTTCATAAAAACTTTTAGCCATCATTAACATTTCTTCATAGAACTTTATTGTCTTCTGCTGAGTCATTTTGTACCAAATTAATATATTAAAAATTACTCAATGTATCTCTAATATTCCAGTGTCCCAATATCTAAAAACTCCAAAAAAGTCAATTATTAATAAAATTTATCAATCCCAAAATTATTCCTCCAAATCCCTTAACTTTCTAGTCCTTAAAAGCTATAAATTTATACTTTACAGTCTTTATAATTTCTAGTTTAAACCATTCCAATTGTCCAAATTTTAAATTCTTATTTGTCTTTTCTTCTTTTTCTCTTCTTTTTCCCCTTTTCTCTCCCCCCCCTTCTATCGCTTTTCTTCTTTTTCTTCTTCTTTTGCCTCGTAGGATGATCTATCAAATACTATTAGTGAATCAAATCCAGCTTGGCCCACCAGGTTTTCTCAAATCTTTCAAATCCACCTTTCAATGAATAGTTCAATAAAGTTTTGGTATTTACAGTTTGCTTTAAAAATCTTCAAACAGCTCAGTAGATATTTCCAAGCCTCCAAATTGCCTATTAAAGTCATTAAGTCAAGGTCAAATAGTCTTCCAGGTGTTGTTTACTTTCTCTCCTTTCATCACTTTCATTCAAATTTCCTACGTTGCAGTAATCTTCCTCCAGTAGATGGCTCCCCTGCTCCCAATTCCAGCATTCAACAGAGTGTAAAAACAGCTGACTGTCACCCATTCAGGGGGGTTAAAGATAGTGTTTAGAAAAGCAATTTCTCCCAATAATCACTTTTCACAATGTTATTCAACTGTTTCCAGGCTTTCTATAGTTTAAAACATCCTTTAAATATTTCTTTGCATCTGAGTATTTAATCTTTAGTCTTTCTCTTTGATTTTTAGTCTTTAATCCTTCTCCATAAATCTAATCACCGCTTTCTTACTATTTGGAGATTATTTTTTATAATTTTTAACTTGGGTTAAATCTTTGGGGTAAAAGTTGGAAGTTATCTCACCCAATTTCACTGCTCTGTCCACGCACCGCTCCAGCACAAGATCTTAATGTCCCGGTTGTCCCAGCTTGTGACAGATCAAAATGGCTGTCGTCCCTGCTGCCATTCGGGAAAGCTTTCTTCGGATCAATGAGGAAATTGTGGTTTCCTTGTGATCGACGAAGCGTCTTTCCTTTCTTCACCACCCCTCCAGGGCGGGTTGACCCCGTAGGGTCTCCGGGCAAGCAGTTGCCGGCTGCATTTCACGGAGCCCAGCAGAGCTCCGCTGTTTTCCAGCTGTCCCCGCCGCGACGTCAACCAGAAGTCCTGCCATCCAATTATTAATCAGGTCTAACTCTTCTTAGTTTTTTAAAGCTCTACCAAAGTTAATTAGGTACTGCCCCATGCTAATACTATTGCTGTTGGGTAGCAGAGAACTTTTCAGTGAGGAATCAACAAATAGAAATAATCTAATTTTTTTCATTTACTTTTCTAATAATTTTGTAAGTTATTTGCTTCCTAGTCTTCAGGTTCTCATTGCCACCTTCCAGCCTCTGCCAGTCATGAGTAAGAGAATGGTAGTATACACAATCTTGTACGGTAGTTGTGAATTATGGGAGGGTTCAGCTCCAGCTGCTGGGTAGCAATTTGGGATTGTTGATTTTGGATCTTGGCACTGAGAGTCATTGTTGCTATTGAGAAGAATAGATTGCATTGTCTCTCACCACTATTTGTTGTATATAATCTTGATTAAAACTTTTAAACAAGAAGATAAAACTAACACAAACTAATGTAAAATAAGGAAAAAAGAAAGACATTAAAGAAGCAAAAAGTGCAAAGAAAAAATTTGAAAAGTTTCTTCTGATATTCTTCACAGCATTTATAAGTACAAATATATTTTGACCTCTCTAAGTTACATCATATTACTCTTCTTTCTATAATATATTCTGTCTAATCATCAAAACCATAAATCACAGATTTTTATTTTTATGGGGAAAAAGTCCATAAGTAGCCTCCAATCATCAATAAATGTAGTTTTTTTTCCTCTAAACAAATCAATTTATCTGTCTCTCAACACCATTTATAATGATGATAACAAACAAGCATACAATTCTAGATGGTAAAAGCTGCAGATTAAAAATGAATACTTTTTTATCATAGAGCAAACAATCCCAAAATATTTTTTTGCTTTCTTGACAAAAATTGTTAATGTTCCTTTATTTCTGTTTTCTGCCAGGCAGGAGCCTGTGAATTTCACCTATGGCAACAGGCAGAATAGGCACTTACTGCCTCTATGTTTTCACAGTTGCAGGTAGCAACCATTATACTTTATCCCTGAAGGATAGGGATACTTTAACATCAGTAATACCTCTCACTAACAGTTACATATAGCTGACAGCCTCTATCTTGAGCATGGCTGCTAACTGTAAGCCTCAAGGCTGGAAAAAAAAAATTGTTAGCTTTTTGGACCTTTGGGTTTTTCCCCATCCTATATTTGCTTAAGGAACTGAAAACTTACAAACCTTTTCAGAGCATTTTGATTGGTCCCCATAATGATATTGTCCAAGTGTGGTTTTCTTTTTTTGAAAGCAACATTCACATACAGGATATGAGCATGTAACTCACCATCTGTGTTCACACAGTAGCTCAACCAAGTCAGTTAAATACCTCATAGCTACAATTGCACAGCATGCTAACATTGGTTAGTGTGTTTCTCTATGGCTTACACCATTCTATGAATCCAACACAGTTGGTTAGTTGATGGTTCTGGGTGAAAACCCAGAAAATGAATTAATTTAGTAGCCAGGCTAAGCATCCCATATGTATTAATATAACAATGTAACTCAGCTAGCTATGTTATGCCCTAGTACAGGGGTCTGCAACCTATGACTCCGGAGCCGCATGCGGCTCTTTGGGCCCTCTGCTACGGCTCCCTGTCACCCTATCGCAGCAGAGGGATTAAAGAGCCATCATCCTGTCACAGCAGTGGCATGGCCAGAGCCTTAGTGCAGGAGCGAAGTGCCCCTCTACTTGCCTTTGTGCGGCAACAGCATTCCGCCTTCATTGTGGTACATTTGCTGTTGCCGCCAGCAAAGAGGGCTGGGAGAGAATGGCGGGGGCGGATCTTGCGGGGTGGGGGCCATCTCCCAAGCCTGGCCTTCCTCCTCCCTTGTCGGCGGGGCCAAGAGAAAGAAGGGGACAGCATAGGGAAGCGCTCCCCTCCCCTACCGAGAACAACAGCCCAGCAGGGGGTGGGTGGAAGATGGCCCGGCAGAAGCGGCCCCATTGGTGAGTTGGATGGCAGAGAGGCCTGGCCCGGCTCTCGCAGCGGAACGCTGTATGCCGCCTTTGAAACACACCGCTTTTTGTTTCCTGTTCCTTCCCTGGGCAGTGATGGCTGTGGCTGCGGGGGGTGGGGGAAGCAGAGGCATCAGGGCTGCTCCCCCCCCTCAGCTAGCCAGGCCTGGAGGAGTGTGGAGAGTTGCAGGCGAGCACTGGGGGGGTCAGAAGACGCGCTCCGACGTCACCCCAACATGCGTTTCCAGCACGCGCTTCTCTGTCCCGAAGTAGGATTGAGTGGGGAGAAGGGAGCAGGGGGAAGGGGAAAGGGTAGGAGGGAAGGAGAAGCTCGGCTGGCTTTGGCATAGGGCGGGGGGAAGACCCAATACCCCCTCCATGGCCTGCCCGCTGCTCTG
>QLTV01002534.1:341911-361130 GCA_003457575.1 Thermophis baileyi | reverse complement strand
TGTCTCTGTGTCTCTTCTCACTCTCTCAGAATGCCCTGCGTTCTCTCCTTGGGGCTACCCGTTTTTCTTTCTTCCTTTTGGAAATCCGGGCTGGCTGAGGAATGAGCGCAACCCGCAGCAGAGGCTTCCCTCCTCCTCCCCCTCCTCCTCTCGTGACCCCTTGGCTGGCTGTGGCAGGGCCGAGAGGGTGCACACTAGAGGAGGAGGGGGAGGAGGAGGGAATCCTTCATTGTGGGTTGCGCGAAAGGGAGAAAGCGAGGGAGAGCGAGGGGAGGAGCGGGAGGGAGAAAGAGAAGGGGAGAACAAAGACAGGTGAGAGAGAAAGAGCGAGATGAGAGAGGGAGATAGACAGAGAGAGAGGAGAGGGAGGAAGGGAGGAGAGAGATGAGAGAGGGAGAGAGACAGAGAGGGATATACCTATTTCCCATAGAAAACAAAACACGGGGAGCCACAAAACCTGGATAGGTGTGGCTGGGGGGGTGTCATGTGACTGGGTGGTAGTGAGTGATGTAGAGTTGGCCACGCCCACCCAGGTTTTGTGGCTCCCGTTGTTTTGTTCTGTGGGAAACGGGCCCAAGTGGCTCTTTGAGTGTTTAAGGTTGCAGACCCCTGCCCTAGTATAAATAGGAAAATAAAAGGAGAAGAAAGTTTTCTGCAAAATGAATCAGAGGATGGGGTAGGATTTATTTTTAATTTTTGCTTTTGTTTTCCCAACTAAAATCTAATACATAAAGAGGACTAATATAAGTTTGGCACTGAGTAATGCCGATGCAACCATAACTCAGGACGTCCCAGGATTATCTTTGGCTTACCCTTAGTCTCCTTCCCTAACATTCTGGCTAGGGAATTCTAGGAGTTGAAGACCACACAGCTTAAAATTGTTGAGGTTGAGAAACACTGGTATGGAGTCACATGTGTGCCATGGAGGAAATTAGGATCAAAAATGAAAGAAACATCTTTTCAGAACTGTGGCCTGGGATGTATTTTTTTTCTTACTCTTCTTTCTCTTTCTCTTGCAAGCTGCTGTCCCAGTCATGTCTGACCTCCCTGCCTTGGGCAGGAAGACCCTCTGCTGCTGCTGCCGCCGCTGCTGCCTCTCCTTCTCCATCATGTGCTCACATGAGGGTATGAAGAGCTGCTGCTGCTGCTGCTGCTAGCACCATCGCCGCTGCTGCCACTGTTGCCAAGAAAAAATATGGATGCTTGTGGAAGATGCTGGACAGACTGACCAATCAACCAACCAACCAACCAACCAACCAACCAACCAACCAACCAACCAACCAACCAACCAATCAACCATGTTCCTCCCCACTGCCCTCTTCCTAGTAGCAGCAGTGGCCGATGGTCAATGATGAACTCAAGGGACTCAAGCCAAGGAGGGGCTCCTTTCCCAGAGCGGCAGAGGGAAACGGCCTTCCACCTCGGCCTCTATTTATTGTTGTTGTTTGTCCCAGGCAGGGACCTAAGAATGTGAATGAGAAAATGTGGTTGCCCACGCATCTTATCCCGCTGCTGTGCCACCAGATCTTTCTGGTGGAGCAGGGGGAGGAGAAGTGAGGGGATGCCTCTTATTTCCTAGTTGCCATGTGCCACATATTGGACCAAGCAGTCCATCTTGGCCAATTCCCCTTCCCTGCCCTGCCATAGGTGCTAAATGTTCCGCCAGCACTTTTCCTTTCCTTTTCTTTGCATTGCTGCTATGAAGGGGTCCCGTTTCACCCTCCTGATGACAAAAAAAGAGATGGTTGTTCAAAGGCCAGTTCTTCCCTTCCCACCCACCCCCCCATTCCCATCCTTCTTCTCAACAAGGGGAGAGCATTGAAGCCAGGAGGAACAAAGCCAGTGTACCTCCCTCTGCTCACACCCACCCCAAAGAGCAAGTTGCCCCTAGGCCTGATACACAGAGCTTCAAATTTTGGATGCCTGAATATAAAGGTTCTTCTGTCCAGAAGCAGCTGCTTCTCGGCACAAGTCAACGAATAAAAAGAGCCCCCTCTTTCTCTTCTTTTCCCCTTGCCTTTGCAGCACCCTATTCCTCCAGATGAGAGAATGCCTGAGGAGGAAGGAGGAGGAAAGAGGACTAGAAGTTGTCACCCAAACTCTCTTGGTGCTGGCATGAAGCAGTCCCAGTAGATAGGTGGTCCATCTGGTGTGATGGAGCATCAGATTTTTTTCTTTTCTTCTTCTTCTTTTTTTCCCCCCCTCAAGTCCGAGATGCTCAAACTGGAAAGAGTAGACCTCAGCCTGTGACGGTCACTGGAGATAGGACTCTGGACTTTATTGATATGGCACACAGATCTCCCTTCCTCCAAGACTATTGTAATATAAGAGTTGTATTTTCTGTGTATATCTGTGCTGTGGAATCTCGTGTAAATTGAATTTCTTTTTCGACCGCCATTACAGGTTCTCTGTTAATTTAATAATGTGTCCTGCTACCCCTCTGCCCTGCACGCCAATAATTTTTATTTGATGTTTATATATTTTCACCTTTTTTTTTTTAAAACATTTTTATTTCAGTTGTTCCTTCCAGGGAGAATGTGTGGTTGTGAGGGGCAAAGCAAAGGGGTAGTTTTGCATGAAAAAAATGGGTAGGGGAGGAGGAAAAAAAATACAATCTTGGAAATCAAATCTGTCAGGGAGATTGTGAGGGGTAAGCAGGAAGCTGAGGTACTGGAGGAGCTATCTTCTTCTGGTCCCCTTCGTTCCCGTTTGCTTCCAGGGAAGGCAGAGAGGGAGGGTTACGAGGGGAGTGAGCTAAGAAATGTTTTTAAAGAAAAAAAGAAAAAAAGTTTGAAAACGTTTTCTAGGATCTGCAGATTTTTCTTTATGAGCAAGGTACAGGATCGACAAAAGGATATCTGTCTGCTTTCTGTGAGGCAGTTCCTGACATTCTTTGCTTCCACTGTATTCTAGTCTTTTTAAGAGCCCACCATTCTTCTAACAGAACGAGAGGTTGGAGCGAGATTCCAATGCTCTCTTGCTCAGCCCAGCACTGCTTGTTTTCAGATCTTGCACCCAGAGCCTCACCTATGGCACTGCAATACTGTAACCTACTTTCAATACAACCAGCACTTAAGAGTTAACATAGCAGTGGGAAGGAAGGATAAGGCTTATAGATACATATATTGCTTTTATTGTAGATACAGGAAACTAATAATGTGGAGCAGCTACCACAGATCCAGAAATGCAGGCTGCAGTACATAATAGTGCCAGAATTTAAATCTTAGGTCTTTTTCTTCCACTTTTATTTGGTAACAAACTTCTTGCCCTTTTGTTTCTTGGTCTTTGAAGGGAAGGGCACCAGAACCGCATCCTGCTCTGGTCTTTAGAATCTTGTTTTACCTTGCTAGTGTTAGCGTTTCTACCTGGCATGCAACCACTCTACTGATAATATGGTGCTTTCTCTGATGTAATCTCAATATTGATACAAAAGGACCGGGAGCACCAAGGATCAGGTTCCTACTTGGCAATTGAGTTCACTGGGTGACTTGGGGCTACTTGCCAGTTCAACCCAAACAAACTTACAGGAATATTGTAGCAATAAAAGAGTGTGTGTTGCCCACCTCTTTCCTGTCAGCAACTCTCCACATGGCATATTTCAAGAGCTCCCATCCCCAATTGACCCTTCCACTTTTAATACTCCCATAGTTTTATTTTTCCATCTCTTCTCCTACCTTCCACCACTAATGCCTCAATGCATTCTGTCTGCTCACCTGATTTTCCTAGGACCTTTCCTTCCCTGCCTCAGCTGGTGCTTCAGTACCACATCTCCCATTCAGAAGGCCTTGTCCATTAAATCCAAAGTCTATTAAAATTGAAATCCATTGAACAAGTGGGTAAGTAAGCACAGAAGCACCCAGAATGTGGAATGTAGAGTCTTTCCAGACTAAGCAATTCTTAAGCAATTACCTTGACTTTCTTAAGCAATCACCTAATGCTAATGAACTTCATATGTTGTTCAGATGATTATTCCTCTACTTCTAAAACTCCCATAGTTTTCTTTTTTTTTAATTTTTTACCAGGATGCATGGTTCCACAAGGCCATTGGATTTCTTGTGGAGGAGCCATCCATCTAGAAAAGTTAATAATCTACCTCTCCAAACTAACATAATTGGAGCAATAAGACGACCAGGTTTGGGTTTTTATTTTTTTCCTCCTGGCATCTGGTTAATACTTTGTGTGTCCATTGAATTCTTTGAAAACAAGATACATAGAGGTCAAAAGCCTTTCATCCAAAGGCTTTGGATTTTGCCAGCCTCTCTTGATGTCCAAGACTCAACCCATTGCTTTCTTCACCTCTTCAGTGACAGCTACTTTCCTCTTATATTAGAGGGGAAAAACAGATGTCCAAGAAAACACAGACTTGGGTTCTATTATCACTGGACACCAATATGTTTAAGCCCCTTCCTCCCTGTAATCAACTCCCCTCATGGTCTCTACAACTCTACAACTCTCTTTCTATAAATACATTGCTCCTTTCATAATAAGGATGGGCCTTGTGTTAGCTTTCCTATTAGTACCTCCACATCTGCTCCCATCAGATCATAGGTCTGCATTAGTGCCCAGATTGTGTATTCTGGTAACTTGGTACCATCCGCTGAATGATCTATTGTAGATATATCAGATATAGGCTGCAAAATGAAGAGTGTGCAGTATCTTTTTGCTGCCATCCAATGGTTGTCAGGATCTGCCTAGATATAGAAGTCCTCATCCAGGGTCAACTTAGTGTACTAACTTCAGAAACCCACATTGGAAGCAGATTTATTTTAAAACACATTTAGTGGTCAATACTCCCTAAAAAGGTGCCACTCTTAGCAGAATTTTAAAGGATAAGGGGTGGCTTTCTTTTCCTAATGCAATACAGAGGATCCAAGGAACAACTAATCAAGGACAAAAGGCACAGAAACAAGACATTGCCCTATTCTTCATGGCATCCCA
The DNA here is from genome assembly GCA_003457575.1 of Thermophis baileyi. Classification (NCBI taxonomy): domain Eukaryota; kingdom Metazoa; phylum Chordata; class Lepidosauria; order Squamata; family Dipsadidae; genus Thermophis; species Thermophis baileyi. Next base: position 356,192 of record QLTV01002534.1, on the reverse strand, counting down.
AAGGTTTCCTCCATTTAATGAGGAAAAAATATATGCCCCTTTCCCAATTCCCTAAAATGTTGATCTCCTAGGATGACCAAATCCCTTAAGGCCACTTCATCAAAGTGAAGGCTATGGAGAAAACATGCAGCAAGTTTAGAAGCAAGTTTTAAAGTTTATTGTTCATGAAAACTAGACAAAGGGAAGGCTATAAATTAAGTTTAAAAAGTCTGGAGAAGAGCATCCATCATTGGAGTGGAGAGAGAAAATTACTTTTATTTGAACCAAAGCAGGTGAGTCTCAGAATCTGAAGTCACAAGGAAGCTCAGATTTGAGCTTGGAGTCTATCTAGCACAGGGGTCTCCAACCTTGGCAACTTTAAGACTTGTGGACTTCAACTCCCAGAATTCCTCAGCCAGCAAAGCTGGCTGAGGAACTCTGGGAGTTGAAGTCCACAAGTCTTAAAGTTGCCAAGATTGGAGACCCCTGATCTAGCACATTTGTTTTCAGATTCTGTTCACACTGTTTACTTCTTGAAGCAGTAGGTTCTATCAACACCCCTGCCCTGACCAAACTCTTTCTTTCTTGTGTTTTGATCTTGTTCAAAAATCTACATCTGAACAAGTGAGACAAACCATTAATTACCCTCAGCCAAGTTCTGTTTGCAATTTATCCTCACTCTGAGTCTATGGGATCCAGTCTTCAGCTGGAGTTCCCTATTTGGTTTAATGTATCCAATTTTGGCTTCCTGAGATTCAGTGCAATGGCCAGACATCAGATGCAGAAAAATGGTATGATGCAGGAAGAGGAAAGATGATACAACAGATCATTTGTACTATTTGTCAAGTGAGGGATGCTAGCTAATATATAAGCAAAAATGGCTGAGAATGGAATATAATGGGGGTGGTAAAATAACTCATTTCTTAGCACTTGGTTAAGAAGATTGCATAAAATACTTTAATTTTTAATTTATTTATTTATTTTTTGGTAGAATAAGGTATATAGCCTATGGCTGAGCCTACAGGAAAAAAAAAAGGTTACTTCTGGGTCAGCATTTTTATTGTGCATGACTTTGCCTGAAGCACAGAATGTTAATGGTGGCTTAAATAGCAACATCTTTTCCAACTCCTGTCTTTTCTTTGTACAGTTATGCAAGAAGAAATGAACCTGATATCTTGAAAGTGGTAGCACTAGAAACCTAGTTCCTGAAAGTACTATAACCAGTTTAGCTGTTTAGATGACATTCCAGAAAAGATTCTCTAACTGGTATCATAGTGCCAGTATATTGGGAAGATCCCAAGTTATGAAAGCTGCTGTATGAGGAAACAGTTGTCTGTGTCAGATTCTTTGGTATCTTCATAAAAACTACAAATGTTCAGAGTTTCTTGGGCAAAGGGCAGAAATCATATGATACCAATACAGTTTTATGTTGTCAGTTTTGCCTTTTGTTAGTCTATGAATAAGCCATGAAAATAGTAGTTTTCCAAAGAACTGATAGACCAGAAAGAGTTGGGAAAGGAGAGATTAATAGGATGGGGTTTTAGGCAAGGTACTTAGAATCATTGCTATTAAGTAGCAAACAAACTGTTGTAAAATAATAAATAATAAATAAAATATTAAAATGGTTGTGCAGAGTAGAAAGCCAGCTTAGGTAGTCCTATAATTTTTTATGAAGGCTGCTTCAAGTGTTCCTATCCCAAAAGAATTATCACAGATCAGACACTGAGGACCCTATGGGCAGAATGACAGGCTAAGTAAATATTGTAAAAATGAACGTGATTTAATTCAAATAGATTAGTAGTGGGTTCTGAATTAGTTTGCTACCGGTTCGCGCGCGTGCATGTGCAGAAGCGTCCCGAGCAGGTGGGCAGAGCCCCCCGCCGCCGCTACCGGTTCTAAGAACCGGTCCGAACCGGGAGCAACCCACCACTGAAATAGATCCAACTTTCATTAGAGTGTAGGACAGGATATTTTTCACCGAACCAAATCACAATTCAGAAACAAACATTGATGCCAACTCACACTAGCATGAATCATCTCCTATTCTGGCTCATTCACTAAGACTGACTTCCTCTATCTGGTACTTTCCAGAGGTGGCAGGTTTGATTCCCCTTGTAGCTGACATTGAAGTTGCACTCCAACAAATCTGGAGGTCATGAGTGAGGGAAAACAACTACAGCACGAGTAGTTGACCTATTGCTCAGAAGTAAGCTGCAAGTTCTCAAACATTTAATAGCCAAGGAAATACAATAGATAATACGTATTCCTTAACTCAAGGTGAAATGTCTTGTTTAAAATTTGATCTCACTTAACTTGCCCTGGCTTGCATAGGACAATCTCCCTGCCCAAATAAAAACCCAAACGCTCAACAAGACAACAGTTCTATGAGTCTTCATCCCAGTAGGAAATTTATTATTATTATTATTATTTTAATCAAAAGCAATTTCAAAAGGTAGATTTTTAGCAGCAAACGAAGGAGTGATGTAGATGGTTTGTTACATATCTCCTTTTTTGCCCACTTGGTATCAACTCTAAGCTGCTTTGCTGCCTTCTGAAGAAAGATAGAAAAACCCTTTTTGCCCCCTCCCCCCAAAGGAGAAAATCAATCTTAGGAAGCTTTTTGCAAAGATGAGGAAGAGGAAAACATTGCTGAAAACAACAGCCATATATTTGCCCTTGTTTACAGTTTGGCTCTAAAAGTCAAGGTGTCATCATCTCCCCTAATTATGGCTTATCCAGCAGAGGGCGCTTCAGTGTTCCTGCTGCTCAAATATGGTAGTGATTGTCCTGCAAAAAGAAAGAAGATTATTTTGTTCTTGATGGTGGTAATTTCCCACTGCATTGTTATTACTATAATTTTATGTGATTTTATTATAATGTAGCAATGACTTCTTAAATTTGCATCCTGTTCCTTCTCCTAGAAATCATCAGAGCAACACTCAGGTAAAGGAACATTAGTTATCATACTCAAGGTTGACCCAAGTTCTAAATGGAAAGCTTGTTAAAAATCAACTAAAACCGAGGCTGCAAAATCAGATCTGAAGAGAAAAAAGGACTTTGTGCTACTATGGAAGGAGGAGGTTCTCACTTACTGAAATAAGGCTCCAGATAATTCATCTACGATGCTTCCTGCATAAAATAGAACAAATCAGAGGTTCATGTTTCTAGAACAAGTTCAGGAAGATAAGGAGATTGATTGTTAATTTTCATCATCTTGTCTCCAAAAAGCATACATACATCACACCAAACCTTACTGTAGTTCATTGAATAAACCACAACTGAATGAGTTTGCATAACGGACATCTATTAGCCTTCATTTAGAAACTGCAATGGCTGCAATCATGCAAGATGCTAAGCTAAATAAAATATATGGCTTAGTGTGATACAGTATGTGAATTCAATTATGGAGATGTCTCGGGTAGGAAGGGTTCCCTCCTGTTTTTTCTCAATGACTTGAGAGATGGCAATTCAATTGAACCAGTCAAGATTTGAACTCAGGTTTACTTTACACCCTGACTGGATTTGACATCCTGTCCATTAAACAAACAAAAAAATAACCTACTGCTCACCTGGTGCACAGGCTGTCTCACACACAGGACAAATGTAGCAGAAATGACAATACTGTGTGAGGAAAAGAACACAAGTGTGATAAGATTACTGAAAATTCATGAAGCCAGACTTGCAGAAGAAGAAAAGAGAAGAGATGATGGAGGCAGAGAAACTGAAATACCAACCTGGCAGCTCATACAGTAGTCACTGCTGTCCCCATCTTTACAAGGGCACTTGTCACACTCCCCACAATGCTGAAAAAAAGAAAGGGGAGGAAGAAAAGAGGTAGTAGGATGCTTAGCTGGGGGGAAATGAAATGTTGAAATGCTTACAAGGATCATTCCAAACCCAGCAAGGATTATAGATAACCCTCATCCCTTCATCCTGAAAGATGAATTGAAAAGAAAATGAGTGGAGCAATGCTCAAAATAACAGAATAACAGAGTTCGAAGTGACCTTGGAGGTTTTCTAATCCAACCCTGTGCTCAAGCAGGTGACCTATACCATTTTAGACAAATGGCTGTCCAGTCTCTTCTTAAAAGCCTCCAGTGCTGGAGCATCCACAACTTCTGAAAGCAAGCCGTTCCACTGGTTGATTGCTCTTAATGTCAGGAAATTTCTCCTTAGTTCTAGGTTGCTTTTTAAAAAAAAAATCAATTTCCATCCATTGCTTCTTATCTTGCCTTCTGGTGCTTTGGAAAATAGGTTGACCCCCTCTTCTTTGTGGCAGCCTGCATATACTGCTGCATAGGAGGGCAGCAGTATTGATGTATTAATTATTTCAGCTTATGTACTGCTTCATTTGCCAAGACTCTGAGCAGCTTACAGTAAATAACACAAAACCAAAGCATAGGAAATCAATAATATAACTATAATAATAGAAAAGTTTAGGTTTCAGAATAGGCACTTACTGATGTACTGTTTGAACTTCAGACGTATAGGCATTTGTTGAGGAGCAGGGACCAGCAGTTCACTATTATAATATTGTATATTTGTACATATGTACATACACACATACAAATAAATACTCTAAATTTAGATATGCTAGTGCTTTAGCACATATGTATACTAAAAAAGAAAGAAAGAAATATCTTTAAAAGCCATATTCAACAGATCTATCCAAATTGCAGGTATATATTAAGGGTCTGCAATGATCAAGTTGCACCCATTGGCAATGCCTTAAGGAAGCTGCATTTTTTCTTAGTCTCACATCTGATTTAAAGAGGTGCTGACATGCTCAGCCACATGTATGCTGAATAATCTTTTCTTCATCAAATCCAGGCCGATATATAGCCCAAGGTTTCTGTCTGTTTGTCTCTTGCTCTTTTTCTCTCTATCTCTCTACTGCATCTATCATCTACCATCTCTCTCCATCTCTTTACCTAATTAATATATTTATATCCATACACATATACACACATATACTCACATGTAATCTGTTAGTAAATAATGTAAGTGAAAAATCAATACATAATTTGAATAAAACAATCTTGAATTAAAGGATTTTTCAATTTTCTTTACTGTTCTTTTCCTGGTGATGCTATTTAATACCCTTTTAAATAGCATCAATATATACCAAAGATTTTCAGTAGCTTTCTAGAATAAATCTGAAGCTAAGGTGGGGGGTGGGAGAGAAGAAACAAGCTAATTTGCTGGGGTTGCGACAGTTTAACTATCTTGGGAAATATGGACAGTAAATCTGTGCAGGATGAATTATCACAAAAATGTTATGTATATGCGGGTGTATACAGACATACACAGACATATAAGACTATTTTATTGTTTTTTTCAGAGATAATTCTGAGCTCATATACTGCATATATGTGTACTATATAAGCAGAAACAGAGTGCATATGGCAAGGGAAGGACAAGCTACACGTGCCACATTCCTGTGTGACTTGATCTCTGCCTGCCAAATTACTATCTCTGAACCAGAATGTTTAGATGAGGAGCAGACCTTCTTCGTTGATAAGAACCAAATGAAATAGATTTTCAGCAAAGACCTAGCCAGAAATAAGGAGAGAAAAGGGGGAGAATCCATGCCACAGTGCAGTCCTCAATGCATTGGTGGAAAGATAGAGGCACAAAAGGCATCCTTGTGAAGTGTGTGTTATGTAATGTTCCCAAATTAGTTTAATGTGAATGAAAAGCCATACCACTTTGGGATTAGAATAAGAATAAAGAACCAGTGATCCTTCAGAATATGCTGAATGAGAACTTTTACCAGCTCTCACCATGGGTCATATTAGTGGGGGCACTACAGGTCAGCAACCTGTAGTAGGTTCCTAACTGGGAATAATAAACTATCAAAATCACATGCAAAGGTTTTCCTGCATTACCTTGCAGAAGGCACAGTAGTGGCAAACAGAACCTGCTTCATACTCATTGTCTTCACCTTCTTCCTCTTCCTCTTCATCCTCATCCTCATCTTCAAATGAAAAGAGACACAGAGACAGCTCCATTATGGTTGTTCTCTGTTTTGTTTTTGGGGTTTTTTTGGGGGGGGGTAGGCTAGTTCTAGAGAGCAACTATAAACAGAGTAGGAAATGGGGCCCACAAAGTAGGGGCTGAAGAGGAGATAACCATTTTTGAGTTTTCTAAAGAAAGTATAAACTTCATTTGATCTGAAAAGAGGCTGAAAGCCAAGAATAAAAGCATTAGGTTATTCACCTCACCTTTCCAGAGTACTGTAGTAGATCTAATTTCTATTATTTACAGATCGTGTGACCTTTGAATTATAGCAGTGCTATAATTCCATACTATAAGTCAATTCAATTATAATTCAATTATAGCATGTCTACAATTGCTACAATTATAGCAATTATAAATATGATAGCAGTGCTCCAATATCTGAGGGGCTGCCACAAAGAAGAGTGGGCCAACTTATCTTCCAAAGCACCAGAAGGCAAGGCAAGAAACAATGGATGGAAACTTAATCAAGGAGAGAAGCAACTTGGAATTAAGGAGATATTTCCTAACAGTGAGAACAGTTAACCAGTGAAATGAGTTGTCTTCTGAAATTGGGGTGTTCCATCACTGGAGGCTTTTAAAAAGAGACTAGACAGCCACTTGTCTGGAATGGTATAGGGCATCCTGCTTAAGCAGGGGGTTGGACTAGAAGACCTCCAAGGTCTCTTCCAACTTTGTTATTCTGTAATTCTGTTATGGGAGCTGTAGTCCTATGCACTTGGGCTGACAAGTGGGGGAAAGCTGGAATAGGGTCTTGGAGATTGGATTGATTGGAACAAAATTTTCAGGTTCTCTGAGAAAAGAGACTATGATGGCAACTGAAGCATGTATTGCTGGCTTTCCTCGTTATATCTGCTTTTCCCAACACATTTTCCCCCAACCCGCTGTTCTCCAGATGTAGATATCAAATTTCTTTTTCTATAATGGCTTGAGAGCAGGTTGGACAAGATTTCCCCCATCAATCATATACCTCCCCACAATATTCACACGTTTCTCACCTTCTTCCTCTCTATGGTGCTTTTTGGCTTTTTCATGGGCCTCATGTTTGTGATGCTTTTGTCTGTGTCTTTCATGCTTATGCTCATCCTTCTCCTTAGAAGGTACTTCATCAGACTCTTCTTCTTTATCATCATATTTCCGATGGTGATGATGGCTACTTTGGTGATGCGATTTGTGAACTGTATCTTCATCATCTTCATCTTCATTACTATCATTGCTTTCTTCTTCTTCTTCTTCTTCTTCTTCTTCTTCTTCTTCTTCTTCTTCTTCTTCTTCTTCTTCTTCTTCTTCTTCTTCTTCTTCTTCTTGGTGATGGTGATGCTTATCATCATCGTCATCGTCAGCATGCTTTTGGTGATGGCGTTGATGATGACGAACATCATTGTCATCATCATCATCATCGTCATCATCATCGTCATCATCATCATCATCATCATCATCATCATCATCATCATCATCATCACCACCATGATCTTCATGATGTCTATGATGGTGGTGTTGGTGTTCATTATCATTATTGTCATCACTGTCATCATCTTTATGGTGTTGGTGGTGGCTGTGATGGTCATGATGTGACTGACTGTCATCATCATCTTTATCATCATCATCATCATCATCACCATCATCATCATCATCATCATCATGCCTTTGATGATGGTAGTGGTGCTGGTGTTCATCATCATCTTCATCATCATCGTCGTCTTCTTGATGCTGATGGTCTCCATGATGGTGCCTCTCTTTGTCACTGTGGTGATGGTGGTCTTCATGATGTCCCTGATGATAATGGTCATAATCATCATCATGGTGATGATTTCCATGATGTTTATCATGATGATGCTTGTCAAGGCTGTCATCATCATCATCATCATTACTATCATCACGGTGGTGATGGTCAATGTGGTGATCAGCACTATGAGGATGATGATGTTCATCTTCATTGTCATCATCTTCATGTTGAGAATGATGACTTCCTTGGTAATGTCCAGCATCCTTATCCTGAGCAGCATGATGGTGAGCATGGCCATCATCATCACCATCTTCTTCTGTATGTTGATAATGGTGTGCATCATGGTGATGCTCTTTGGGATGATGCTGTTCATTTCCATGGTATTCTACATCGCTGTGGTGATGGTGTTGTTGGCCCTGTGTTCTAGGAAGCTGGAATGAACAGAGGAGGACCAGAAGAAGGCCAAGCATACAGACCTTCCAAGAAGCCATGGTAAGAGCCCTGCTGCTTGCACCCAGAATCCTTAGTGGGGATCCCGAAGACAGGCAATCAGGAAAAGCAGACAGCACACAAGGATAACTCAGGGGTAGAATACTGTTTCCAGTTAGGGCTTATGTGAGTGATGTTTGCAGCTGGCCTAGATTAGCCCTTCAGCTCACAGCCAATGGCTGCCTGGCCCGGCCTCCGGGATAGATGAGAAAATCAACCCATGGGCTTCCTGCCAGGCCCTTATATGACAACACTGGGCTGGAATGAGTTGGGAAGCAACAGGGAACTAAACTCTTTGCCATACCACCATGCTATTATTAGCTGTTCAGAGCAACTGCACATTAGTCCCTCAAAGTAGAAGCCAGCAAGTTTTAGTGCAATGAGAAATATGAGCTACAGCTCCTAGGTGGGTATCAGACTGAGAAGTGTGTAATCTAGCAGAATCATGGTTTCTTTGATTGTCTGGGATTAGATGAAGGGAATCTGTCCTTGAAAGGAGAAAAGGACCTTGTGGATTTAGAGCCGATAGTGGGATTTCATTAAACCAAACAGTCTAGAAACTGGGCTGGAGAAGATGATAAAAGAATAGCAATAACAAGTAGCTTGTTGTAAGTGCTATTGTGTATATGTGTAATTATTTTCATTGAAATGCTGGAACATAACCATTTTACTTAAGCTTGCACTAAAATAAAACAACATTGCCAACATTTCCTTCTTTGATTTACTGGTGTTGGATGAAGTGCAAGGCTGGACAGACTGAAAGGCAAGTTTGTGAGTATCAAAATTGTGAAGTATATGAATAAGGAAAAGACTGGAGTATGGCGTAAAAAGATTTGGAGGGTGAGGTTGAAGGGAATTATGTGGTCAGAAGTTAAAGAGATGGTCCAGGGTATTTAAAGCGGGAGAGAGTGACCTGGAAGGGACACACATTCTCAGCAGTCTCAGGAATGTGCTGATGGGTCCTGGGAGCTGAAACCGAATCCAAAGTGCCGCCTGAGATCTATAAATACCTGTGCAGCGCTACCACACTCCTACTGATCCTGGTGTTCTGTTCTCTGTATGAGAGTGGAAGAAGGGCCCATAACAGGTTGTGTCGAGCCAATCAGACTCTTGAACACCACCAGACTCTAGGAGAGATTTAAATGTAATGTCTTTTAGGCTTAGGCATGGGGAGAAACTACTCAGGTGTAGATGCTATACCCAAACATCAACACAAAGCACAAACCAAAATTCATGCAACAGGACCTGATGAACAGTCTGCTCTTTTCCACAACCTGCTACTCTTCAGATGTCTTTGGAACATTGCTCCCACATTATCCCAAAGGTGCTTTTTCAAAAGGCAACTGGACTTTGTTTTTCCTTGAAGAGGTTTCACTTCTCATCCAAGAAGCTTCTTCAGTTCTGATTGAAAGATGAGAAGTGAAACGTCTTCAAGGAAAAACAAAGTACAGTTGCCTTTTGAAAAAGCATCATTGGGGCAATCATGACATGGGTGACTGGGAATCTCCATAGATACTCCCCCATTATTTAGTTAAAGGGTTCCCAGCACATATAGAAGACACCCAGATTAGGGAAGACTGATTTGTGAAAGGATCTGCTTCTCCTTTCCTTTTGCTCTTTTCCTTTTGCTCAAGTTTCTGAATTTGCCTATCTGTGCTTGCTTCATCAGAGAATCCTATTTCTTTGGCACCTTGTGAGATCCTGTCTTAACTCCTACTAAAAATAGGAATTTCTTAATCTTTGGGAACCTAGACCAGACCCACCTAATAAGCAGCTGCTCAGGCTAAAATTCAATATCCTCAAAAGAGACAATCAAAAAGTTCCAAACACTCTTCACAACCAATCAACACCCAGATGAGCAGAGATTAACACAAAGATGAACACTAGACCAATAATCAAGAAGTAAACAATATCCCAATCAAGGAACTATCAACAAGACAAACAAACTAACAATAAATGACAGCCTAACCAAGGAACCACCAAGAACACTCCCACCTACAGTGATAGGGCAGGTCACTAGTATATAAAAATAAGAGCAAACCCCACTCCCTCCTAGCACTGATGATGTTGCCTTGTTTGGTAATGAAATATCTGCAAGAAAATCACCAAGCTCACTGAGTACCAAGGACTTGTCAAGACCTGGAATTTAAGTTCTCTTTGAAGGTACAAAAGGGAAAGCACTAACTGCCAACAGGTCCCACTATGCAAATAATCTAAGGATCTCTGATTCTGAATAATTCTAGCTACACTTTGTAGTTTATGTGCCAATGATCTGAGTTCTTAGTTAGCTCTGGCATCTCTGCTAATCACATGCAAAGCAGGATGTTTAGGGTTAAGTTTGCAAGAATTCCTGAACCAAGGTATGAATGAGAGACAGGAAACTTTTAGTTCAAATCAATGTTCTTCATCAAAATGGAAACATTCTTGAGGCAACAAATCCCTTCAAGTTTTTCAAATGGCGGATTTTATTTTTATTTAAAATATATATTTTTCCCCACAACAAATAATACACAGTCTTTCAAAGTGGCACTGCTGAGTGCCATTAAGTGCAAGAATTAAAATAAATGAGTTGCCCCAGTGATGGTACCAAAAGAGGAAAATCCTAAGAATAGGATTTTTAGTGGCCTGGGATACATTTGGCCTTTAGATCAGGGGTGTCAAACTTGTGTCATCATGGAGTTGTCACGTGACATATCGTGACTTTTCCTCCCCTTCGCTAAACCAGGCATGGGCGTGGCCAGCGTGAGACGCATCTGGCCCATCGGCTGCAAGTTTAACACCCTGTTTTAGATTGTACACTGGAAAGTGTGCTAAAAACTTACCAGATCTGGACAAAAGTGAAATTTGATTTAGTTAATATGATCATTCCCCATATGTCAGCCCTGCAAGTTAGTTCAGACAAGAAGCACAACCAGGAGTACTAGTTCTATCTTTATTGTAAAGTTAACTGAATTTTGCAAGATTGAAAGTATTTCTCCCCGTCTCTCATTTTACTTCTCCAGAAAACTAGAGAAGATCCCTTCTAAGCCAGAGAGGGACAATAGTCATTGGTTTCATTTGAGATGATGATGAATCTGTATACAGATGGGAGGTTGAATAACTGGCCCTGTGGTGCAGCTGGAACAATCTGGAGTGAACACACTTAAAACAGTAGAGATAGTAATAGATTTTAGGAGGTGCCCTCCTATTCTACTACCTCTTACAATATTAGACAACACAGTATCAACAATAGAGACCTTCAACAATAGAGACCTTTCTGAGCTCCATAATCTCCCAGGACTTGAAATGGACACCTAACTCCACTCCACTCCACTCTTCTGAAACATTTCACACACCCTCCCTTCTTCTGTGGACTGAGAAAGCTTCTACACACTGGTTGTCTATTCTACAGCTCTCCCTCCAGTCTCCCAGGGCCATCCCAGCATGCTATTACACCATATATTTAATCACTTCTCCCTTTTGCCACATTTTAAAGTATGAAAAGTATTCTTTTAAAGGGAAAATGTTTTAAAACCGAATTAACTCAATTTCTGCACTGTGGTTAATTTTCCCTTAACCATTAATAAAATCTACAATTGATAAAAGACTGGAAACTATGTTGCAAGCAAAGATAAATACCAATAAAGGAAAATATTGTAGTTTAGGGTGAAATGAAGGTTGATAAGCACGGATGCTGTTACCAAGTTTGGGTAATGAAATGTTCACCAAGAAAACAACCAAGTTCAGAGAGCACCAAGGACCCTTCAAAGGTAAATACATTGTTGCAAAAGATTGCTGAGTCAGGCCTAAATAATTGACAGCAGAGCTAAAACTGATTGAATCAAGTAAAAGTATCAGAGAAAATCCTTTACACAAACTTTCTTGAACTCACAAATGAGTTACCCCAACTTAATCCACACACTAAAGAAAAGTATCTGTAAGCACAAGAAAAGTTAATTAAAAATTTTCCTCACCAAAGTTGCACGTTCACCAAATTAAATATCATGTAAGACACATACAGTACACACTCATATACTACGCCGCCATAAAGATCACCTTCCCTATAAATATTTCTAGCCTCTGTACCCCCATTTGTAGCCACCTTTCAAGGGCAGATTCCTTGCTCTTGAAATGAACTACCTTCTGTCCACGTAGCGTGTTTAGCATTCTTCTTGTGAAACTTCAGCTCGGAGTTTCTCTTGACAAAATTGTCAAGAGAAAAGGTTACAATGTGCCTGCAAATCCTATCCCCAAAGAATTTAATGAATTGAAGTTGTGCCTTATTTCTTTGGAAGATGCTTCTTCAAATGAGAATTTGCAACAGAAGACAGTGGCCACTTGAAGTAACCCGCAGTATCAGATAGCAGTGGCATGCAGTGGGTATGCTTGGAAGTATTGCATTTGTACACCTTTCATCAGTGGTGGGTTGCTCCAAGTTTGGCCCGGTTCTTAGAGCCGGTAGCGGCAGCGGCGGGAGGCTCCGCCCACCCACCCGGGACACTTCTGTGCATGCGCAGAAGTGTCACACACACGCTTGCGCGCATGCGCGAACCGGTAGTATAGGGTTTTAGAACCCACTACTGCCTTTCATGTCTTCTCAAACCATAATCATTTCCTGTGAGGTCATTAAAGCTGAAGTTTATCAGTGACATAAGCATCAAGGAAATGCTAGGGGCTAAGTGAAAGCTGTACTTCCATTCATGCTTAATTTGAAATAGATCCTATCAAGACCAATTAGATTGGCTTCTAACTAGAGATGTACAGAACTGAGTTGAAAGTCCTCTTTTAGAGAGAGGGGCATCTCCAAGCATTCTTGGCAGTAGAACAAAATTCTTTTTTCGTAGTCTGACCGACACCCCTGATTTAAAGGTAGACTCACACTGCCTGCCTGAAATAAAACAAAACCTCAGGAATGCTCCAAGGCAAATTTTCCCCAGTGTTGCCAATCAAAATGCACTGAGGAGCTATTCTAGTCTTCCCACTTTAACAATAATAAGCAATAAAATGGAATAATTATTGGGGAAATGGGGAAGGATACAAATGAAAGGTGATCGTGCCTTATCTCACTAGCCCAGTGTTTCTCAGACTCAGCAAAATTTATGATGTGCAGAGTTAACTCCCATAATGGATGGCTGGGAATTCTGGGAGTTGGAGTCCACATATCTTACACCTGCTGAGTCTGAGAAACACTGTTCTGGCCTTTCCTGGTCATAATATTTCAGGAGTAGAGCATAGTGATTATCCAGTAATAATTCCCCTTGGGAAGTTTCAGAAGAGAAATATGTTCTCTGATAACCAGAATAGCCCTGTGCTAGGCTACACAGCAACATAACATAACTTTCAGTGCTGCCATATTTCAAAAATATTAATCCATAAAGTTTGGTGAGGGAAAGAAAAATATGCAGATGATTTATCAGACTGGTTAAAAACAGTTTTAAGAGAAGAATTGCTCAAATTAGAGTGGCAGGTGTTATTTTAGAAGCATCAAACAGCCTGTACCTTTCTATTTTCCAATCCTCAAAGCTTTCTCCCAGCTTTGGCAAATGGTTAAAAAAAATGGTAAAAAATAGTAAGGGTAAAAAAATCAGCAGCTCTATTACCTGATATTCTGAGGCAAGAAACTTGTAAATACTGTAGCTTTATCCGAAGCACACAAATTTAAAAAGCAAAAATAAAATAAAATAAAATAGGCAAGTACAAATCTTAAGGAAGAAAAAAAATCTGAAAAATTCTGGCTTTACCCATGCCTTTTCTGCATCATACCTCCCTCAAAATAGGTTCAGCAAATGGTGGCACACTTATTACTAGAGGGCCGAGAATTGGAATCTCTTATTGTTGTGTTCCGACTTAACAAGCAGGTATTTGCATACCCGACGCGGATTGGGTTAAATCAGTGGCGGGGAGTTTGAAGCGTTGTCACTGGCCAAGCTGGCTGCGGGGAGCTCCATAAAGGCGGCTTCCCTGCCGCCAGCCGCCAGTCTGCTGTAGTTAGTGCTAGCCGTTATTAAAGTGCTGAACGGGTATTCGTCTTGGCTGTTATTCCCGCGCCTATCTAACACTGGCGACGAAGGCAGTGGGAGAAGACGACTG
>QLTV01002534.1:312916-338115 GCA_003457575.1 Thermophis baileyi | reverse complement strand
CACAGGGCGAGGGCGGAGCAACACAAGCCATGTGCACGCCGAACGAAGACTCCAGAGAGACTCAATCGCGCAGGCCCAGTAGGACTTTACGGCGGCCCTCCTATTTGCGCGACTACGTCACCCACACTAATACCGGATTGGACAATTGCTGAACTAAGAGGGGAGGGGTGTTGTGTTCCGACTTAACAAGCAGGTATTTGCATACCCGACGCGGATTGGGTTAAATCAGTGGCGGGGAGTTTGAAGCGTTGTCACTGGCCAAGCTGGCTGCGGGGAGCTCCATAAAGGCGGCTTCCCTGCCGCCAGCCGCCAGTCTGCTGTAGTTAGTGCTAGCCGTTATTAAAGTGCTGAACGGGTATTCGTCTTGGCTGTTATTCCCGCGCCTATCTAACACTTATAACTCTTTGCTGCCATCTAGTGATCACTGGATTCTTACAGCCCACGTATGGATAGTCTCTTAATTATAAATTCATGTACTGTACATATACAAGTAGCGCTTGCTTAATGACTTAGTGATCATTTGAAGTTATGATCGGGCTGAAAAAATAACTTTAAGATCGGTCCTTGCATTTATGACCATTGCAAGAGCACCACAGTCATGTGATTGAGATTTAGGCGTTTCATTTACGACTGTGTAGAAAGTTAGCACCCACCCCTCTCCTAGTAGAATGAAATATTTTGGGAAATATTAAAAAAGCCAGAATATTATATTTCCCTGGATGATAAAAGAAGAAACATGTTTTAAAGACAGAAAGCAGTTCCCTGCCCCCAGCAGATATTTGGTGCCCATTAAGAAAGACTGGGCCAGCCTATCTTCAAGACAAAAGATCTCCAGGATGATGGGATTAAGACATGACCCTCCAGGACATAATAGGGTTAACCCATCTAGCAGCAAAGCTCACCACATGGCACAATCTCCTAAAGACATTGCATCAGCAGTCCAAACTTCAACCAATCTTAGCTCAGACAAACATGACCCCTACAGGGCTCCATGGGAGTCTGACAACAGCCAATAAAATACATGTTCTTGTACAGGAACAGGAAGCTGAAGTGCAAAGCCCACGAGAAGGTATAAAATCCCCCCATTCTCAACTCCATGTGTTCAGCTGCACCAGAACCACAAACATATGCTTCTGTTCATCAATAAATGGATCCTCTTTCCAATCAGCCTCCAGCCTCCATTTTGTCTCCAGGGCCTTTCTCCGGCTTGGAACTGAACCAGATGGGTATTTCTTCCAACAACTGCTACAATATCCTGCAGTTCACAAAAATAACAAATGGAGAGAAAATGAAATTGACATATGGTCCATTCCTATTGTCTGTGATATTTTATTGTCCAGTCAATGGCATCCCTTCCCCCCTGAACACATACCAAATCCCCCAGTCACATGCCCAATTTCATACAATAACCTGCAGTGCTAAAGTTTAAAACACGCCAATGGAATTGCAGTTAATCATTTTAACTGAATTTCTCCAGGGAAATAAAGCTCCCTGCAGGCAGAAAAATAGCATATAAATGCTATTAAAATATATTTATTAAAATATATTTCCCCCACTTCTCTTAAAACTTTTAATATAGGAGAGTGTTTAAAAATATGATTCCCCCATACAAAATTCTCACAACATTCTGAATGTATAGGCTTAGTATTATGTTTCTTAGGCTGGCTGCAGCAGTTATGGTCCAAGGACAAAACTACACAATACATCAAATATTTATTATGCCGCTGTTTATTTTTTAAACTATAGTAGGACAACCAACTTATTGTTTAGATGGTACAAATACATACAGCTGCCCAACTATTTTATTTGAATTACATCCTGTCTTTCTCCCAGGAACTAAAAATAATTTTACATTTCTTTTCCTCTTATTTTCCTCCATAACAACAATCCAGTTGAATAATTTTAGGTCTCTTCTCCACCCCCATTTGCTCTTCTAGGAGAGAGAGAGAGAGCGAGAGAGAGCGAGAGAGAGAGAGAGCGAGAGAGAGAGAGAGAGAGAGGGAGGGAGAGAAAGAGAGAGGGATGGAACTAAAAATTTCTTTTCCTCTTATTTAACAACAACCCAGTTGAATAATTTTAGGAGAGGGGGGGGAGGGAGGGACAGAGGGTGAGAGAGACAGAGACAGAGAGAGGAGGGGAGAGAGTCTCACGTAAAGTCACCGAATCAGTGTCCATGGCCAAGGGCAGACTAGAACCTAGTTCTCTCTGCCCTGTGAGGTCCAGCACTTTAATCGTAGTACAGTTTTGTCTTTGGGCAATTAAAAAAAAGAGGCTGAAAAATCTCCCACACCATCCCTGTTGAATAGCTGCTTGGAATATTGGCAATTTCTCCGTTTTGAGCCCCTCTCCTTCCTCCCAGTCACATGATGCTGAGCAGCATGTATTCAGCCCTAATCCATGTCTTCCAGGTGATCCATTCAAACAAATGGCCACTCTTGATTCAATATATGTAAGACATTGTCACTTAAAAATTAGCTAGATCTTGATTGGTAATCAATCTATACTCCACAATTGGGAGCGGGGAGAGGAAAAGGCTCTTGGGTGCCTGCAAATTGGCTATTAAAAAGTCTCTGGCATAACAAATGAATGGACATCACAGAATCTACATGGGTCTGACAGATAATAATGTATTTTACATAGAGATTATAAGAGAAATGAAGATATTGGGTCATCTGGTATGTTTAATCCAAAAAGACTTCCAAACCAAATGCATGAAGCATTGGGCCTCAGCTAACAGCCTCCAGAGTTCAGGGCCATGTTGGTGCAGTTCTGTTTGGCAAATATACTATCAACTTTCTCTTGACAAATAAAGGGTGATGATTATATGTGCAACTAGACAATCCATTCATGACCCCTTAGGTCATCTTTTCGGAGATATTTCCTTATCAGATTCTTTATTACCTTCAACAATGACACAGATTGTAATGCATAGCCTTCACTGGAAAGACTGCGATATATTCAGGGATGTATCTGCCTTGAAAATAGCAGGTGTTGATATGTATACTACAGTCAAACATCGGCATAGGATATGTTGTATTATATCATAAACTATTTTATGATAATATTGGTGTCATAAAATGTTTTTTTTTAATTTGTCAAATTTTAATCCCACAGGAATCATGGGTCCCAGATTTCGGGTGCATTCTGTTAGTCCATTGGAAATACTTTGGTTCAAAAGGTTTTGCCCTATGGTGCATTGTTTCACCCGGTTAAAGGTTACAGGAACCCGAGTTTTAGTAGTACGTAGATTAGACAACCCATGCCTGTTGGGTCATAGTTTCAGAGACATTTCTTTACCAGATTTCTAAATGCTTTCAATAATGGCAGAACTTCTAGTGTACAATACTCACTGAAAAATCTGAGATATATCTACCTTATCTATCTTGAAAATAGCCCATGTTAAACTGTAGAGCGCAGGATATTTATTTATTTTATTTTATTTATAACTTTTATATAGCCATACATCTTTCAACCAACTCTAAATGGCTCCCAATCAAGAATTAAAAGATGTATAAAATCATTTAAAAACACAACCAATTAAAACATAAAACATTAAAATAACAAAAACATGGGGTCAATCCATGATAAAGGGTCACCATTTAATCTTCTCTCAGGAAATGTTTTATGACATTTTGCATCATGTCATAAACTGCTTTATGATAATATTTATGTCATAAAATGTTTTATAAAATTTGTCACATTTCTATTTTTTGGCAGTCATAGGTCCTTGATTTTGGACACATTCTATAAGTTAGCCCATTTAAGGCACCTTGGTTCAAAACGTTTCGGCTTATGGTCCATTGTTTCACCCAGTTAAAGGTTACAGAAATTATAGTATATAGATAGATAATATCTATTTCTTTTTCCTCATATTTAAATGTATCTGTAGTCCTGGAATCATCCAAAGATGAGTAAGTTGGGCGGGAACTGTTTTGCTTAAGATCTTCCTTTCCCTGACCTGTTTCAGCTGGATTGGAAAGAATTCCAAAAGCCAAGTTCTGCATGTTTTCCATAATTTGTGAGAAAGAAAGAAAACAACAACCCATGCCTGATCCCTGTTTCAGAGCAAGCATTCAAAGGTAAGATGAATAAAAGTTTTAGAGTAAGAACTCAATCCTGTATTATGCGGAGCTGAAGCCTTTCCCTCCAGATTTTGATATGCATTTGCCCTGACTTTAATTAATAACTGAGCATTTAATAACCAAGAATTTTTGTAGGATAGTTTATTGAATGCATTTCCTCTCTATAGTGTCCATATATTTCCTAAAATGTCACCTCTGTTTTTAACCCTTCATCCTACATACTTTTTTAAAACGGAGTGGAGAACGGGGGATCAGCTTATCCTGATAAGGCTGCTAATACTCCTGGTCAGGGTAGATGCATGTTAATACTAGACGGTGGACAATTTTCTTGGGGATGTCAAACAGTCACTTTTGAGTTGTGTATTTGAAGAATTCCCACTTCAAGGCTGGGGTTTAAAACTACAGAATTTGAAGAAGAGAAACTTAGAACTTCCCAGTTGACATTGCAAAGGGAATCCATCAAAAATCGAAGTGAATTGGGCACCCGTTTACAGCTTTCAAAATTATGGGGAACTGTGTTGTATTTCTACTCCAAATATATAGGTTATTTCTTGTTTACATATCTATTCATTTAAATAGGTACGTATGCATAAGTTCAGTGCTTGAGTAGGGAAAAGAAAGAAGAAAGAGGAAAGAAGAGGAGAGGAAAAAGGAGAAAGAGGATAAGAAAAGGAAGGAAGGAAGGAAGGAAGGAAGGAAGGAA
This sequence comes from Thermophis baileyi, assembly GCA_003457575.1. Lineage (NCBI taxonomy): Eukaryota > Metazoa > Chordata > Lepidosauria > Squamata > Dipsadidae > Thermophis > Thermophis baileyi. The sequence goes on along the minus strand of QLTV01002534.1, from coordinate 333,330 downwards.
GGAAGGAAGGAAGGAAGGAGAACAAAAGAAAGAAAGAAGTAAATAGAAATATGCTGGCTGGGGAAGTCCACACATCATACAATTGCCAGGTTAAGAAATACTGCCCTAGAGTAATTGTAATTGATTAAATAAATAAATAAAGCCCAACCCTTGCTATAACGCTTTTACTGTCATCCTTTTCCATTTGCAATAACAATGTGATATGCTGCAAATGTCTTCCACCCTCAGAGGAATTAGAAATGACAGCAGAAAGAGAGAAAACCTCCAAAATGAACCAACTCACCTCAGTTCTCCACCCATTAATAGCTCAACATTCCATGTCCAATTAAAGCAAATTACAGGATTTGATTGTTTTAAATGCAGGAGAAAAAAAAACACTTCCAGGCTTTCAAGCACATCTGTTGCCTGTACAGAAAGAAGCTGATTAACATATTTTTTTAGATTTTTTTTTATCCCACCCTTATTATTTTTATAAACAACTCAAGGCAGTGAGCATACCTAATGCTCCTTTCCTCCTCCTATTACGAATATGAAAATTGAAGATCGCAGAGTGAAGGCATGAACTGGATAACATTGAGAGGACTCTAGAGTAGATTTCACTGTTGAACATCTCAGTGCACACACCCTGACAAACACACAGACCCACCAATAATACAAATACTGCTAGGCAGATAACTGTTGAAAATCTAGCTCTTGGGGAACTTCATTCTACCCACTGGGTGGTGTTTATCCAGTTCAACAAGTTCCTGCATAGGGTGCGGTGCTGCTGCCAAGAAGCTGGATTTTGAAACTGTTCTTCCTGCTTGTTCTCTCACTTATGCACAGTAGATTAGACAGTAGGCACTGTGGTTTGGGACTTCTGCTCCAAGCAGTCTGTGGCCGTGACTGATTGCTCTGCTCCATGGCCACTTCCGACCATAAAGATCAGGTATTGGGTCTTCAATCAGATGTTTGCTGTGGATTGGGTTACCTAAACCTCTGGAACATGCTGATAGTAACTGTGATTTATTTCCAGGCATGGATCCCCAAATATTTCAAGAAGAAAGTCTGCACAACTTTCATTGAGCAACCTAGTGATACAGGGTGAGTAAAGCTTGATTTTTCTCTGCTCTTTGAAATATATGTAAGCGGGCACCTCTAACTCCCTCTGAGGCTCATTTACAGTTTAGTATTTCTAGTTTTTCTCTCAAATCTGCACTCTGATCCCCATGTGAGACTTAAGCTTCACTCATGCTAACCATATTTTACATTTCAGCACTGCTAAACTCTGGGTAGAACATTTGGCTCAATGTATGCAGGGCGTCCTCCGTGCCATGCTTTATTCCAGTAATTTCCTCTTTCTCACCATTGGTTTAGTCATCTTTGGAACTAAAGCATTGCCTCAGGATCTGGCTAGTGGGTTGTGAGAGAACGTTAGCTGCTATTTTCCTGGGCATCCCTCTATTTTGGAAAACAGAGTTGTGAGTGGCCTGAATCCTTATATTGGCTTCCCAAACAATCAGCTTTAGTCAGATGACGTGGAGAATGATTTTTGTTGATAAAGAAACAAGATGCAAATTAAACTCCATCAATTTTTAAATGGGTATGTGGAATGGCATCTTGTCATCTTGTCTTTTGATAATAAAATTCTATTTCTAAACAGCGTTCCACACAGATTCCCTCTGCTTTGCTCTCTCTTATTCTCTCTGTCGCCTACCCACCTCCACTCTCCCATGGCTTCAATTCCTAGTACCTTTTTTGTTTCTTCATCCATGACTCTGTTTCACCTCTGTCCTTGTTCTAATGCTTTAACGCCATCCCTTCTTTTCTGAAGTTGTTGAATTACATTTTAAAATGCATGAACACTTCTGAAAGATGCTAGAAGTTGTAGTAACGTTCAGAAGTATTTGTATTTGGCAATGATTATCCTATCCCATAAACACCATTACATTGCATAGCTCCCTAAATAGGTATTTTGTGTATTTTGTCATTTTTTAAATTGTTCATATGCCAAATATCACTTTTTGAACATGGCTACCATGAGTCTTCATTTTCTGAAGTTAAGCATACATTGTTCCTTCAAATTTCCAATTTCCCCAAACTCTTTGTCCTTCCTGAATCTCTTTCAGTTTGCTTATATCAAGAATGAGGGATTTCTTCACCTTCACAAATTCATGACTCCAAGTTCCTTCAGCATCAGCCATTTTGGCCAGTAGCCAGAGATGACAGGAACTAGAGCCAAACATCTACAGAGCCATCAGTTTGTTCTATATCCTTCTTCAGGCCACACTCAAAGTTGAATACACTGTGCCTAGTGCAAAATAACTGATTCAGTGCAGATTGATTAACTACTGCATTTGTTCCAGAACTTTCCCCTTATATATATTCCCCCCTGACTATTGCTAGGAGTTACCTATATCTGAACATATCTGAACATTACTGACTTACTGAGCAAACTGGAAAGCCAGTTTGTAATAGTAGTTAAGACACCAGGCTAGAAACTGGGAGATCGTGGGTTTTAGTCCTATCTTTGGCCCAAAGCCAGCTGAATAAGCTTGAGCCAGTCATTCTCTCTCAGCCTTAAGAAGGAGGCAATGGCAAACAAGTTCCAAAATCTTGCCAAGAAAATTGCAGGGACTAGTCTGTACAATTGTCAGGAGTCACTGAGCATTAAAATATGTAAAAGATAAAAGAGAATTTGTTCATTTATTGATAATTCATATTTCTAAACCACCTATCTCCCTCAAGTTGTTATACTGGATCTCAGAGTTATAGGTGCAACCTTGTTCTGATCCCTTCCCCGTCATTCTGTTTCACAGTGCCTTCAATTTCTGCCAGTGTGGCAGTCCTCGCAAAAACCATACATCAGTAGCCATAGAAGATGCTTTTGGAGCAGCCATTGTCAGCAAATGGGACTCAGCGCAACATACCACAGAGAGGCCAACTGATGCATATGGGGAGGTGGAATTTCTAGGCACTGGCCGTAGACCAAGCAAGGTGAGCTTGTGATAGGACAAGAGCTAAGCTAAGGATTCCAGATGATGAAGTCTGGATTATGGCAGGAGACTGTAGAGCCACAGACAAAGCAACTATTTCCCAACCCTAAATGTAACGACAAGAAGGAGGGCATATGTAGTCAGGGATGACCCAGTGATGGGATATTGGAGGATAAAGCAGGAGCAGCTCAGAAAGACGTGCACCTGAAGGAGGATGAAGATCCATGATTCCCTTCATTGTTTCCTCCTGCTAAATTTACTCTTGTATGGACCATATCTTCTGGCTGGCTATTGAACTGGCCACTTTCTAGATAGCTGTTTGAATGGGTGCTCATAGCAATGAATTGCCATACTGGCTATCTTTGCAGGTAAATACTCCAGACCTCTTAAAAAGGAACACCTGGAAAAGTCTCTCAAAGTGGCCCATATAGGACAACAGTTATGTGGGAAGAAAGACGATGAGTCCAGAGAGTAAGATGCCTGAAGTGAAACAAAAATGGATGACTCTAGATAAAACTATTCAGGGTTTGTAGTCTCTTTGGTCTAATCCTTTTTTCTCCCTTGCAGTTCATTCGCCTCTCTGACTCATCTGATCCTGCAAATGCCTATGCTTTAGTAACGCATCACTGGAAAATCCCACATCCCAACTTGGTGGTGTCAGTGGTGGGAGGTGAAGGTGAGGGGCCCGTAAGGGCCTGGCTCAAAAATGTGCTGAGAAAGGGGCTGGTTAAAGCAGCTCAGAGCACAGGTAATCTCTTCCTGCGGTTTTCTTTAATTTTACTAACCATTTTAAAACATCACTGCAGAACAAGGGGCTGAAGCTTTTGAAGGAACGGCTGGGAAGCCACAGCTAGTTTGATGTGGGATACATTTGAATAATGATGATTGGGTATGCTAGCGTATCTTTGCTATTGGAACAGTTAGGGAAGAAGGGCTTTCTTGAAAGTTATTGAAAGATATGTGTGCATATTACATAGCAACTAGGTAAACCTAAGTAAACATGCTTCTTAGTTTAGGTTTCTTGAATATAAAAAGAATAGGAATATCTAGCATATTTTATAGTAGTGTATTTTCAATGTTGTGCAAACCTGACTTGTTCTGTTCTACTGCATAGTTTTTTAATCACATTTGGAAGTTGCTGGTTAACTGCTTTGCAGTTATTAGAAACCTTCAGAAAGATAAGTTTTATAGCACTGGGTGAATTTCCTTCATATTTTTTATTTTTTTTTAGCAAAAATACAAATTTAAGGATTTAAAATCTTGTTTTAGACACAGCCAAAGGGTGATTAGAATTTTGACGTTGTCAACTTGCAAATGCAATAAGGATCTGGGTGGCTTTGAAATAAGATTTTGAAATTACTTATAAGAATCTTTCCTGTGGGAAAGTGCTGTTATTTTCTATTTTTTTAAAAAAATGATAGGATGGGAAGGTTGAACACCTGAGGGAACACGAAGAAACTAAAGATTACTCTTAAAGGAGAAGAACACTTAAATTTGACTTACTAAGGCAGAATGAAACAAAATACTTAACACAAGACACATTGAAGGATATTTTGAACAATGGACCGAGAAGTTGATTTTAAGAATGTCACCATTATAGATAATCTTTAAAAGATATTATGGAAGAGGAAAAAGATTCACCGGACAAGATTGAAACTGATCTGAAAGGGGTTTTAAAAATGAAATCCTATAAGAATATATGCAAAAAGGTGCTACGCTGGGTATATAAATAAAATTAGCTGATGTTTTAATAATTAAAAGGAATATGCTAATAATGAACTAAAGGAGTGATGTGGATAGCTTTCTTGCATTGGATTTACAAAGTCTTTCTTGCATTGGAGTTAAAATTTTGAAGACTTTTGTGAGTAGGGATAAAGGAAAAAATGAATAAAAATCAAGTTCTAGGACATTGCATAATACAGAATTTAATTTATGAACTGTATATACTGCTGGTATATATACTGAAACCTTTGTTCCATGCTTGGCAAATTGTATATATTTGACCAAGACTTTTCTGATACAACCTATTGCATGAGTAAAGAAAGGTGTGGAGGGATAGTGTAATTATTCAGCAGGGAGCACACTTGCATGGACAAATTCTCCCTTCCTTAAGGGTGCCTTAAAAAAAAAAATCTGACTTTATATGCACAATAGAGGCGTTTCTGGTTGTGTAATAGCAATCATGTTTGAAAAGATAGCGCTGAATCCATGGATGGGTGAATGCTGAAAAGACTGGTTCTAACCTGATTGATCCTTTAATGGGTATCTTTCTGAGATAAGAGTTTATACTGTAACATGTACTAAGGTTGCAGTTTGTTTAATGGTCATCCATGGCCATTTCTCAGTCATGTGAGCTATTATAACAGATCTAGCTGGGTGATAGTAATAAGGGAAATGTTCAGGTATAATTCTGATAGCTTGGTTTAGGATTTCACAATGTGGCCAAAAAGTCTGATCATGTTTTTCACCGTGATTTCTTAAACTGTCTCGTGATCATTTAAAAAACCCGAATAATACTTAATTTATTTAACTTCAATGTTCATATCAATTCCCAAATATTGAAATACCGTGAATAGCCCATATACTTCTATAGTTCTTACTGTATTTATTACTCCTGCGCAGGTGCCTGGATTATGACAAGTGGTCTCCAAGCTGGTGTGGGCCGGTATGTGGGGGAAGCGGTGAGAGACCACGCTATGGCCAGTACCAGCCGCAGCACTCATGTTGTAGCAATGGGCATTGCTCCATGGGGTATCGTTGAGCAGCACCATTGTCTTGTCAACCCCAAGGTAGGAGGGCTGGAGAAGGGAAATGCTAACAGAGATAATGAATTAAGGCTGGGAAGTTTAACACAGAGTTACAGGTTGAGGTGGGTGAGGTCCAGTGGTGGGATTCATTTTTTTTTACTACCGGTTTTGTGGGCGTGGCTTGGTGGGCGTGGTGTGGCTTGGTGGGTGTGGCTTGGTGGGCGTGGCAGGGGAAGGATACTGTAAAATCTTCATTCTCACCCCACTCCAGGGGAAGGATACTCTAAAATCTCAATTCCCTCCCCACTCCAGAAGAAGATTACTGCAAAATCCCCATTTCCTCCCGATCAGCTGGGACTCGGCTGGCAGAGAATAGATGGGGGCGGGGCCAGTCAGAGGTGGTATTTACCGGTTCTCCGAACTACTCAAAATTTCCGCTACCGGTTCTCCAGAACTGGTCAGAACTTGCTGAATCCCACCTCTGGTGAGGTCCTGACTATAGGTACCCCCTGGAACCTATAGACATGGTCCATAAGAGCCCCCACTCAAGTTTAATATCAAAAATCAGAAAATAATACATGAAGAGTGAGCTACTTTAACTGTATTTGAATAATTTAATTACATTAATTCAGTTAGTTATTACAGTGCTGGCTTTACCCATTTCTTTTCCCTTGCACTGTGTGTTCTATATCTCCCAGCTCGCCACTTAATTCTTGATCTCTCAAAAGTTGAGTTCCTAATTTAGCTCAAAGTGACAAAAGACAATAATGCCTGTCTTTACCTCGTTTGATTAATTTGCTTCTTTTCCTATCCTAAAGGGTTCCTTCCCAGCACGTTACCCCAGGACAAACCCTGTGAGTCCTTTCTGCCCTCTAGATGCCAACCATTCCGCCTTCTTCTTGGTGGACAATGGGACACTGGGCAGAGCAGGCGGAGAGGCCGCCTTCCGAGCCCGTTTGGAACGCTATATTGCCCAGCAGAAAGTGGGAGCTGGCGGTGAGGAATTTCTTATGTAGACAGGAACATAAAACATGGAACAGGAAGTTACCCTGTTTATCATGCTCCCTGCAACAGACTAATAGTATTTTCTTATCTCCAGATGTGTCAGACTTCAGCTTCTATAATCCTTAGATAGCTAAATCTAAAGAACATACGAACTGCAATTTAATATATTTGGATTTCACCAGATTTTTGTGTTCTGTTCTACATTCCTTAAAATGTGGCCAAAAAGCTAGCTTTCTCAGGGCGCAGTATAAGCTCTGTGTTCAGGGGTGCCTGCCTGGAGGTGAGGGTTCATCCAGACTCACAACTTTTATACTCTCCTCTGGTTGTATTTCCTTCATTTTTGAGAAGAAACCACTCCTGTTTTGTAAGTCTCTGACTCTAAACTGCTTGCTGACTCCACTGTGTCTACAACAGTAGCTTATCTCTCCTTTTGATCGGAGGATACTCTTTCCTCCAATTCTTTAAGAAATACAATGTTCTGGCAAGCCTCATTACAGACACTTTGCACCTAAATATTAATTCTGCTAATTACTCCCAAGCCAGACCACAACCAGAGAGCTATGCTGGTTAATCCATATTTACTCAGAATTATGTGGATTGCTCTCCTATACGTTTATGCCCCAGATTAACTTTTTTTCATAACAATTTCTTTTCTTCTGCACTGAGCTTGAAAAGCTAGGTAGGTTTGAACTGGGATAATACTTACATGAGGAAAGGAAAGAGTACCTGCAGATTTTACTCCGCTAGTCAGTGCCATGGAGCCATGCTCATCGCTGTTTCAAGGCCATTGAGCCAGGGCTATCCGAAGACGTTTCTGTGGCCAGTGTGATGTCACGGAGAGCTGTTTCTCCCCAAGTACCTATTTATCTACTTGCATTTGCATGTTTTTGAACTGCTAGGTGGGCAGGAGCTAGGTGAAAATGGGCACTTACTTTGTTCCTCGATGCTTGGGTCTTGAACCTGGGCTGTAGGTTTTCCAGCTGACAAGCCCAGTTTCTTAACCCCTGAGCCATCACGCTGGCCAAGAGATGAGCCATTGCGCCACCACTTACATGAGAGAGTCTAGAAAATCCCTTTGTTGTAGGTAAGACTGAAAAAGTAGGAAAAAAGCACCCCAGTATAAAGCAGTGACAAATCACTTTCATACTATGGCCAAGAAAACAATATGATATATCTATGTCATTCATCAGCTTAGCTCAAACTCAACTTAGTTTGAGGGGTTCATTATCTTGACCTTATTTTCTTGCCAGAGTGGTTGCAAAAAATGTTTGCATTTGGTCTTCCAACATCATTTTACTTGGACTTGGTTTGGCCACTGTTCCCTTAACTATTTTTTCCCCATTTTGCCATTTCTCCACCCTATAGGTGAAGGGAGCATTGAGATTCCTGTGTTGCTGCTGCTCATCAGTGGAGACTCAGCCATATTCAAGGTAAAGGAATTGAGGTGTTGTGGAAGAAGATGAAGTGTCCTTGAACAGAAATAATTTCACCATCAGACTTTAGGGAAGTGGTCCATAGTTTCACTCCAAGGATAACAGGGTTAAGTTACCACATTTGGATGTGAAGGAATGTAACCCTCTTTTTCCAGTGAAAGAATGCTCCATAAATTTTTTTGGAAAGAGAACAAAATTAAATTGAGGAGAAAGCAATAATAAGATTATTAAGTCCAAAGTTGCAGTTACCTAAATCTGCTGTGGGCTTAGGAAGACAAAGAAGAAACACAGAACTGAAGAAATGAATAGACCAAGATGGAAACTTTGGTCTTCCTATGCACAAAATATGTAATATGGGGAAAATGTGTAATATCTCTGATGCAATTCATTTGTGTTAAAAAAAATGAAGAGGAAGGAAAGATCTGACAATAGAATATAGGCAAGGCATTCTGGAAACAAACTAAGAGATGGAGAGAAGGATCATGAAATGTGAGATAGAAATTATCCTTATGGAAGAAAGTGTGAGGGGTTTTGAATTCTTAAAGATAGGTGGGATGATAACAATGAAAGGAGAGAATTAAAGATGTGAAATCATGGGAGTTAAGAACAGCAGTGAACCTGATCAGACATGAACAAATTAAAATTTAGAGGTCAAAGAGGAAGAGAAAGACAATGAGGAACGGTTGGGGATTATGAAGCTGGTTGGTGATGATGAGAGAAGATGAAACACAGGATTGAGGAAGGCTGTCTTTGTAGCTCATTTCTGAAGTGCACATTACTCATACCAGTTGCTTCTACCTTGTTCATTTCCTAAGCGTGTATCAGAGGCTGTACATGCCTCCATTCCCTGCCTCCTCCTAGCTGGATCTGGGGGAGCAGCAGACTGCTTGGCTGAATTGTTGGAAGAGACACAACCTGGGGAGTCCCTGAAAACTCTGGCAATGAAGAAAATGCAGGGAAAATTCCCAGATAATGACTTGGAGGAGTTGGCTGAGCAGGTAGGACCTAGTATGTAACACCTTTCTATCTCTCCTTTCTTTTTATATCACTCAGAACTACATTCCTATTTCCTCCTGTTCTAGACTACATTTCAGAACTCAAAAATCCAAAAGATTTTGGCCCTGGAGAAATCTATCTCTGTCTCTCTGTCTCTCTCTTTCTTTCTCTCTCTCTCTCTCTCTCTCTCTATGATTTTTCCAAGATAAGTGTATGACTTGTCTACATGTCTTCTTGTCAGGTGGAAAGCATTGGGAATCTGAGGGAATTGGTGACTGTCTATTCAGACCAAGAAGGTTTGGAAGAGTTTGAGACTGTCCTGCTTAAAGCTCTAGTGAAAGGTAATTAGTTCAGCACATATATCCCTAAATCAAAGATAGGCAGTTTTTCCGCATAATAGCAATGGATACAAATATGCGGGGTTGTGGACACTTTTAGATTAAATTGAAAAGAGAAAAAAATTTACATCACCAAACCCCAAAAGGTTTCCGCAGACTTATGGCTGGGATCTCATTGAATAACTGAATTCATACAAGACTTGATTTTATTGATGTGTGTGTTTCTATAATGTGTTAGCTTAACATATCGTATTCAAGAGTCACAATGCCAGACTTTGTTAGTTAGCTTGATTTCCCATTTTTATCAAACCTTCTCTACCTTTTTAAAAAAATTATGGATAGATATAGAATCAAGATGACGTGAAGTGTTAATACCACTTTATAATGCCTTGGTAAGACCAACTTGGAATACTGCATCCAGTTTTGGCCGCCACGATGTAAAAAAGATGTTGAGACTCTAGAAAGAGTGCAGAGAAGAGCAAACAAAGATGATTTAGGGGAGGCTAAAACATATAAAGAACGGTTGCTGGAACTGGGTATGTCTAGTCTGGTGAAAAGAAGGACTATGGGTGACATGATAGCAGTGTTCCAATATCTAAGGGGCTACCACAAAGAAGAGGGGGTCAACCTATTCTCCAACGGACAAGAAGCAAGGGATGGAAACTCATCAAGGAGAGAAACCACCTAGAACTAAGAAATTTTTTGACAGTGAGCACAATTACTCAGTGGAACCACTTGCCTCCAGAAGTTGTGGGCACTCCAACACTGGAGGTTTTTAAGGAAGAGATTGGACACTTATTGGTCTAAAATATTATAGGGTTCCTGCTTGAGCAGGGTGTTGGACTAGAAGACCTCCAAGGTCCCTTCCAACTCTGTTATTCTGTTCTATTATATCCCATATTTCAGAATTCAGATCCCATGAAGACACCTTATAGATGCCATCATCAGTTATAAATTTAAATATAGTAAATAATCTTGTACATATTTAAAAAGAAAAGCAAGTTATAATTCAATGAAATCAGAGAGGCACTATAGGAAGAGAGCAATATTAGTTTAAGATGACACAAAATCGGAAGGAACACCTTTTCCAACCAACATATTTTTATTAAAAGACCTAAGCTTTTGTGGGCAGATCAGAAAAGCCTATGGGTTTTAATGAGATTTTTTAGTCAGTTGCTATTCCTTCTAAGGGGAAATGATTGTGAGCTTCATTCTGTGTATAGGTAGTCCTCAACTTGCAACAGTTTGTTTAGTGACCATTCAAAGTTACAGCGGCACTGAAAAAAGTGACTCATGACTGTTTTTCACAATTACAACCTTTGTAGCATCCCCATGATCAAGTGATCAAAATTCAGATGATTGTCAACTGGTTCATATTTATGTCGGTTGCAGAGTCTCAAGGTCATGTGATCACCTTTTGCGACCGTCTGTCAAATAAAGTCAATGGGAAAGCCAAATTCACTTAACAACCAGGCTACTGACTTATCAACTGCAGTGATTCACTTAACAACTGGGGCAAGAAAGATCATAAAATGGGGCAAGACTTAACAAATGTCTCACTGAACAACAGAAATTTTTGGCTCAATTGTGGTCATATGTCGATGACTTCCTGTACTCTGTTCTGGCATGAAGCTACTGTAGTTTCTAAGTTGACCATATGCAGAAAGCATTCAGTTTCTTGATTTTAAAGGAATACACCATGCCCTCCTCCACTTACTATTTGGCATATGGCTGGATCAGGTAAATTAGCAATAGCAATAGCACTTAGACTTATATACCGCTTTACAGTGCTTTACAGCCCTCTCTAAGCAGTTCACAGAGTCAGCATATTTCCCCCAACAATCTGGGTCCTCATTTTACCCACCTCAGAAGGATGGAAGGCTGAGTCAACCTTGAGCCGGTGAGATTTGAACCACTGAACTGCAGCTAGCAGTCAGCTGAAGTAGCCTGCAGTGCTGCACTCTAACCACTGCGCCCCTCAAATTGGGGGCTTCAGTAAAAAAAATATGATTACCCCTCCTTTTAAATAAACAAACTTGGTTCCAATCAGTTATGCTTTTTTAGGATTAGGAGAAACAGTAATTATGTCTTCTTATTTTAAATATAATGGAAGTTAATGTTATATGGAATATTTAGACATGAGAGTTTTTTAGCGGAGCCTGGCCCCCAAAGGGTGGCTGCTGGATTCACTAAGATTCCAGTTCCCACAATTGCTGTCCCCAACTACATAAGAAATATCACAAACATCCTAAGATGATTGAACTCCATAAGAAATTTCCCTGACAACTCCATTTTATCTACCATGTATTGCCACTTTGGCAATAACATGTATTTGTTATTTATTAAGAGCCACGGTGGCGTAGTGGTTAGAGTGCAGTGCTGCAGGCTACTTCTGCTGACTGCCGGCTGCCTGCAATTTGGCAGTTCGAATCTCACCAGGCTCAAGGTTGACTCAGCCTTCCATCTTCCGAGGTCGGTAAAATGAGGACCCAGATTGTTGGGGACAATATGCTGACTCTATAAACCACTTAGAGAGGGCTGTAAAGCACTGTGAAGCGGTATATACCGGTAAGTCTAAGTGCTATTGCTACAGTATTTGCAAATCAGTGGTACAGCTATGAACACACATGGCTCTTAAATATGCAAACATCTTTATGGCTGTCTTAGAATACAATTTTCTCAACTCCCACTCATGAAGTCCCTCCTTTATTTGAGATTAATTGATGAGATAGTGTCATATGAACCCATGGAAATCAATCTGGCGTAAAATCCTATTATGATTTCAACAGCTTGGTTAGACATTCCTAAATGACTAGACAGTGACTATGTTATGACACACCTTTGACAGTGGGAGATTTGGAGAATGTACTAGCAATAAAAGAAAGGAAATCTTGGAGGTGATGTCATGCATAGATTACATCAGATGCAGGCAACCGTTCCTATCTCTTTCTCACTGAAGATATAGATAATTCTCAGCTTATGATCCTGATGAAGCCTGCTCATTGTGGTCATAATTGACCAACCTGATTTTACAACTTTTTTTGTGACAACTGATAAGCGAATGCAGCGGTTACTAAGCAAACCAGTTGTTCAGTAAGGACCGGTTCCATCGAAAACAAGTAACTGCCAGTTTTTGACAAAAACATAACATGCAGTCATGTGACTGTGGGATGCTGCAAACAACCATAAATCTAGGTCAGTTGTCGAGTATCCCAAATGTGGTCATGTGACTGTGGGTGAGTGGCTGTTGGAATTTCAGAACCAGGTCATAATTATCCCTGGAAAACTCCATCACTAAGCATTGTAAGGTTGTAAGTCGAGAACTACCTATAAACATTGCAAAAATTGACTTAAAAGTGCAGTAACTGTTTTATCGATAGTGAGCCAGGCAGAAAAATAACTGACATTTAAATTATAACAAAACTATGAACAATGATGGTTATACTTCTTTTCTCTCCTCCTGGCAGCATGTAAGCGGTCAAGCAAGGCCACCTGTTATCTGGATGAGCTACGTCTGGCGGTAGCCTGGAATCGGGTGGACATTGCCAGCACAGAATTGTTCCGTGGGGACATTCTCTGGGAGGTGGGTTGGCAGACTTGTTTTAGCTTTTAAGCCTTTACTGGAACATACAAAAAAAAAAGTGTGTGAGGAACACGGAATAGAGAAAAATAGCCTTGAATTAAGTTGTTTTGGGTATATAAAAAACCTTTCCTATGTTTTGCCTTTAGTAGACTCTGGCTTTCATAACCTCAAAAAGTAGCATTTGGGTTGAGCAGATGCATATGGGGATCATTTGATTGTGGAAGGTTGGCTGGAGATGTGCATAGCTCATGCCAATGTACACCAGACCTGCTCAGAAATTTTTTTAGTGCTCATAAAGAATTGGTCCTGTACTTTCAGAAAATCAAGATGAGCCTGGTAGCACTTTCTTAGATTCCCAATTTTTTAAAAAAGACAAAAGCTTTCATCAGCTGGTAGTATGTAGCTTACAAAAAGTATGTGCCTTTTAATAAAATCTATGAGTCTGGAAAAGTGCTAGTAGGCTCCTCCTGATTTTGGGCTATTATAGTACAGACTAACATGGCTCTCCTCCCACAATGTCCATATTTGCAAGATAATTTTTTTTAAGTACAGTGATGCCATTCAATTATTTTAGATTTCAGACCTAGTGTTTTCTTCCTTCAATAAATCCTGAGATTTGGTAAGCCACTGCTGCTGCATTTGGAAGTCTCTGCCCATTTTATGTAGGGATCCTTGGATTCCTTCTCAAACTTATGCTGGGGTGATGAGGCTATATTAAGTAACAAGGAAGAAGGAGATGAACTGAAGTCTAGCCACAAATTATTTGGGAAGAAGCAGAATATGGAGAGAATAGCAATACAAGGTGAATCCTTTATTTGAGAGGCAGAATCAAGAGTGAAATGCTCCCGGTTCAGACCGGATCGAGTGGACCGGTAGCGGTGGCCGCCGGTGGTTCGCCGAGCTGGTAGCGATGGCTGGCTGGCCACACCCCCTGAACTGGTCTGCCGCTCGCCACTCGCTCGCCACTCGCTTGCCCTGCCCCGCCCAGTCTGTGCTCTGCAGCTTGCCTGCCTGAAGCACTGCGCCCCTCATCTGCCTGCCAGGTAAGCCTGCAAAGTCGCGGCTCCTGCCCCCCCCCCACCGTCCAAGCCTGCCTTCCCTACTCCATTCCCCGTGGCACGCAGCCCCGACATGCTTTCCTGCCTTCCACGCGGCCTTCCCGGTTTCCCCGTAGCCAGCTTGCGAAGGCAGGCAAGCGGAAAGCCATGGGGAAGGCAGGAAAGCATGTCGGGGCAGCAGGAAGGGAGGTAGCAGCCTACTCCCTTCCCCGCAGCCTTGCCATGCTTGGCAGCTTTCCACGTGGCCTTCCCGGCGGTCTCCCATGCCCGCTTGCCTTCCGAAGTCGGCGTCCAGCCAGTGATGGGAGACACGGCGCTTCTGGCCAGCCCCAGCCAGTGGGTGGGTGGGCGACCCTTGGGGGAGATGCAGCTGCTGTGTTGGGGCTAAGAGGGACAGTGGCAGGAGAAGGAAGAAAGCGAACCGCGGCTGTGGTGCTCCGGGAGGGTGGGCAGATGTGTGCAGCCAGGCAGGGAGGGAGGGCAGCGAGAGCGGTGGCCCCTTCCAAGCACAGGCCTGGCCCTCTCCCCACATGGGGGGCTGCCGCCCGCCCGCCAGCGGCTTCCGCGCCACACTTGTAGTTGCGTGGCCGGCCGGATTAACAGGTGTGCTGGGGATGCCTTGCCCGCCGCCTCCATGCTCTGCGCTTGGCAGGGGCCGCTGCCGCCCCTCTCACTGCCCTCCCACCCTGCCTGGCAGGAGAAGGAGGCAGGCGAGGCGGGAGGCAGAGGGGTGCGCAGGGCTCAGTTCAGCCGCTGAGCATGTGTGGCGCCCACCCCGGCTCTCAGGCTGCTTCCCGCTGCCGCGCAAAGTTTGGCATGCCAGGCCAGCAGAGGAAGTGGCTCCTGGCGGGCACCGAGGCAGTGGCGGGTTACCTGTTGAGCTCAGGGCTGTGGCCCTTCCTGCCTGCCTGCCTCCCTTCTGGCTCAGCACACTGAGGCCCGGAGCCTCAACAGGTAAACCGCCGCCGCTTCCGGGATGGCGGAGAGCTTCCTTGGCCTTTCCCAAGCAATCTCTGCTCCCGCTGCTGACTCTCCCAAGCAAGTTCTCCGCCATCCTGAAACTGCGCTGCGCCGGAAAACTCCCCCGTGCACGGTGTGGTTCTGGGATGGTGGAGAGCCCAGGCAAACTCTGCCCCCACCGCCGCCGCTGCTGCTGGGCGCGTCCGCGCAGGAGAACTCCCCGGGAAGGGCTCCGTCTATGTGCCCAGACCAGGGGTGTGTGTGTGTGTGTGTTAGTGTGTGAGAGAGAGAGAGAGAGAGAGAGAGAGAGAGAGAGAGAGAGAGAGTAATGGAATGGAACAGAACGGAATGGAATGGAATGGAATTCAGCAAGGTTTCTCTTCCCTACCCCCATTTGCTCTTCTAGGAGAGGGAGAGAGAGAGAGAGCGAGGAAGGGAAAGGAAAGGAAAGACGGAAAGGAAAGGAAAGGGAACCGAAAGGGAACCGAAAGGGAAAGGGAAGAAGGAAAGGAAAGGAAAGGAAGCGAAAGAAGGAAGAAAGGAAGAATGGAAGAAAACCTATGACCACAATTGAGCCCAAAATTTTGGTTGCTAAGTAAGAGCGTTGTTAAGTGAGTTTCACCACATTTTACAAGTTGGCCATGCCCACCCGGTCATCTGACCACCAAGCCATGCCCACCTGAAGCCACACCCACCTGACCTCAAACCACGCCCACAAAATAAGCCACGCCCACAGAACCGGTAGGGAAAATTTTCACATTTCACCCCTGGGCAGAATACCTTTCCAGGATGGTTAAAGTGTGATGATTGCTCTGTCAAAAGATTTACTGACTTTGAGAATGACAAATTGCCAAGGATAATCATGGCTGCATCAACAAATGTTGTGGCTAAGATGAAGGATGGAATGGTACCCAGAAACAGAACTAGCTGAACTTATCTCAATCCTGGTGATGGAATAATGTCCTCCAGCACAGCTGAAGGAACAGCCTATTAAGTGCTGTGTGAAAAGACTGCTCTCCGATAGAAGAGAGCAGTCATGGATTCAAGGAAGAATAACTTGTTCTACTCATAACCCTGCAAGTTGTTGTTATCACACTTTAGCTAATGGAGTACCCACTTTGATCTCTAAGTAGTTGCAAACATCTA
The DNA here is from genome assembly GCA_003457575.1 of Thermophis baileyi. Classification (NCBI taxonomy): domain Eukaryota; kingdom Metazoa; phylum Chordata; class Lepidosauria; order Squamata; family Dipsadidae; genus Thermophis; species Thermophis baileyi. The sequence continues at coordinate 317,089 of QLTV01002534.1, read as the reverse complement.
CTCTCTTGAGACATAAATATTTTATTCTTATTCTTCCTGTATCATTTCTTGCAGCCCAGCCTGCTGGAGAACCCAATGCGTGATGCATTGCTAGGAAATCGAACTGACTTAGTGCGCCTCTTTGTGGAGAATGGCTTGGATGTAGGACAGTTCCTGACATGGGGAAAGCTGGAACAGTTGTATGCTGGGTCCCCCAAGGTCTCGCTGCTGCACCAGCTTTTGGAGCGATGCCAAGGGACAGGCTCTGAGCCATCCACCCCTCCTGAAGACTTGCTGCTGGAACGATCTTTGCCCGATTGCCATTTATCTCATGTGGCTCTTATTCTGCGCCAGCTACTAGGGGATATCTGTGCTCCTTTTTATGCAGGACTATACCCTACTGGCCACAGAGGGATAGGAGTAAGTGGTAATACTATGTGTACATTCGATTAGGTAGGGAGTACATGAAGACAGGTAGGATGCTTTGAGAACTGGGAAGCATGAACGCCAAGGCACTCTAGTTGTTAAGATATTGGACTGAAAACAGAAAGACAAAGATTCCTGACTGTGTTCAACCACGCCATTCACTAGTTGTCTCTCTCAGTCCAGCTTATCTCACAGGTGTGTTGTTGTGAGGACAATACGTGCGGAGTTTACACCCTGCTCATTTCTCAGCTTGACTCTCTGAGGGAAAATAGGAGATGAACTAAATAAATATGGTTCTCTTATGGTTGCTGCTTTAAGCCTATTTTTTCTTTAGAAGAGGGCAGCATTTTAAATAAAATAATTTCAAAAAACGGGAAAGGAACCTTTGTGGTTCCCCAAGAGTCAAATTTCAAGAAATCTTTCCAGTTTCCATTTCCTCCCTATAACATTCTTCCTATCAGCAAAAGGATGAAAATGCTCCTAAAAGGTCTGGCTTATCCTGGCTGCGTTGGAGAGGCATTTAACACTTTGAACGTAAATGACATGCATTGTTTCAAAAATCACTTATGATGCTGCATTATTATTCCAAGTATTTACTAAAATAATTATTGGTTTTAAAAATTGAAAAATAGATCTATTTTATAATCTTATCTTTAGTAATAGTAGAAGTTCAAGGCTGTATAATTCACAATGCTTGTTGTGGCTGAAACAAATTCATAGTATCAGATTTTGTGAGTTTTAAAAATAGTTTCCAGTTTCATTGTGAGGAAATGTTTTGAAAAGAAACAGGCAATGTTTTAAAAACAGCTTTAGTGCCTGAGAGGTTTGGAACATATTAAATTTACAAAAAAAAAATCTCTGTGGATTTCTGATGTTGCTAAGGGTAAAGTTTGGGTTAAGTTTTTGTTTCAATTTTGATAATGAATTTTGATTAATGTATGAAACCAACCAAAGACAAGAATGTGTGTCTGTGAATGTTTTCTTTCTCGTGTTGATCAAGATGTCTTCTCTGCCTAGAAAAAAGGATTATTACCGAATGGAGATTCCACATACCAAAATGAGCTGTCACCAAACCCATGGACTGATCTATTTATCTGGGCAGTGTTGCTGAATCGAAAAGAGATGGCAATTTACTTCTGGGAAATGGTCTGTATTTTGATATGAATCTAGCAATAATATTTGGCAATGTCTCTTACAGAATATCGTAGAAACATTATGTCGGTAACGCATAGAAAGGATGATATATGTGCTATGAATTCCTCCGTCACCACAGAACCTGATTGAAACTTGATGGCTTGCTGAGCCATCAAGAATGTGATTACTTGTCTAAGTAATCACATCAGTGCTTTCCCTCCAATTTAAATTCAATGAAGTTAAGCAAAATAATTGGTGGCTTTCTTTAATAGAAGGTAGGGTGAGATTAGGAATGTAGGCAGATACTGTGGAAGTCATGCTTGGTCAACTGTCAAATTTCCTGATTAACATACACTATGGGCCCTCATTGCCCATGACCTGTCAATCAGCCTATTTCTGAACATGAGTTTAGCGCTCTTTTAAAAGAGCGCTAAACTCATATTTACAGGTAAATAGAAGGCTGTCTGGCAGGTTGCATATATGGAGAAAGAGCAAGAGATGAAGCAACAGGAAGCTCTTACCATCTATCTGGTAAGGTTCTTTTCCTCATCATAAGTGTGTTCTGCACTTGTGACTTGTGAGCTTGGTAAGGGTAAAGCAAAAGGGCCAATCAATATCAAACATGTTCTTTCCTTAATTAGTGTTGAAATGGCAATGCATTGCAACAGCAAATAATAACACCAAAAGCAGCCATAGAGTAGGTAAAATAACAGGACTATCACATAGTGGGTTCTAAAACCCTTTACTACCGGTTCGCACGCGGGAACCTCCCGCTGCCACCGCTACCGGCTCTAAGAACCAGGCCGAACCGGGAGCAACCCACCACTGGACCAGGGGTGAAATGCTACCGGTACGGACCGGTTCAGGCATACTGGTAGCGGCGGCCGCCCGTGGTTTGGAGAACCGGTAGCGATGGCTGGGTGGCCACTCCCTCAAACCGGTCCCCTGGTAGCCGCTCGCTTGCCCTGCCCCGCCCAGTCTCTGCTCTACAGCTTGCCTGTCTGAAGCGCTGCGCCCCTGATCTGCCTGCCAGGTAAGCCTGCGAAGTCACGGCCTACCTAGCTGCCCCTGCCTGCCCCCCACCATCCCAGCCTGCCTTCCCTACTCCATTCCCCGTGGCCCGCAGCCCCGACATGCTTTCCTGCCTTCCACGTGGCCTTCCCGGTATCCCCGTGGCCAGCTTGCGAAGGCAGGCAAGCAGAAGGCCACGTAGAAGGCCAGCAAGCATGTTGGGGCGGTGGGGAAGGGAGGTAGCAGCCAGTCCTTTCCCCGCAGCCCTGCCATGCTTGGCGGCCTTCCACACGGCCTTCCCGGCGATGCCCCATGCCCGCTTGCCTTCCGAGGTCGGTGTCCAGTGAGTGGGCAGGCAGCCCTTGGTGGAAATGCAGACCCTGAGAGGGGCAGCGGCGGTGCTCCAGGAGGGCAAGCGGACGTCCCGGGGCTGCTGCACATGCGCCCGCCCCGTTTCTGCAAAGGCAGAGCCCCCCTGCAGGGCGATCCAAAGAGGGGAGGGGGATGCTGCAGAAAAGGCCGCCTTCCACCCTGGCCCGCGTGCCTCCTGTGCCGGCTCCATGGGGCTTGGGGCTCCGAAGCAGCCCACTGGCTTCCCATCCAGCCACCTGCCTGCCTGCTCCTGCAGGAAGCCTCAGAGAACGAAACCGGGAGCGGGGCAGAGCCGAGCCCGAAAGAGGCTTCCCCCTTGCCCGCTGGCATCGCGACCCAGCCGGGCAGCGACCCTTGCTTTGACCCACCAGCATGCCATCCTCCCAGGGTCAAGGATCTGGTGCTCTCCCCCAGGCCCCGTCCCCCCTTCTTTCTTCCCACATCAGGGTGACCCTAACGTTCCCCCAGCCCACTGTAACAGCAGCAGCGAAGGGTGCGAGGGGTGTCGAAGGGGAGCACCCACCCGTTCGCTCGCTCGCTTGCTTTGCCGGGGCATGAAGCAGGGGCCACGCTCTACTGTGCTGTGCTGAGCCGCCCGGCGAGGCTTTGTTTGAGCGTGGGGTGGTGGGGGCGCACATGCCTGTGTGTCCCGTTACCACTCCGTCCGGCGAGCCACGCGTGTATGGCTTCGGGGAGTCCCCACCTCCTTTCTTTTCCTTTTGTCCTCATTCTTCTCTCCCGCGAGTGCACGGGAGTTCCAGCCCACCCGCTTCCCTGCCGCGAGGTGGGTAGGTGGGTGGGTGAGTGAGTGGCTGGGAGGGGAGAATGATTGACAGCCGGCCGAGCCCTGCAGGGGCTTTGAATCATCCGCCGGTTGTGAAAACGGATTGGCTTTGTCGTGTTGCTGTCGGCCTCTCACCTGCCTGCTTGCTGTTTCCAAGCCGTTTCCTAGGCAGAAGCAGTGTGTATTTTTAGCACCGAGGTCTGGCTGCGGTGGCAGTGGGAGCAATCCCCATTTTGGGGGGGGAAGCAAGAGAGACATCGGAAAAATTCTGCAGCTCCTGTGGGTCTTGATGAAATGGGGAGGGAGGCGGTCTCTGCTCGGTGGGTCTAGGGGAGGGGAGGGGAGGGTCAGCATTGAGCTAGGGGAAGGGGTGCCAAGTGAGACCCTGAAGCGTTCTTGGGGAGGAAAGGAAAGAAGGAAAGGAAAGGAAAGAAGGAAAGGAAAGGAAAAAGGAAAGGAAAGGAAAG
>QLTV01002534.1:293497-312798 GCA_003457575.1 Thermophis baileyi | reverse complement strand
AAAAGGTAAAAAAAGAGCGGGGGAGGGAGGGGGGAAGAAAGGAGGGAAGAAGGAAGGAAGGAAGGGAGGAAGGAAGGAAGGAAGGAGGGGGATGGGAAAGAGAAGGAAAAAGGAAAAAAGGAAAGGAAAGGAGGGAGGGAGGGAGGGAGGGAGGGAGAGAGAGAGAGAGAGAGAGAGAGAGAGAGAGAAAGAAAGAAAGAAAGAAAGAAAGAAAGAAAGAAAGAAAGAAAGAAAGAAAGAAAGAAAAACTTATGACCACAATTGAGGCCAAAATTTTGGTTGCTAAGCAAGAGCATTGTTAAGTGAGTTTCACCACATTTTACAAGTTGGCCACATCCACCCGGTCACCTGACCCCAAGCCATGCCCACCTGAAGCCACGCCCACCTGACCTCCAAGCCATGTCCACAAAATAAGCCACGCCCACAGAACCGGTAGGGAAAATTTTTAGATTTCACCACTGCGGTGGACTATCCTTTCCTAAAGTAATAAAAATAGTGAATACTATGACTGCATGAAATCCTTTGTCAGCAGAAGCAGAAGAAAATCTGCTTACACACTTACTGGTTTGCTGGTCTGTACTGTAATAAAAATTCATTGAACACACTTACTGGTGGCAACAGCATGTAGCTAGCAGAACCCAGCTCCTACTTCAATTTAAGTTGACTTTCTTGTGCAATGCAAGACTACTGGACACAGGTCTAGTGCTCTTTCAAAAAACAAGAAACCCATATCCCAAAAGTGCTTTCCCAAAAGGCAACTGGACATTTTCAGTTCTGAAGTTTCTTAAAGGAGAAGTGAAACATTTTCAAGGAAAATCAAGAAAGTCCAGTTGCCTTTTGGAAAAACATCTTTGGGACAACTATGACCTGGATGATTGAGAATCTCCATAGACACTAAACCCATGTATATAAAGAGCCTACACATTTATATATGTATATATAAAGACCTCACAAGCATTTTGAAAGGCATCAGGCAAGCATTAGGGGCAGAAACTACCATGAAAGCTAGGTGTCTGGTTTCTCCAGTAGCTCAAAAAAATCACCCTGGAGAATAGCACCCAATGGCTAGAGGAGGAGGTCACTCTAGGAATCAATAGGAGCAGAGGAGATCCTAACCCTTGACCACATCAACTACATTGTTGATGAAGCATCCAAGATAACACCCATGGCAAAAGCCATATCACAGGAGAAGAGGGAAAGTGCTACAATAAAAGTGGAATACAGTAGTGGCCAAAATTGTGGAAAGCTTTTGGGAAAAGTGTATTTTTGAGGTTTGATGGCTAATAACACCACTTTTTTGGGAGTAGTACCATAAAATTATATATCAATGGAAAGATAATTTAATAAAGAATGTAATGCAACGAAGTTTGTTCAGTTATCTGTAGTCTATGAAATGTTATAGCCAAATAACCAGAAAAAGGAAGCACAACTTGCTTAGGTTGATATCAGGTAGCTTTCCTTCATCTGATTGTAGCCAATGAGCATGAGTGTTTAGAGAGCCAATCAGGTGTAATCTTGTTTTGGCAATGAGCCAATCAGATCACAGTAGGATTCAATTATTGATGTCATGTATTGAAGCTGAGAGTGATCGCTATCAAGTTGGTTGGGTTTTTTTGTGTTCTTTCATTTAGTGAGCTTGTAAAATGTAATAAAATTAAAGTAATGGAGCAAAAAGTTGACTGGTCACCCAGAAAGCAATGTAAAATAGTATTATTAAGTGAACAAGACTACAGTTATAAAGAAATTAGAAGAAAAATTGGTGGAAACTTAACCAAAGGTGGAATTTCTAAGTTTTTGAAGAGGTATAAGGAGACTCAGTCACTACAAAACCACACTGGTAAGATAGATAAATCAATATAAGGTGGCATTTCTAAGTTTTTGAAGAGGTATAAGAAAACTCAGTCACTACAAAACCACACTGGTAAAGGCAGTAAAAGCTGCACAAAGTGATGATAGAAGAATTAAGAGACTGTGCCTATGTGACAGAAGAAAATCATCTGTGTATACAAGATGAAATGGCGCAATGCAATGTGAAGTTGAGTGCAAGGACTGTTTGGCGCAGACTGCAGGAATTTGGCCTAAAATCTAGAATTTTCTTCAAAATCCTTCATAAAAGTTATTGCATTACATTCTTGATTAAATGATCTTTCCATTGATATAAAATTTTATGGTACTACTAAAAAAAAGCGGTGTTATTAGCCATCAAACCTCAAAAATACTGCACACTTTTCCCAAAAGGTTTCCACAATTTTGGCCGCTACTGTAACTTTAAGACAACTTTAAGCTGCTTCTGTTGTGGGCTAGAGATGAGACAAAATCAATGTCATTGGGACATCCATTTTAAAATGTCCCAAATTGGTTAATGAGGCATGTGGATGCTGTGACTAGAAAGAAATAGGGATGGCAGTCATTCATCTCATGTTATATTTGCTTTTTGTGGTGAGCAAAAGCAAGGAAACAAGCCCACCCACAATTGTCATAGTGCTGGTGGAATAACAATGGATGGGGATGAAATGACTGGCAATGGATGGTAATGGATAGTGACGAGACACCTTGGCAACAGAAGGGAGAGAGTTGAATCCAGAAGCCACAAAACAAGTAGATATTTCCAACAGTGGGAAACTCCCTACCCTACAGCTCCAGAAGAATTGTTGCCAAATTTCTTCTCTTTTCAAGGCTCATCCAAGCCTTTAGCATTGTGGAGACATAGAAACACATTGCCAGATCCAAATTAGCATGGCACTGATGTGTAGATGAGTGAAGCCAATTCAGGAAATCATTCCTAATTATCTCCCTCCCTCCCTCCGTCTCTGTCTCTCTTTTTAAAAAGAGTTTCTGTAGCTCCATCACCAAGTAGTAGTCAGAGGGTGGGGGAGTAAGTCAAACCCAGGAGTGGCACAGAGGAAAAGAGAAAAAGCCTATTTGCTAGTGAATTAATTCAGCTGCTCTTACCTTTAAAAATGTGTCTGCCTTAACTATGACTCTGTGGGTCTCATCTAGTTGCCGTCTTGGGAGCAGAATGGGTGGGATAGGCGAGAAAGCAGAAGAATATGCTTAGAATGTAAGTCAAGGAATTATTTTCTATGCAAATATTGTCTATGCTTCTTAACAGAAACGTTGCACAGAAGGATGTATGAGGTTTTGCAGTAGTGATAATTTTTCAAACTGAAATTGCTGCTCAGTAAGCAAGTGCAAATAAAATAAAAACACCTTGTAATTGTCAGAGGAATAGAAAATGCTAAAAGAACAATGTGTTTTGGTGACTAATAACATTGCAGTGGCAGAGTTCTGTTGCTGGTGTATTTGCCTCATTATTTTTACCCAGTTTCCTGTCTGCAATTATAGGCAAACTCGAATAATCGTGGTTTTTTCCCTCAGCATTTATTGCAGTTTATTTTACAGACATAAAAGTTCCTGAAGGAAGAAAAGATTGGGGGCAAGTCCCTCCAACTGTTTCTTTGGTACTTTGACCATTCTTTAGTCACAATTAGATGAAACCTAATATTACTCAATTTCTGAAATCTTGGTCAGCTTCACAGTGTTGATTATATTTTTTTGCTTGTTTTTCTTTGTTTCTACAAGTAGCTACTATGCATTTCTTCTAAAAAATATTTTACATGCACCACAGCTTTGAAACAAACAGTGTTTCACAGTGCAGGGATGTCACAATTGCCCAAAACACTTTCTGTAAACATAGTTAGAAAAATAAATATACGGCAAGAATATATGTTGGAACATGTGCCATTTTTTTTGTGTCAAAGGAGATATTGCACTGATGGGTTACAAACCCATGCAAATTTTCCAACTTCTCCAGGAATTTTCTTTTTCTTTCAACCCCAGGCACCTGATGCAGTGGCTGGGGCATTGGCAGCAGCAAAAATACTGCGGGAACTTTCACATCTAGAGACAGAGACAGAGGAAGTGGCAGCCATGAAGGATTTAGCAATGCACTTTGAAAACTTGGCCATAGGTGAGAGATGGGAAAAGGGGTGATGGGAGAAATGACTGCTTAGGAGAAAGAGGCTGATTTTCGACATAACTGAAGCTTAGTAACTTTAGGGTGTTTGGACTTCAACTTCAAAAATTCAGTTGAATTTACCTTAAAATACCTTAAAATTTCTGAGGTTGACAAACGCTGGTCTAGACCAACCAGTCTAGATAGCACTTAGCACTATAGCAATAGCACTTAGACTTATATACCGCTTCATAGTGCTTTACAGCCCTCTCTAAGCGGTTTACAGAGTTAGCATATTGCCCCCAACAATCTGGGTCCTCATTTTACCCACCTCGGAAGGATGGAAGGCTGAGTCAACCTTGAGCCGGTGAGATTTGAACCGCCGAACTGCAGCTAGCAGTCAGCTGAAGTAGCATGCAGTGCTGCACTCTAACCACTGCGCCACCTCGGCTCTATATACTGACCTATTGTCCCCATCATGACAACAGGCATAGATACTATGAGAATTGACTTCCAAGCCATCCAAAGGGCCAGAGGTGGGTTCCTCCCGGTTTGGACCGGTTCTCCTGAACCAGTAGCGACCTGCTGGTGATGTCACGATGACGTCCCGGATCCGGTTGGGTCGGTGCCGGTCTGTGGGCGCCGACTTTGAATTTTTTTTTATATTTTTTTTTTGAATTTTTTTCTGGGTTTTTTTCTTCTGCGCGTGCGCAGCAGCTGAGTTTCCGGCACTGCGCATGCGTTGCCATCTTGGTTTTGGCTTTTTGGGGGGGGGATTTTTTTTGGATTTTTCAGCACTGCGCATGCGCGCGCCCACGAGGCACACCCACGCGGCATGGGAGGAAGCGAATTGGGAGCGAGGTAAGTTAGAACCCACCCCTGCAAAGGGCATAATAGGATGGAATCTATCAGTAATGGGTTCCACTTACCTTTGCTACTGGTTCGGGAACGGGAGCCTGTGGGCGCGTGGGCGCTTTGCACGCATGCAACACTTCTGCACATGTGCAGAAGCTTCTGTGCATGTGCAGAGCATTTTTGATGACGTCCGGGCGGGTGGGTGGAGCCTCCCCCGCCGCCACTACTAGTTCACCGAACCGTGCGAACTGGTAGCAACCCACCACTGGAATTATTTTAGTGGAAGAGATTATTGGCATAATACAACATGCACTTCTTCATACAGGGGAATGAGGAAAGAGTTATAACAGAGAAGGGGAAAAAAGTAGGTTGTAATGCTTATGAATTGAAAATTGTACAGTTTGGCATTTAGTTAAAATAGATTTTAAATCCCTTATTACTCAAATATAGATTTACTGGCTAGTTTCCGATGATTAAATTTTGCATTGACAGTCTCCACTAATTTGTAAAATTTATGTAAATGGACAAATTTTGGAATTAGTGAGAACAGAGAAAAGTATTTTTCACACTTCAGGTTTCTTTTTTAGTCCACCAATAGAAGGCCCTATTTTCTGAGTGGTAGAATGATGTCCAAGCTGCTCCATCTCAAATCCAGTGTTTCTTAGCCCCCTATCATGTTTACTGTAAAAAAAAAAAACACCTTTTGCAGTATATAGGCACCCTAACAAATGCATGTTTTCCAAAGGAGCAATTTCTTCCCATAACCTCCCACATCCTGACTTAGCTTTAGCGATTCATTTTTTCAGAAAAGAGGGAAAGTATAGCATTTTTACAACTGATTCATTTCCTTACTTTCACCACTTGAAAGAACTTGTATGTGAAGGTTTGATGTCATGTTTGCAGTTACTTGGGAAAACTTTAATGAAAAGTTACTCGTAGAAGTTTTTGACTGAAGCTTTGGTGTCAAATTGTCTACTTGACAATGGTTTTTGAGTTTAAGATAATTCCTATATTATCATGGAGCTGCCATATCCAGGAATATTTGTTATTTTTATAATTATTTTTTCATTGCCTTCATTTCTAAGTTTCTTAGATGGTTGCGAGCAAATGTAGACAAATATATAGGAATGTGTGTATTGGAGTAGGCAGTGAGACAATGATTTTATATCATTTTTGTGAACTGGAAAACTCAAACAGTTCTTGTTAGCATACAGAACATTTTAGTAAGTACAAAGGACAATTGATTACTGACCTACAGTATTTAGGAGCAAGTGGAAAACCTCTGATTTTGATCTTCTCTATGAGCTCTAAATAGCAAAAGGATAGATTTTAACAATATGAATATCAGTATGAATATGGGAAAGGTCCAAAGATAGCTCAGAATTATTACCAATTAATGTGGACATGAATTGCAAAGTCTTAGCAAACTGATGGTTTGGTTGTTTGGAAGTGTTGTATTACCGTAATATTAATCTTGCTGTATAACGGTTCCTTAAATTAAGGAGAGTTGTGAATTGTGCAAATGTTTGTAATTCCTTGACTTTTTATACTCAAATATCTCTCTCCTCCCTCTTAACTCCACAATTCTAGGAGTATTCAGTGAATGTTACCGTAATAGTGAGCCACGTGCCTACAAACTACTTGTCTGCTGTTCCCACCTCTGGGGTGGAGCCACTATCCTCCATCTCGCTCACCAGGCTGATGCCCGTCTCTTTTTTGCACAGGATGGTGTGCAGGTATGGCCATACAGAGATTCACTGAGCTACTGTAGGTTCCAAACGTGCTTGGTGTTTAAGGATGAATATTGTCACTGGATTCCATCTTGTATTTGATCTGGATATGCATTATGTCTCCTTGGACCTCTTAAAGAGTGTGTTCAGAAGGGAATTATGGCCCCCAGAAGTTGGTGAATAATTAATGGTGCAAACAAGGCTTCCAGAGAACCATAGGTTCCTATCCCAAATAACACAATAGTAGGATTGTGTTAATTAGAAATTATCTGCCTGGGATCAAGCTTTCATGGAATAACATTTATATAAGATTAGGGAAGTAATCACTTTAGAAAACCAACCAAAATATTATACAACTGAAAACTTCAGGCTAGCCATTACAGGAGAGTAGGAGCTATAGTATTCCTTACATAATAACCACAATTGGGACTGGCAACTTCATTGCTAAGTGACAAGGTTGTTAATGAGATATCATGTGACTATAACAGACTTACAACTTCAGTTCTACCATGGTCATTATGAGTCACCATGGGTTGTTTAAGTGAGACATCATATGACTGGCAATTTTACTGTCCGCTTCTCTGTTGACTCTGCTTGTTGGAAATCAGCTGTGAAATACGCAAATGACAACAACGTAACCATGGGACAATGCGATGGTCATAAACACATGCTAATTGCAAAGTGCACAAATCTTGATCATGTCACTGCAGGGAAAAAAGAGATGGTTGTAAAGGTAAAAACTGGTCACAAAATTACTTTTTCAGCACCCTTGCAACAAAAAAGGTCACTAAACAAGGCAGTCGTTAAGGGAGAATTACCTATATGTATTTGAGGCTTGGATTGTCCAGATGAAGGCAGCAAAGAGGGTAAGATCAATGCCTGAGAAATAGATTTCAACAAAATTAGGCTAGAATACAGATAGATGTTTGAAGCCCGGCAGGATTGCTCTTCTCAAATATTTGAAGGAATATCACGTACAGGATGATGGCCATTCAGGCAATATGAAGAAAACAGAAATCCAGCAATTTCACAATATGGAAAGAAGATAACAGTTGAACATTAAAATAATCTGGTGGCACGTGGAGCAAGCTACCTCAGGCAATGGAGGTTTTTTTTTTTTCATCAGAGGTTTTTAAATCAAAATTGGATGGGTAATTATTATGTATGCTATAATATTTGACTATGTTGTAGCAATAAACTAAATCACTGTTGAGGTTTTTCCAGTTCTACAATACTCTGAATCCTGGATTCATTCTACCAGCTGTTTGAAGAAGCTCCAGCCTTAGGATGAACCTACTTCCCATTGATGACTATGAGTTGGGTGTCCTTAGGTTCTAGATGCTTAGATTTATAAACTGCAGGGCACAAGTATTGTTAAGCACTACATGGAATGCTAATAATGTTGGGGTGAGGATAATGGAATGTAAGTAAATAAAATCATTATAACCAGAGGTCATATAATATAGGAATGGCATAAAATAGAATAACATAGCAATAAAATAATAAATAGTAAAATTATAAAACCATATTATAGAGATCAATAGAGGGAATTTGGCCTTAGCTTAAAAATGAGAGGAAATTTTGGAAATTGTGGCTAATGGTATTTCCATACACAACACCATGTTCATGTAGATATCTCAGTCCAAAGTTGGACCAATATTTTTCCTCCATTTATAGCTGCCCACATACTGAGCTAGCAACACTCTCTTCCGAATTAAGCATATTTCCAGATGGCTGATTCAAACCTTGAAAAAGCTCCTCGGGAGGATGATTCTTCCAGTGACAGACAAGATGAATGATTCCTGGTGGATCCCCACCCTGACTAGACTCTTCTCAGAAATAGATAAAACATGTGTTGAATCTTCCAACTGGAAACAAAGCATAACATGCCCAATCTTTTAAAAGGGCAATTAACAGGAACCTGCTAATTACCACCCAATTAATCTGCTAGACATTTCTTCTAAGCTCTATGTTAGACATTTTCTAAAACCAGAAGATTGGGAAGGAGAAATAAAACTTTTTCTTCAGATCAGGCAGGATTTCGAAAACGACATAGCACGGTAGACCACTGCACTACTTTGAAGGCCCTTATTCAAAAATATAACAATAGGCATACAAAACACCCAGGGGTGGGTTCCAACTTACCTTGCTGCCGGTTCGCTCCCTCCCACACCGCGTGGGCGCGCCTCACATGCGCAGTAACAAAAAATCTGAAAAAATTAAAAAAAAAAAGCCGAAAAAAAGATGGCGACCACATACACAGTGCCAGAAGTCGGCTTCTGGGCATGCTCAGAAGGAAAAAAATAAATTCAAAAAAAATAAAAAAAAATGAAAAAAATTCAAAAAAATGTCAAAAAAAGATGGCGGCCCCCACGGACTGGCACCGACCGATCCGGTTTGGTGACGTCATTGTGACATCACCAGCGGGCCGCTACCAGTTCGGGAGAACCGGTCCGAACCGGGAGGAACCCACCCCTGAAAACACCTGTTTGTCAGTTTTATTGACCTTATCCCTGCCTTTCGCTCAATTGACAAGCCTTGACTATGGGAGAAACCAACTAGTACAAATATTAATAAGCACCTTCTTAAGCTAATTATTGAATTACATACAGTACTGACATTATGGCTCATCTCTGTATTTTTCAGTGCTGCCTTTCTCTTGTGTTTTTCTAATAGTCCCTGCTTACCCAAAACTGGTGGGGAGAAATGGACCGAAGTACCTCTGTCTGGAAGCTACTTCTCACATTTTTTTGCCCCCCTCTCATCTTTACTGAACTCATCACATTCAGGTGGGTGCTACTGGGTATGGTTTGATTTACACTTAATAATGTGGAAGAGAAGGAGGAGCTGTGCATTGCTGGCAGCCTACAGTGTAGTTATTGTAGTTATTTAGTAACTGCAATTCCTGAATATCAAAAGTACTGAGTGTTTCTTTATATAACAAGTGCATGAATAAGTATATTTTTCTTTGCTCCAGGGTAACCATTCTCTTTTGAGCAGACCTTTCAAAACCTGCAATTGACCTGCCAGGGGTCAATTAATCCACCTGCCTGAACAAGTGGAACAAATACATTCAAATCTTAAATCCTTGTCCCTGGAATTTCTAGCAGTAAATTTAATTTCTAGCATTAAATTTTATGGCTAAATTTAGCATCTGCATTTAAAATGTGGTCAGGTGGTCATTCTGATCCGTAATGTGATCTTTCATAGGAGCATGGATGATGATCTGCGGCTGGATTCCTTGGAACAGTTTGAACTGGACAGTCTTGATACAGATGTGAAAAGTACCATCGGAGACATGTTGTCTGAGTAGGGGAATGTTCATGATCTTGGAAACATGGGCCTGTGGGAGGGTGGAAGTATGGGCTATCATAAATGAAGGCTGTTGATGCAGTGGGGCTGATGGGTGGCCTGGATCTCTTCAGGATATTCTAGGTTTTTTTTTCCCTGTGAATATCCAGCTTTTGTCAAAAAGTAATGTAAAACCAGGGAGTGGAAACTGTGGTCCTTGATATTTAGGTGAACTACAACTTCTAGATTCCCCACTGCCTAGGAATTATTATTATTATTATTATTATTATTCACACAATCCACCATATATTCAGACTTGATTTGGCATATTTATCATCATATGGAGTCCTTCCCAAAAAAATAAAATAAAAATAATAATAATAATAATAATAATAATAATAATAATAATAATAATAATAATAATAATAATAATAATAATAATAATAATAATAATAAAATTTGTATGCCGCCCAACTCCCAAAGGACTCTGGGCGGCTCACAACACATGAATAAAAACACCGATAAAAACATAATAAATACAATTTAAAAATATCAATAAAACATTTACACCTACATTCATGGGCCAATCCATAGTTTATTGGCCCCAGGCCTGCCGGAAAAGCCAGGTCTTAACGGCTTTACGGAAAGCCAGTAAGGTGGGGGTAGTAATTGGTGGAAGCTTAACGCTGTTTTTTTTTAAAGCACACTTGTTTATTTAAATTGCCCCTTTTCAGAAGAGACATTTTGAAGTTGCTCACAAACATTTATTCATATGCCAATATATTTTATTTAATGAATTAATTACTCAAGGCAATAGAGTCAATTTATCGGTGGAACTCAAACATTTCTCTCTTCTTTTCCTTTTCATATCTTGACTCAGAAGTTTGGAACCTCCCTCCCCTCTTTCTGTTCGACAACTCTGGTTACGACGGTGGCATCAATTCTGGGTGGCACCTGTGACAGCATTCCTGGGCAATGTGGTGATGTACTTGCTCTTGCTCTTCCTCTTCTCCTACGTTCTGCTGCTGGATTTTGACCCTCCACCTCCCAAAGGTCCATCTGGCACTGAGATAGTTCTGTACATCTGGGTCTTCACACTAGTCTGTGAAGAGGTGCGTCAAGGATGTTTTGTGGGTTCCCGTCCTTTGTTGCAGAGAGTACGACGGTACTTCCTGGACACATGGAACCAGTTTGATATCACGGCCCTGCTACTCTTCATGGTAGGGCTAGTGTGCAGGTAAGTGCTCTTCTGTATTCTAGAGACTTCTATTCATTTACTCTGAAGTTTTTGAATGAGTTGGTGAGGCCAGCGATTAATACTGCTGGAGATAAAAAGGAATGGTTTGTACAGTTTAGAATCGGTTTCTTTTTTTTTCTTTATACCACTGTCTACATCACAGGCTGTTTCCTTCATCGTATGAATCAGGACGCACCATTCTGTGCCTGGATTTCATGATCTTCACCCTTCGTCTCATCCACATCTTTGCAGTCAACAAACAGTTGGGGCCCAAGATGATTATTGTTGGCAGGATGGTGAGAAGGTGCATTTTTGATGCACATGGATTGTTGAATACACAGAAAGAGGATTGTTGAATACGCAGGAGGGTTGCTTGTCTGCTTAAGAATGAACAGACACTGTCCAACGAAATTTAAGCCAAGTGCTAATGAAATAGAGATGCAAAGGCTATTGGATTTAACATAGGAGAGCAAATTGTCTTTCAATATGGCAATTAATTGGCCCACCCCACCTATGCTGACAGAAGGGGCATGCTGTGGACCGTGTTGGTCAAGGAATTCTGGATGGCTGGGTCCAGAAGAACCTATCCTGCTATAATTCCTGCCTTCTGGGACATCATGTCCTCCCCCACCCTCCGATAGGATCTGCCCTCACCATCTTGGCCTTCCAAAAAGGCCTGAAAACCTGGCTCTGAGGGGCATGTCATAATGGAGGTGATTAACAGACAGATAAGACCCCACCTCCTTCCCACATGCATCTTGCTCTCTTCCATGCCATCTTTGTTAATTTTTAAGTCAATTTTAATATTAATGTTTATTTATTTTCATGTTTTAATGCATGCATGTCCAAACTTGTGGCTTGCCTGAGCCACATTGAGCGAAGAGGCTTGGGCTGCATACAAAATATATAATTTTTATTTTTTATTGATCTATTATTTTATTTTTGCATTGTTTAAATTTCCTTTTTATTTCTTTGTTTTATTATGGTTGTGATTTGCCTAGAATAGCCCATGGTAAGATAGGCAGCAAATAAATTTAACAACAACAACAGCAACAATATAGTAAATATGACTAAAAATCACATAATAATGTTAAAAGTTTGCGATCTTGTGGGGCTGCAAGTTGGACATGCCTGTTTTAATGTTTTATCTTGTTGCTTTTATTTGATTGCAAGTAACCTAGAATTTCCTCTAGGTGAGTTGGGTGGCATAATCTCCTTTGTTCTCTCCTTCTTCTCTTCCTAGATGAAGGATGTATTTCTCTTTCTCTTCTTCCTTGGGGTATGGCTGGTAGCCTATGGGGTCACGACTGAGGGTCTCCTTCTCCCCCACGATCGAAGAATCCCTTGGATATTTCGACGTGTTTTCTACCGACCTTACTTGCAAATTTTTGGACAGATCCCACTCAGTGAAATTGATGGTGTGTATTTTGGGGCTGCTTGCTGACTTTTCTGATTCTCATCCAGTTTGGCCTGCTGAAACCCAAGAAAGAGGTGAGGTGGTGCAGTGGTTAGAGTGCAGCACTGCAGGCTACTTCAGCTGACTGCTAGCTGCAGTTCAGCGGTTCAAATCTCACCGGCTCAAGGTTGACTCAGCCTTCCATCCTTCTGAGGTGGGTAAAATGAGGACCCAGATTGTTGGGGGCAATATGCTAACTCTGTAAACCGCTTAGAGAGGGCTGTAAAAGCACTATGAAGCGGTATATAAGTCTAAGTGCTATTGCTATAAAGAGTAGTGCAGATTTATGGATAGAGCACCAAATAGGCAATTGCCTGCTGAGGATTGTTAAACAACTCCTTTATTTCTTATTTATTTACAAAGACTCATTTGATTTGATTTCTGTGCTGAATGCAGAAAAAAGATACAGCTTTCCATCTCTCTTCTGACAGTCTGCTCCCTCACCTGCATGGAATGTCTGGTTACCTACGGTGATTAAGCTAGTTCCCAAATATATGACAGAGATAGTCTAGAATGGCAAATATAAAAAGCAAGACAATTACAATATTGAAAGTGTTAATGAAAAAAAATAAGATGGAAAATAAAATTAAGAGTAGACTTTTGAAGGGGTATAAAGAAACAGTTTTTCGTATCGTGCATTATGAATATAAGGAATTCATTAACTATGAAACATTGGCCAATTATTTAGATCCCCTTAGAATGATATTGGACAAGAGCTATTGGCCATGACAATTTAGAAGTCTCTGCAAGTTTAGAGTGGTAAAAACTTGTGGAGAAAAAAAAAAGAAATAATTGGAAATATTTTTAAATTTTTTCTTTTTTTCCCTTCCCTCTAGTCTAGGCCTCATATTTTTATACAAGTTTAATAGTATATTTCAGAATATCAAATGCTAATTGGCAAATAAGGAGAGACGGTGTCACCTTTATAAAGGGGTCTCTTTGAGAAACCTCTAGCTCATGTAAAGTATTTGGATGGCCATTGGTAAGAATGGGATTCTGCATTCAGCAGGCTAATCTGATCCAGTAGATAATTTTTAGGGTTTTACCTTTTATTCCAGAAGTCTCTTCAAACCAAAACTTTTGGGCCACAACTCCCATCAGTCCCAACCAATATAGCCAGGGTCCAGGGTACAGTACAGATGAGAACTGTAAACCCAATACAATAATCTGTAAACCCAAAGAACTGAAGGAAACCAAATCTGGAGAAAGGCAATTAAACATTAAACTACCTAGGGCTAAAACAATCCTATGCAAGAATCCTATGCAAGAATTCTATGCACTCTTTCTTCTGGAAAGGTAGTAGTAAAACCTTCTTCAATCTATGACTTTCATCTCATTTTTTCCTTTGATATTCTTCTCTAGCTGCCCAGATTACAGCCTCAAATTGCACGTATGATCCTTTAGCCATCTTGATGGAGGACGCGAACCCTTGTACCAATACTTATGCTAACTGGCTGGTGCTCATTCTCCTTGTGATCTTCCTGTTGGTAGCCAATATTCTGCTCCTCAACTTGCTGATTGCAATGTTCAGGTACCACTACCTCAATTCTACCAAGGCAGGATAAAAAAAAATTAGAAAAAAACTTACACAAAGCTCCATAGTAAAAATAACAATAATAAAAAATTGGAATAAGATTATGGTCCAAACCTAGTTCAATAGGACATTATACTTTTCAAAAGTAATTTAGATTGTATCTATTTTAGCCATTTCAAGTTCAGTTTTCAACAAAATATTTAAAAATAATAATAATTGAAGAATAAGTTCAGTTGAACTAATTACTGTATATGATCATACTTCACATGTGGCAGTGTCATTTATCTGTGAAAATACATTCACAATATTTTTACAACTTTTTCCATGGTTCAAGTTCAGGGGAAAGCTGAAAAATATTTGCTGCTAAGCAAATATAACGCCCATGGATGATAGAACAGGAGGGCTGCACCTCTACATGTGCTTTAGCCCACCCTTAATTGTTCTGATTAAACAGTATGGTCCCCGACTCTTTTGCTGAGATTTTCATGTAGAAAAGGAAATGTAGAAACACAGGCTATGTTGGCTCATGTTTCTTTTCCATCCATATGCCGTCTACGATTGTGTCGTAGGGATGAGCCATTCAGTTTGAAGTTGACTCCTCCAATTTGGAGAAAGGTGGGACTAACATATTGTTTCCCCTGCTAATAGTTACACGTTCTCCAAAGTGCAAGGCAACAGTGATATCTACTGGAAATCACAGCGTTACAACCTTATCTTGGAGTATCATAGCCGGCCTGCATTGGCTCCACCCTTCATCCTGATCAGCCACCTACATCTTTTGTTCAAGCGTCATATCCGCAAGGTGCAGTCGGCAAAGAGACGTGACTTCTGTGAGTGGTATAGGCAATTTTGGGATAGATAAGAGATAACCTGCCTAGGAATGCCGGAACTCTTGCAGTGTTAACCAATCTAGAGAACATTAGATATGGGAAGGTTGTTCAAGGTCATTCCTTCATTCGTTGTTTTTATATTTTGCCATTCAACTGAAAGCTCAAGGTGGCATAAATGACACTTTCCTATGTTCATCTCCACAAAATAGATTTACAGATGAGGAGCAAGTAATTAGTTCAGCACTATGTAGTAAATTCTCTAATTGGGGGAGCTGGGCCTCCACAGTCCAAGCATAATGCTGAAATCACTGTTCTACATCAGCTCTTTGTGAATATCAAAAAGGATTAATTCTAACTCTATGTCATTATCAATCATTATCTCCTTGTTCTGCACCGAATGTGTTGTCAGACTTTTGGCTGCTTCCCAAGTTTTCCACTTCTTCCAAGGAAGATTCTCCCTCTGTGAGAATCATTAATAAGGTTTACTGAGATGAGAGAGATATGGAACTATTTCCGATTTATAACTAACTGATCCATTGATACATTAGAGACTTGTATTTCACATCAATTGGTGAGGAGCCATTTCATTTCACCAATAATGGATAGACTTGCAGGTAGCTGTTTACTAAACTGACTTCTGAATCATTACCATTTTGTGAACTGATAATTAATCTATTTTGGACAGTGCTAGAACTCTCTGAGATCCAAAATAGGCGACTACTGACGTGGGAATCGGTACAGAAAGAAAATTACTTAGTAACCCAGGCTCGACAGAAACGTGACAGCGACACGGAACGACTCCGGAGAACTTCCCAAAAGTAAGAATGGGGAATAGAAGACAATAAAGAGAAAGGAGGAGGTTGTGATTAGGGAAGGACAGATCAGTTTAAATCCAATTTGAATCAGTTTTCTGTTAATTATCTGTTTTTTTCATGAAATTTTTTATGAATTTTTTTAAGTTCGTGAAAATTGCATTAAAACAGGTATTTTAATATTTTCTTTAAAATGCAATGTAATTATTTAATTTCAAAATGTGCATTTTAAAATGTATTGAATCATGAATATTTCATCGAATGCGAAGAAATGCAAAATCCAAAATATAAGTGCATTTACAATCCCACCATGTTTGATCAGAATGTGCAGATCAAATCAATTTACACTGAAATTTGAAATCAAATTTCATACCCATCTTTAATTGGCACAGAAGAAAAGCATATTATAGACAGATTTCCTAAACCTGATTTATTTTAGATATTTTGGGTAGCTTCTTCCAGAGATATTGCTTGGGAAATTAGAACAAAAATTTTCTATGCATGCCGCATCTGGAGAATCTTCCCTGTTTATTGATTAACCATTCCTAAAATTAACAATAGCACAGTAAAATGCAGTCCAGCCTTTCTGGGAGGTGCCTTAGGCATCATTCAAAACCATCACAGAGTTGTTGCAAGTATTTTGTGTGTGTGTGTGCAGGGGTGGGGGCTGTCGCTTTGCAGACTTTCTGGATGGTGCATTCTTCTGTTAAGTAAGAGCACTTTCTTCACCTTGTCTATGTTCCAGATATGATATGGAAATTCCCATATTTAGGAAGACCCACTATAAGCCATAGGATTCACATTAATTATTACTAGTTTGTCCTATTCATTTCAATGGCTCTAAGTATGAACTATTAACATTGATGCACGCATAAATCAATTTCTTTACTCAATACTGAAATATGCTTTGGAAGGTGTTCACCCTTCCTTCTAAAAAAGCCTGTCTACAAACTCCTAAAATCTTTCTGCCCAGAGGTGGGTTCTAATTTACCTCGCTGCCAGTTTGCTTCCTCCTGCGCCGCGTGGCCGCGCCTTGTGGCCACGCGCATGCGCAGTGGGAAAAAATACCCCCCCCAAGAAAGCCAAAACCAAGATGGCGACGCATGCGCAGTGCTGGAAACTCAGCTTCTGCGCATCCGCAGAAGAAAAAAAACCCGGAAAAAATAAATAAAATAAAATAAAAATCCCCCCCAAAAAATTCCCAAAAAAATAAAAAAAAGATGGCGCCGTCCATGGACTGGCACTGACTGTGACATCATTGTGACATCACCAGCAGGTTGCTACCGGTTCGGGCGAACCGGTCCGAACCAGGAGGAACCCATCTCTGTTTCTGCCTAGATGTATTAGAGCAGGTTTTCCAAAGTTTATTGAAAGACTTCTAGCATCCTTATGTGGGGAAAATGAGAGCTTTGGAATCAAATGTAGGGGACTATCAGAGAGGATAAAAGATTGTCTCATGCCCCTATAGAGGAAAAAGAAGGCTGAATGTTTCCTTTCTTTGTAACTGCCTCACACCTCTAATTCTGCAGAGTCGATCAGGTTTTAAAGCAGCTTTCTGATATCAAAGAATCAGAGCGACGTCTGAAGACCCTTGAGATGCAGGTATGGGAACATTAATGGATTCCTTGAAATGGAAAATGGGAGGAAAATAGAATCCTTTGGGGACTGATAGGACAAAGCAGGGGTGAAATTCAAAATTTTTCCCTACTGGTTCTGTGGGTGTGGCTTGGTAGGCGTGGCAGGGGAAGGATATTGCAAAATCTCCATTCCCACCCCACTCTGGGGCCAGCCAGAGGTGGTATTTGCTGGTTCTCCGAACTACTCAAAATTTCCGCTACCGGTTCTCCAGAACCTGTCAGAACCTGCTAGATTTCACCCCTGGGACAAAGGCTTTGCAAATAGTAGCAAAGGTGAAAAGTAGCAGCAGTAGATGAAAAAAGTCCTGTCATATTAAGAGAGAAAACTCAGGGATGGGGAAACCTTTGACCTTCAACATGTTGACTTTTCCTCTCCAGCACCCATACCAACCAGAGCTGTTGGATGCTGTAATTCACCAACCACAGATTTCTCCTCTAAGACTAAAATTGCTTTTTTTAAAACTAAATGCATTAAATATATCTAAAGAAATCACAACTGGTTTTAACAATGTTTTATTTTTTAAAAAGACCCACTGGTATGCTAAGCCAGCAACAAGGAAATCACAATATGGCATAATATGACAACTGTCTCCCATAAACCTCCAAAAACACTACCTCTCAAATATGTTTCTTTCATTTACTCCCATTAGATGGAGTACTGTACCAGTGCCCTGTCTTGGATAGTAGATATCTTGGCCCAGAGCGACATAGCAAAAGGAAAACAAGCTCCACCTATTCAGAAAAAAGGTAAGTAAGACAGGAAAATTCAGAAATACTTAAGGATATGTATATTTAATGGACAGATAAGCATTATTCTGAGGTAAAGAACAGCATTTATCTATGTAGATCTTTCAATGTGCATGTTTGCATGTATTTACATGTAGTCTATATGCAAAGTTTGCCATGAATGAACTTGTGGGAAACAAAACTGCAGAAAAGTTGGCAAATTGTTGAAGAAAATCTTCATAGGCATGGGGATACTTAGTTCCTTTTCATATTTCCATCTAGAGGGCAAAAAATTGGAGAAAAATGATCCAAGGCTTCTCTAGATTTGATGAGGCTGCCATGCAACAGAATCTCTTGCAAGAGAATTAGAAGACAAATGCTAGTTTTCACACCCCTCTCAAGTTAAATTTATTTTCAAATTAAATAAACCCCTCTCAAATTCCTTGTGTGTCCATTCACACTTGGCCAATAAAGAATTCTATTCTACTCTATTATGCAAAATATGTTGGGTTCAATAAATACATTCCTCTGGAAAGCTTCCTTATTGGTTAAGGGTGGTGAAATCCAGAGCTGAAGGAACTTAATATTATACCAAAACTTCATCATACTGAGACCAACAAAACAGACAGGAAAGAATAGAGCACCTTATTTTCTTTTGTTGGGTTAGGCTAAGTGGTTCCAGTACCTTCACTGATGTAATTATATTTATTTGCATCCCTCCTCCTTTCTTATTATCCGCCTTCTTAGGAAAGGTGTGTCACAGTAGCTATAGATTTACATGATTTACAACTTCTTTTGGGCCACCTCCTCCACAGCTTCTTTTTGGGCTCTTTATGCCAGAATTAATTCTATGAATTCTGACAGTGATAAAGAACCACTATGGGTCTTCCCACAGCCTCATTGTGAACAAAGAGAGGTTAGAACTCCCTTTCTTTCACAGCTATTGCAAGAAAAGAATGGTGAAAAAATAATCTGGAGCATGACGTGCTACATTGATTTAGAGATAGTTTTACTTCAACCTCCAAAAAAGTGTTACTATTTTAAAAAACAAATTATACATTAAAAAGCAGTGCTTTAATTGTACATTCAATTTATGTTTTTATTTATCATATTTTTCGGAGTATAAGACGCACCTTTTTCCCTCCTAAAAGAGGGTGGAAATGTTGGTGTGTCTTATACACCGAATACAACCATTTATTTATTTATTTATTTATTTATTTATTTATTTATTTATTTAT
>QLTV01002534.1:277551-293338 GCA_003457575.1 Thermophis baileyi | reverse complement strand
CCGCAGCCCTGCCCCCACCTCCCATTTTTGCAAAAAATGGGTCCGTTTTTCACAAAAACGGGGTGCGCAGAGGGTTTGGGAGGCCTGCAGAGTGCTCCTGGGGGTTGGGAGAAGGCAAAAATGCCCGTTTTTGCAAAAAATGCATGTTTTTGCAAAAAACGGCTGAAAAACAGGCCGTTTTTCGCAAAAACGGGGGCGTTTTTGCCTTCCCCCAACCCCCAGGAGCACTCTGTAGGCCTCCCTCTGCACGCCCCGTTTTTTACAAAAACAGGTGAAAAACAGGCCCATTTTTGCAAAAAACTGGGCGCGTAGAGGGTTTGGGAGGCCTGCAGAGTGCTCCTGGGGGCTGGGGGAAGGCAAAAACCTTTTTTTCTTACTTACCTCTTCGAAATCTTGGTGCATCTTATACACCGGTGCATCTTATAGTCTGAAAAACACAGTACTTAATTTCTATACTATCACAATTCACATTCTTGACATTATGTTCAGTAGAGCTTGAAATACAAGTTTAAGAAAATTATCTCCCTTTTTTAGTTAACTGCATCTGCACTGGGTCTTCTGTGTTTGCCTTTGCAAAACAAAGATGGGTGTAAATTGTGGTGAAAAGGAATTTGGCAACCGCTGTGGGGATGTAGATGGCATGCACTCTTGATTATCTAGACTTTCTAGTATCACTGGACAATTTGAGTTCCATTATAAGAATGTGACAAATTATAGCTAGATTACTAAAGTTCCTGAAGGGAACAATAATTAGATGCAATGGCACCCCAAATCTTCCTAGTCCTTAGTCCTCTTTATTTCTCACACAAGTTCTTTTTGGTAAAGACCAAATACCATCAGTTGGAGGGGGTGGAAAGGGTGTTGCTAACTATCAGACTAGTTTCCAAGTGTGGAATGGGAAAATCAAATGATTTATTCTTCTGCTGAGAAAAATCCCACTTATTTCGGAAGAAACACTCCCCAACAGAATACAGGTAGTCCTCGAATTACGACCACAATTGAGCCCCAAATTTCTGTTGCTAAGTGAGACAGTTATTAAGTGAATTTACCCTATTTTATGACCTTTTTTGCTACAGTTGTTAAGTGAATCACTGTCATTGTTAAGTAAGTAACACCGTTGTTAAATGAATTTGGCTTCCTCATTGACTTTCTTTGTCAGAAGATTGCAAAAGATGATCACATGACGCCAGGACATATGAGTCAGTTGCCAAATAGCCAAACTTTGATCATGTGACCATAGAGATGCTGCAACGGTTTTGTGAAAAATGGTCATAAGTCACTTTTTTAAGGCCACTGTAATTTCAAATGGTTATTAAATGAAGTATGTCGAGGACTACCTGTACAATTAATCTCATCTACAACTTGGTTAGACTAATGAGAATCACTGCCCCCTAGTGGATTATTTGGATGTAACAATAATACAGAAGTTCACATCTTTTGTTGATCTCTTTTCTTACAGATTGAACTTTTCCACGGCACATGAAAAAAGACAGTGAAGAAGTGCCAGGTGCTGCTGCTGTTTACAAAATCCTAAAAGTGTCCCACTTGATGTCTCAGAGAATTAAAATGTAGGCTTCAGCAGGAAATAATTGAGAGAATCCAGGATCACATTTCAGTTCAGCTACAAATACCCTACGTCTGACTTTAGTTCCCTTCATTGGAAATATGAATTATCTACCTCACAGCATTTCAATGAGAATGAAATGTGGACAATTTAAAAATTGATATGCCAGACATGCAAAAACAATAGATAACTATCCTGTCCTATACTTATATTGATCACTTAATCAGCTGCTAATTTTGTTTGCAGTCGGTAAAATGAAGACTCAGAATGTTGTAAACCACTCAGAGAGTGCTGTTATATGGAGTGGTATATAAGTCTAAATGCTATTGCTAAAACAATAATATATTTGTGTAAGTACTGAGATGGGCAATCTTTTGATGGCTAGGCCACAATTACATTGAGCTTCTCAAAGTTCAAAAAAATAGTATGGTGCAAACCTGATGAGACTAGCTTTTCTGGGGTGTTTGGGAAAATGTTCTTTGTTTCTATTGGTTATACTTTGGTTTTCCCATGATTCCTGACATAAATTAGCAAGAAATTGTAGTTCTGGTATGGTGCTGGTATGGATGGAGGTTTTATTACTGGATACACCTGATATAATATTAATGGGAATAGGTAGGACATGCTATGCCTTAAAGGAATAAATGGAAATCAATTAAAGTCCATGCCTCATATGCAGGAGGCCCAAGGTTCAGTCCATGGCATTCCTATCAAAAGAATCTTGATGTAGCAGGTGATAGAAAGGTTTTCTTATTGCCTGAAAGCCGTAAAGCTATTAATGAAAATAGATAATGCAATGGTATGATCTATTACAAAACAGCTTTCTGTGTTCTTAAGATAATTACAGTACCTCCATAACTCTTCATATGGACAATCCAGGCTGACATTAATTTCTCAAGTGCATGTTTGTTTGACATCTCATTTCTAGTTGTCTTTCAATCAGCCAAGGGGCCATGCACTTGGTACAGTACAAGAAGAGTAAGTGAAGTCATATGTGATAACATTTTCTAATATAACAATGAGTAGAAACTAGAACTTTTCTAACTGATGATACATCCACCAGTTCTAATGGTTGGGATTCACAGACAACAGCATGGTTGACACTTGAAAGCCAAAAGGACAAACTTCTAATCATGTAATTACTTTTGTGTCTTGCTTGAGAAGAAAACTTGGTTGGCTTATACTTTAAAATTATACCTACTAGACAATTAGGATTCTAGGGTTAAAAAAAAGTTAGATCACCCAAGACTTTTGATTAACCCACTAAGTTCTGGGAAATACAAAGAATATTGTATCCATTTCAACCTGCACATGACCAAAGATCCTTTATATGCAGGGGAGGAAGTTGCTTGTTTGCAAACAGACAAAAGGCAGCAATTCTCAGTATTTAACCTGAATTTCCCTCTTGGTAATTTCAACATAGGTGATGTCTGGTCAGTAAAACAAATTGTACTTTTTATGTTAAGAAAACCTATAGCAGTATACATTAAATGTCTTTTTTCAGACAGAAAACTAAACATAGCCATGGCTAGGCAAAGTTAAGTGAACTGAGAATCAGGCATTTAGTCTTTCTTCTGCACCATTATCAACTTAAAATTGTTTCAAATATGGTTAATTTCATTGAGAAATCAATATTCGTTGTCTGAGGTCATATATTTCCTCCTGGCTACGTTAGGAGCAGCTTTATGAGGACAATAATTTTGAACTCTGCCACTTCCTGCCCATTTCCACAGCTGTTTTTAAGTTTGTTTCTTAAACCCAGCAGTCAATCCTATCAAAGAGGATCCTAGCTCTCCATCATATTTGATATGCCCTGACCTGAGGTCAAAAAATCTGCTGCTCTCTTAATGGAATATTGATTCTCAGCTTTGTTTTTAATCATGGGTGTCTTCCCAGGACTCTGGAGATTAGCAAGGGGGTGGGGACGACGGACAGTAGTTATGGTCAGTTACAGATAATTGCAGAATGGTGTTATATTGCTAGAAGATAAAGTTTGTTCCAGAGAATAATTATAGCATTTAGTTTTCAATGTTAGCCTTCAGTCTTTTTAGGGTTTTTAAACTGTGAACTTGTTTGTGAACCAAATGGTTACTGAAAGGGTATTTACAAATCAAACCATTTATACCAAATCAATTTTCTTTATAAATGTCACTTTTATGGTTAAATCAATATTACTTCTTCTAACATTGCTAGAAGTACATAATAGAAGCGTTAGAATGCATATGTCTGGAACTTTAATAAACAAAAGGAAATTAATGCTGTTAATCATGTGGTATTTTATAATATATTTAATTAAATGCATTTCATGAAAAGTTAAGATATTTTTTTTAAAATCCAGAAACCTTCAAATTCAATTCAAACCTTTATTGTCAGAATACAACATGTGTACTATGAGATTGGCTGAGCCTCCCTTCATGCACCCACCCCCCCAACACAATTCAACTCACAGTGAAAGACAGAAAACCCCTATCCCAGTGAATCCTAACACCCAATCCTATTACACCATGTGAACTTATTGCACGTCGCACCTGCCCCGCAAGTCAATCGTACTTTGTTGTAGTAGTTATTTTTCATTCAGGAGTCTGACAGCCCATGGATAAAAACTGTTCTTCAGCCTGTTTGTGCGGCTGCCTATGCTCCTATCCCGATGGTAGGAGAATAAAGAAGTGCTGACCAGGGTGTGAGTCGTCCCTGAGGATTTTCCTCACTCTTCTAAGGCAGCGAGCCCTAGCGATGTCGTCTAGCGGTATCAGGGGACAGCCCACAATGTTTTGTGCTGTGCTCACCACCCTCTGTAATGTTTTTCTATCCGCGGCTGTCAAGCCAGCATACCACACCGTAATGCAATGAGTGAGGACGCTTTCTATTGTGGACCGGTAAAAGGAGGTCATCAGTTGTTGTTCCACTTTGTTTTTTCGCAAGACTCTGAGGAAGTAGAGTCTCTGTTGGGCCTTTCTGGCCACCTAGGTCGTGTTGATTTTCCAGGTGAGATCTGAGGTAGACTCCCAGGAATTTAAAGGAGGAAACTGTCTCCTCACAGCCCCCCTCGATGTAAAGTGGGGCAGGTTCCTCTCTCTTCTTCTGGAAGTCTAACACCATCTCCTTTGTCTTGCTGATGTTCAGGTGCACGTTGTTTTCTAAGCACTATGTGGATAGTTTTTGAACCTCCCCCCTGTACGCTGTTTCATCTCCACCTGTAATAAGACCCAGTACAGTGGTATCATCTGCAAATGATCACAGTGGATGGGTCAGACGATACACAATAATTTTGTACAATAATTCCTGATCATCATCCCTATGAAATCCCCTCCACAAAGTAAACTGTTTCAGATTTAGAATGACCTTAAGTGGAATCTAATCACATATCACCAAAAAGGGGCAAAGAAAGGCATAGCTCAGTGTTTCTCACCCAGCTAGTATGCTATACAGTATACACTAATATTCCAGAGTGACATGTTCAAACATGCCAATTCTCACTTTAAAAAGGTAACTAACTCCTCCTGTCCCACCCCCACCCATGTTGCTTTTTGTTTGTAACAGCATCAAGCTTAAAAAAAAATTACAGCCTATTTTACAGGTTATTCTTTAGGAGTGACCCAGGTCATTTCTGGCAAATTACATATCCTTTTATCATAGGACCCCCTTCATTCCCAAGGAACAACTTGAAAGGGAACCAAAGTTGCCGGAACTCATTTCCAGTCCTTCTCGTGCACCCCCGGAAGGGGGCCTACTCAAACACCGAGCTACCGTAGAGATAGGAATAGAGAGTCGTATACTATTTCCGACTTCGCCCAAATTGTGACCGTGCTTCACTTAAAATGCAAAGTCGGCTGGTCTGCCGCCAACCAGTCTGTGGAGTATGAAGCTGTTGCTTCTGCGGATCGCTCAGCACCGAATTTGAGCTGGATGGGCCGCCGGGAAAACCATTTGACTAGATCGACCTTTGCCGCAGCCTAAGGTGTGTTTGGGGAAGGTGATTTGTCGCTATTCGATGGGCAGTTTTTAAAAAACTATTACATGCCATCAAATCGTTTTTCATTCCTAGCAATTCCACAGATAGATTTTCTCAATGACGAGCTATCCTTACAAGCAATTTCTAACTATATCGTTCTGAGCACAATCGAATAATCAGTGACTTTTCCTTCTCCACCGTGGCTGGGTGTGCTTCCCTTCTTCACTTGGTGCCCTTCCCCCAAGATGCGTTGGCGGACAACACCAGACTTCCCCCACCAGTGATGGGAACTGTTAATTATATCTGGAGAGCACCAGGTTGGGGGATGTTGATGGCGGAGGAGGGCGGGGGCTGCAGTGTTGATGGCACGAAGGACACAGGAGAATAAAGGAGTTTTAATCTTTTCCCTGCAATCTGTCTTCGCGATCCAATCAACAACTGCATGAAAACTCTTGCTTTCCCACACCTGTGTTTGTGCGTGCGGGGGGGGGGGACCGAAAATTCTAATGATGAAGAACCATTCCCTGCGGAGATGGATGGATGATAGATAGATAGATAGATAGATAGATGATAGATAGATAGATAGATAGATGATAGAGAGAGAGAGAGAGAGAGAGAGAGAGAGAGAGATGATAGATAGATAATAGACAGACAGACAGACAGACGACAGACAGACAGACAAGATAGACAGATTCTCCCTACACAGAATGAATCAGGAAGGGTTGGATTCTGAAAGGGGTTGTGCCCACTTAGTGTGGCTTTGTCCTGGGCAAAAGTGTGCGGGGCTGCAGCTTTAGAGCCTAATGGAAATCTCCCTCTAAAAGCGGATTACTTTTATTCCAGCTTTACGATTCCTTAGGACGTGAAAATTGGATGGCTTTCGTTTTTTTCTCCCAGTGAAGATACAGTATCTTTCTGTAGTTTCCTACCTCTATAGAGAGGGGAATATTTCGGATGAAAGCTACACAAACTGTTTCGTCCGAGGGCGGATGAAGTTCACTTCCTACTCGGATCGGTGGAAGGTGGTGTTCCGCCTTTCGGACTTCGTATTCTGGAATAACGTCTCAGCTAGGTCTTCATGTTTCTGCGGATGCAGAATAAGATTTTTATGGTCCCATTTACTAGTTAGGAGCCTTGGTAAGGTGGAACTTTTGCTTCCCACTTCACGTGGGCGACAGAACCTGAAATCCTTTCATAAAAAGAAGATCTCTTTCTAAACTCGTAAACGTATATAATCCCAGTTCAGGTTGTTGAATTATTTCCTCTCTTTTTCCAGTCTTTTCTTGGCTGCTACCCAGAATTTTAGATCATTTAGAACTGTATTTTTAAGTGGTGTGAAGACCCTTGGGCTTCCCCAAGACTTTTTAGGGATCTGTGAAATCAAAATGATTTGCCAGATATTGAAAATACTTGCAAACATTTAAAACGTCATTTTTATATATATATTTCAAAAATAAGGGTATTTGTGTGAAAAATACTTTATGTTAACATCCCATGAGTTTAATGTTATTTTTACATGATTCAATAAATACTCTGCAAATGCATTGATTTTAATTTTTAATAGGACAAATATTGATAAATATACAAACAAAAGTGTTTTGGGGTCCTCCATAGTTTTTGTAAATGTGGAAAGGAATCCTAAGTGCAAAAATTTTAAGAAACACTAATTTAAATAATATATTCAGATAATTTAAACATTTAACTTGTAATAATGAACGTTCCTTGTAAGGGTTTATATCTATCTTGTTTCCATTTGGCCTACCACTTTTTTATTTCTGTAGTTGATTTATAGCAGGAGTCACCAACCTTTCGGACGTTCAGGGACCACTAAATTCATAATTTTAAATCCCGCGGACCACTAATATGATTTTTTTTTAAAAGATAGTATTTAGTGCAATATAAAAAATGCAAATAATTTTTCTGCGGACCACCAAAATTTTCTCACGGACCACCAGTCGTCCACGGACCACCAGTTGGTGACCACTGATTTATAGCGATGTTTCTCAACCTTGGTAGCTTGAAGATGAAGGATTTCAACTCTCAGAATTAGCCAGACAGCCATGTTGGCTACAGAATTCTGGGAGTTGAAGTCCACACATCTTCAAGTTGCCAAGGTTGAAAAATACTGATTTAAAGTCTCTGAGAACAATACTTTCTAAATTTAACTTTCTCTTGGTGCAGCAACTTCTCAACCTGCTCCCAAAGTTCCACACATGTTCTTAGTGTGGGATGTATTTCTTGCATGCTTTCAGTGGGATTTGCTATATAGGGGATCATGGAAAACTAAGCATGGCACTGTGTTGCTTGGAAGCCAAATGTCTCTCATTGTTTTCAGGATGCTCACCAGTATGCAGTGCTTTCTCATCAGTCAAGATAAGCGACATGATCCAGTTCTTCTGCCTGATGGCCTGACTGTAGTTCTAGGCAGGGGTCCAGAAACCCTTGTCACTGATAAGAAATGTTCCCGAACTCAAGGTCTGTAGGTTTTCTCTTTTTTGAAAAGGTATAATTGTTAGTACAAAAAAATTGCCTTCAGGAGCAGTTTTTTTTCTTACAAATGAAGGCAAATATATGTGTCCCAGGATAATGTTGCAGGATCCAATCTGGGTCGATCACCAGATCTAGCGGTTTTGTCTTCTGACCCTTTGGACTCATACTGGAACCTCTCTTCAAGGAACTTCTTTCTAGTAGAGTGTGTCCTTTGTGTTGTTCTGTGTGTGGTATTTATAGAAGTTTTCTTCTTCCCCAGTTAGTTCACTGACTGTCATAACATTTGGTGTGGTTGAAGTTGGGTACCATGTTTTGAATTCTCCCTGTGCAATATTATAATTGGAAAAGAATTGGTATTCTGTATAAACCATGTGAGGAATGTTGAAATTTAGCTAAGATTCAAATCTCTGTGCTGTTACAGAAACTTGTATCTTTCCCCTATGTTTTACCTTTTAGAAATCCAAAAGCTTTAATATTTTTGTGCTCTATTTTTTCTTATTTTGGCTATCTTTTCAAATGCAATACAAATTTCATCAGTATTAACTACCATGTTTCCCCGAAAATAAGACCCTATCTTATATTTTTTTGAACCCTGAAATAAGTGCTTGGCTTTATTGCCATGCACTCAAAAGCCCGATTGGGCTTATTATCAGGGGATGTCTTATTTTGGGGAGAACAGGGTAGTTAATACTTTTTTGTTGAAGAGAATGAGAAGATAGAGGTAAAACTGAGGTCAGGGTTACTAAGGATTCCAAAGGTTTGAGTAAATACTGGTAAGGTAAATAACATTTGTTTTGCTCTTGTTCTCTTCCTTTATTCTCCACATTTCTCTTTCCTTTTGTCTATTTCTCTCCCCTCCACTCTTCCCCCAACATGCTCACCATTCTTTTTTTTTTTTTTAAATACTATCACTCCAGTTCTTTTGGTATTGTCTTATGCATATATGTTTTCTTCCTGAATTGCTTTATACATTGAACGGCAATTTTGAAAAGTATCTTGCAGAGTCCAGTCTTGAACATGGACACACATTCAATTTTGCAGTTACTAAGATTGTTGGACGAGCAGGCACAAAAACAACCAGTGAAGTGATTGAAGCCTGGGAAACAGGCTCCTCGTCAGTCAATAGGAGTGCTGATTTACCACAGGCCTATTAAGTACTTAGAAGGTGAGGGCTGGGCAGCACAAGCAAACGACACAGGGGTGGGTTCCTCCCGGTTTGGACTGGATCGCCTGAACCGGTAGCGACCCGCTGGTGGTGTCACAGTGACATCACGGATCCGGTTCGGTCGATGCTGGTCCGTGGGGGCCGCCATCTGTTTTTTTTAAAAAAAATTGAATTTTTTTTTGAATTTTTTAAAAAAATTTCCGGGTTTTTTTCTTCTGCGCATGTGCAGAAGCCGAGTTTCCGGCACTGCGCAAGTGTCAGCATCTTGTTTTCAACTTTTTTTTCCCATGAGGCGTGGCCACGCGGCGCAGGAGGAAGCAACCGGCAGCGAGGTAAGTTAGAACCCACCCCTACCCTTCGCCTCTTCCCGTGCCCGGGTGGGGAAAAACACCTCAGGGCTCCCTGATCCATCTTCCCCAACCGGGAGGCTCAGTGCTCTCGGAGGATGATGTTTTGCCCAGCCTGGAAGTTACTTCTGAAGCGTGGAGAGGCTTTGCTTTTTCTCCTCCCCAGTGAGCGAAAAGCTGGCGGGCCGGCAGGGTCCAGCCCACAAGCCCCCTCTGGCCCCGGCGCAGGAGCAGCCCAAGCCAAACAGAGCCGAGCTGACTGTAGCTGGGCTGCCCAACCCGAGGAACAGGCAAAGACTGCAGGAGGCATAGCCAGAGCCATGGGCAACCGGATGGCAGGCAAGACTGCAGGAGGCATAGCCAGAGCCATGGGCAACCGGAGCACGGGCAGTGGATCAGCTCGCTGCGGGCCTGGGATTCGGGGGGGGGGGCAGAGGTTTTTTTCCTCGGAGCCTTGGAGCAACTGCTGGCCCTTGCACAGTAAAGAAACCTCATGATTGTGAGGCAATTAACAACTTCTTGCACTCTTTAGTGTGCAAGGGCCGGGAGTTGCTCCAAGGCTCCGAGGAGCAAAACCTCCGCCCCCCGAATCCCAGGCCCGCAGCCCCCTGACCCTGCTGGCCTGCCAGCTTTTCGCTCACTGGGGAGGAGAAAAAGCGAAGCCTCTCCACACTTCAGAAGCAACTTCCAGGCTGGGCAAAACATCATCCTCCGAGAGCTCTGCCACATGGGGAGAAACCTCGCTAGCAAAGAAACGCGGAAGTTCCAGTCCATCAGCCCCACAAGCAAAGCGGGTGACGTGAACGAGACCGCT
The DNA here is from genome assembly GCA_003457575.1 of Thermophis baileyi. NCBI lineage: Eukaryota > Metazoa > Chordata > Lepidosauria > Squamata > Dipsadidae > Thermophis > Thermophis baileyi. The sequence goes on along the minus strand of QLTV01002534.1, from coordinate 283,006 downwards.
CGGCAGCAGCAGGTTGCGCAGAGGAGGGGCACCAGGGGCGGGGGAACCCCTCCCCTCGCCTGCCCTCCGTGCACGAAGACGAACCACTGCTTGCCTTGAACTCCTCGCCGCTCCCACACTAACGCCCCGGCCCCGCTCAACCGCGCTTCTTTGCTGGTCCCGGTGCTGAAGGCGAGAGGGGCGGCAACGGCACTCCAGAACAGCACATGACAGGGGATGCGCCACTGCCGGATTGGGCCACCCGCCCTCCCAGTCCCAGAGCACTTTCTTCCTTCTCCTGCCGCCGAGAAGAGAGAAAGAGAAAGAGAGAGAGAGAGAGAGAGAGAGAGAGAGAGAGAGAGAAAGAAAGAAAGAAAGAAAGAAGAAAGAAAGAAAGAAAGAAAGAAAGAAAGAAAGAAAGAAAGAAAGAAAGAAGAGGAAGGGAGACAAGAAAGAAAGACAGACAGACAGAAAGAGAGAGAGAGAGAGAAAGGAAAGGGAAGAAGGAAAGGAAAGGAAAGGAAAAGAAAGGGAAGGAAGGAAGAAAAAGAAAGAAAGAGAAAGAAAAGGAAAGAAGGAGAAAGGAAGGAAGAAAGGAAGACTTATGACCACAATTGAGCCCAAAATTTTGGTTGCTAAGCAAGAACGTTGTTAAGTGAGTTTCACCACATTTTACTCAATCCATGACATCTCCTGGCTCTAACAGTCATGTGTAAGCTAGGGAAGAACATCTGAAGGCATGTGTAATGTTCTAATGTACAGAAGTTACGGTTAAATGTGTGGCAGAAAGTGGACTCTGGGTGTGTTTTTCCAAATACAGTAAGTGAGGTTGAATGTGTATAGTTTTAGAAGAGCTGTGTGTGTGTGTGTGTGTGTGTGTACATACCCTGTTTCCCCCAAAATAAGACATCCCCTTAAATAGACAGGGAAATTGTATCTCGTTGAGGCCTTTGAGGCAAGGAGAGGCCAGGCACCCTAACCCTAACCCTTGATGTGAGTGACGTCAAGTTGGCCACGCCCACCCAGTCACATGACCACCCAGTCACATGATCACCAAGCCACCCCACCCAGTCACATGACCGTCAAGCCGCTCCCACCCGGTCACATGACCGTCAAGCCACTCCCACCCGGTCACATGACCATCAAGCCACTCCCACAAAATTAAGCCACGCCCACAGAGTGGTAGTAAAAAAATTTGGAACCCACCCCTGAAACAATAGCCATCAATACATCCTAATCAACATCTAAAAAGCCACATACAACATGCACTGTAAATACCACACAGAGAACAGCACACACACTGCTGAAAAGAAGTTCCCTAAAGATAGGCTCCAGCATGAGTCCAAAAGCTCAGAAACCACTGTTCCTGGTGACTGACCCAGTTTGGGCTCTGCAACTTTATCCTGGGACACGTATATTCGCTTTCATTCATAAAATTATCTTGGCCCAGCTTTGAAGCAGAGTGTAAGATTAGTTGGAACATTTCTTGCACAACCCTGAAAATTAACTCTGTCTTCTCTTTCTATTCTCATAGTGGAATTGCTGGCAAATTATGCCTACCGGTCAGTTCGAGTCACACAGGTGAGTTGGGGAAAACTATGGAGTGTCCTGTTTGATTCCAAAGGGAGCTTCTTTTTTTTATTATTATTGTACAATTTTCTTGGGTTGTATATAAAATTTCTGTATTCACAATAACAGTGTACAGTCTGGGTATAATCTCTTTTAAGTACACATAGTAAATCTTATACACACAATAATTACGGTATGACTATTGTTCTCAGATCCTATTCGCCATCTTCTTCACTTATCCTTATTTAAAAAAAATGTGTTATTTAGTTAAACCCTCTTTTCAGTTATCTCTATACTCGATTGATAATATCAAACATAGACATTATATAGAGATCACATTTATAACCATTATCCAAATAATCATAAGGTTTACTTGTCTTGATTATTCGATATTCATTATTCAATTATACAATTACTTCATCTTTGTTTACATATCCACATTTCTAACTTCTACTTCTATTTTCTAATCATTAATAAAATAATTTCCAAATTAAACAAGTAATATTTTCCCTATTTCTAGTTTCTATCTTTATACTAGTTCTTAATAGAACAACTCCTGTATTAAACAGTACTCTACGTTTATCCCTCATCTCTTGCCCGCTTTCGTATCTCCACTCTTATTGACTTCTTGGCACATCTCTCATACAAGACCTTGGGGTCTTGTATCTTCTTGTCTCGTTCGTGTTTGATCTAAGTATTTCTTCTATTTCTGCTACTTGTTCACTCTTTTGAGCCTTCACTACACCTTTCAATAATCTTTTCCTCACTTCAGGGGTGTCTTTCTGTATATCCCCTTTTATTTTTTGATCTCTTGAAATGTAATTTACCTTTTCTATTTCATCATTTACTAACTCTTCTTTTTTATCTTTTGGTATCATTTGTCGTCTTTCCTCCCCTGTCCTTTCCTCTATTCTTTCTATTTCCTCCTCTATTTCCTGTGTTTCCAGATCATTGTTCAGTGTCATTTGCTCATGAATTTCTGGTCTCACAGCTACATCATGTATCAATTCTTTTATCTCTCTGTGGTTCGTCATCATTTCCTGCGTACCTTGGAGCATCAATAGTAATTCTTTTAATAATACACTTATTTCCTCCTGCCCCATTTTGCCTTATTTTAATAAATCTAACGAGTCCCACTATCCCAATTATTCATCACACCAAGATAGCCAATATTAGAACAGTTCACACAATCACTCCACTTTGTTTCAAAGCTCCAAGCTGTTTAACACTCTCACGCTGTCAAGCATGTTTATAATCCTCAAGGTTCTGAAAGTTGGATGTTTTCACAGTTTGTCTCCAAGCACCAAATATAATCAGTTTGTAGGGTATTTTGTATGTATTTTGTGTATTCCAACTAATCTGCCCAAGATATAACACCTTTCACTTCTTTGACTTTCTTCAGCTCTAAGTTGCCTTCCTGGCCAGTAGGTGTCACTGTTACTTTTTTCCTCTGCTTTTGCTGTAAACAAAAATATCTCCAAAAATATTTTCCAATAATTTTCCAGTCCTTCAACTCAAGATGGTAATAAAAATATAATCCAGAATTTTGAAATGATTTAGGTTGCTAAAAACTAGCCAAACCAAACTATCCTTTATCTTTAAGATTACTTCTGTCTACAATTTCTTTTCTTTCTTTTTCAAAACTGACAGTAGCTCCAGATCTTAGTCACCGCTATTTACCTCCATTGAGTCCCACTTTCAAAAGGGGGGTGTTTTAGGGAAAATTCCACGGGAAAAGTTAGAAAAGTTCTTACCCAGACCAAGCACACTGTTACAAGATCTTTCCTTTCTTCTCTTCCGTTTCAGCTGTCACAGCTTTGGGACGGCCATAATGGCCGTCTTCTCTTCTGCTGGTTCAAGGGGCTTTCTTCGGGTCAAACGAGGAGACTGTGCTCTCCTCGCGACCACCGAAGCACCCCCTCTATCTTCGTCACCCCTACAGGGTGACTTTCGGTCCCTTAAGCCTCCGGACTTGAAGAAATGGGCGGGACTTCACGGAGCTACCGCTCGTCCACACCACTTCGCTGCGACGTCAGCTGCCTTCCTTCCCAAAGGGAGCTTCTTGTACAGGAGCAGAGGCAGTTTCAAAATTAACCACTCATCCCCTGGGTATAAGATCCAACTGACTATGCATGATATTCTCATATTATTATGTGTTGGCAGCGAGGTATAAATCCCACATCTGTGGAAGAGATACACCTGCATTGTGGAGACAGCACAACGCTCCAAGAAGGAGAGACTCTGTGCCTGGTAAATGGACTATATCCTTATTACATCCGCTTTGATGACAACTCCGCAAAGAAGAACCCACTGGAATTCTTCTGCAGCAATCAGATTCAGCAGAATACAGAAGAAGATGGCAAGGCCCATGCAGTCAAACGTCTCAAGGTTTCCTGTCCTTCTGAAGAGGAGGAGGAGGATGACTCATTTATAACTGAGAAACTGAGGCAGTTGCAAGAGACGGCAGCACAGGCACACTCTTCTCAGAAGCCTCTTTCAAAACTGGCCCCCCAGCCCTCTGATTCCTGGGAGGACCATGGCAAGCTGCTGATCTTCACCAAAAAAGGAATAGTATCAAGTACTAAAGTAAGTCTCCTTGCCTGTTACTTTGAAATGCAGCTTCAAGAATACTGCTTATTCAAGTGTTGCTCAAGAAAAAATAAGACTATTTCTGCATTCTGTCCAGTTTTATGTAACTGGTCCAGAGTTATACAAATCGAGTAGAAATCTATCTCTAACAACAGAGTAAAACAATTTCTTTTATTTTTGCTCTTTGTTTACAAATGCAGAGGAATAATGCACAGATTATTGCACAAACTAAGTATTTATCAATAGACAAAAATATTTGTAGCTCAAGGTTGAACTTTGGGATTCTTGCTAGCATTGTTACCTAATTGGGTAATGAAATGTGTAGAAGAAAGCAACTAAGCTCAGCAAGAACCCAGGATCCCATAAAATATTTAGCTGCAAGTTCCATTGAGTAAAACAAAATTAGTATCACTTTTGGGAAAGCACCTTTTATCCAGTGTGTTTCAATTAATTAAACACACACACACACACACACACACACACACACACACACACACACACATTTATTTCTGTTGGAGGCAGCTCCTATTTCAATTATTACTATACTGTCATAATTCCAAGCAGTCCAGGGAATTTGTGTATTTGGGTGATTCTTGTTGTTAAAAGATCTTGCAAAGATCTCATAATCACCAGGACTGTCAAGCAATGTCCTGATTTTGTAAAGTCTGGACATTTTGCTTTTTGTCTGCAAAAAGTCTAGCAAACCAGTATGGCATACTGGTTTTAAGTAGTGGATTAGTATTCTTGTTTACATTCATACATGAAAGCTCACTGGGTGACTTTGTGCCAGTCTCTCTCTCTCTCTCTCTCTCTCAGCCCAACCTTTCTCAATAAGTTACGTAAAAAATGGAAGAGAAGAACACACTATACTACAGGTGAAACTCGAAAAATTAGAATATCGTGCAAAAGTTCATTTATTTCAGTAATGCGACTGAAAAGGTGAAAGAAATACAGTTGCAAGAAAAAGTATGTGAACCCCTTGGGATTACGTGGAGTTTTGCATGAATTGGTCATAAAATGTGCTCTGAACGTCATCTAAGTCACAACAATAGAAAAACACAGTCTGCTTAAAATAATACTACACAAACATTAGATGTTGCCATGGTTTAATTGAACATAACATGTAAACATTCACAGTGCAGGGAGGAAAAAGTATGTGAACCTTTGGACTTAATAACTGGCCATGGTTTAATTGAACATAACATGTAAACATTCACAGTGCAGGGAGGAAAAAGTATGTGAGCCCCTAGCCTAATGACTTCTCCAAGAGCTAATTGGAGCCAGGAGTGAGCCAACCTTGACTCCAATCAGTGTGATG
>QLTV01002534.1:265433-275742 GCA_003457575.1 Thermophis baileyi | reverse complement strand
GATGAGAGACATGAGCCCGAACACTGCAGAAGAGCTGAAGGCTGCTATTGAAGCATCCTGGTCTTCCATAAAACCTCAGCAGTGCCACAGGCTGATGGCTTCCATGCCACGCTGCATTGAGGCAGTAATTGCTGCAAAAGGGGCCCAAAGCAAGTACTGAGTACATATGCATGCTTATACTTTTTAGAGGTCCGATATTGTTCTATGTACCATCCTTGTTTTATTGATTGCATGTAATATTCTAATTTTCTGAGATTATGGATTTGGGGTTTTCATGAGCTGTAAGCCATAATCATCACAATTATGACAAATCACGGCTTGAACTATCTTGCTTTGCATGTAATGAGTCTATCTCATATATTTGTTTCACCTTTTCAGTTGCATTACTGAAATAAATGAACTTTTGCACGATATTCTAATTTTTCAAGTTTCACCTGTATATATGCTGCCATGGGCTCTTGAATGAAAGATGGGATAAAATGTAATAAAGAAATATATGAATAAAAAATAAGGCAAATAATGTTGATTATGGGTGGTTGGTGAGTGTGGATGTGAGGCTTTTTTTGGTGCTTTTTCACCCAGGTGGCAGGGTTTGATCTGGATGGAACCCTTATCACAACACAATCTGGAAAAGTGTTTCCTATAAGTCCTGATGACTGGAGGTAAGCACAGAGCTAAGGGATGTAGACAGCCAGTTAGTTGGCGTGGAAGTTCTTTCTTAGATGAAGAAAGTGAGTGCTAGATTTGAAAATCTATTTTCTTTGAAACCTGTGGAATCTTTCTCAACCTAATGTTGCAAAACTACTATGCAGATGAGGCCTGAGGAAGAAGGGCAGCAGGCTGCCACATCTTTAGCTCCTTGGAGCAAGGGAAGGGGAAAGGGTGTAAGTCACTGTTCTCCAAACTGATTCCTTTCAGAATTTTTAGCTACAAAATGAAATTACAGTCCTTTACTTTGGGAAGGCTGTTGTAAAGGAAATCCTGATTCTTCATCTGTGTTGTTAATTGAGCTGTCTTTTATTAGAAACAAAGTTTTAATTTGCATTTGTTTTGTATTTTTAATACTTTAGTTTCATTGTCTTGATAATTGGTCACTTTACCAGAGAATATAATTAATAAAGGACATCCATTTAAATATCAGGCCATTGAAGTCACTAGTGTTCTGCCAGGAAAAACTGGTATGAAGTCCTCAGCCAGCTTTGATGCTTTGATGAGGTAGACTTAAGCCTACCTCATTCTCTAGCCCTGACCTAACATGCCAGGATTTCAATTGATGTAAATGGAGGAAGAAGGGAATTACATCACCTGGAGTTCCTTTAAGTCAGATAGAATATTTTAAAAAATGGAAAAAAGAAGAATGGGGATTAGTTATGCTTCCATGAAGAAAGATCAAATACTATAAGAAATACTTAGCACTTTTGCAGAGTAAAGGACTAAAAGTGAATTTGGAGTGCCATTTCTGCATTAAGGATTACATATTTTTAGCGATGATAATAGCATGAGCATATAGACAGCAGCCTTAACTTTTTCCCTGATTTGCAGGATCCTGTACCCTGAAGTGCCTCACAAGCTGAAGCAACTTCAGAGTGAAGGATACAAGGTATGGTCCTTCTTGTTTCAAATCCATTGTCTGTCTTACCCCCTTCTTACTTTAAGTAATCTCTCGTCTTCCCATCTCATTGGCAGCTTGTGATCTTTACCAATCAACTGGGCATTGGCCGTGGGCGTCTTAGGCCTGAAATCTTCAAAGCTAAAGTAGAAGCTGTGATTGAGCGATTGGGTGTCCTGTTGCAGGTGAGTTGCGAGGAGAGACAGTACCTCGGCCAGGTTGCTCGGGAAAGCATGCAGGTTGAACAGGGGGGCTTTGAATGCCTATGGCAAAGTCCAATTAATCTCATGATTTTTTTTTTCATTTTCCATTTATATGGCTGCTCATCTCATCATGACTAACAGCAGTTAAATAACCATTATGTTGCATATCATGACACATAGAATAAAGAAAATGTGAAAGAGAAAATATGGTTTCAGTAAAGATTTGGACCCAGAAGGCAAAGATGGGAGAGCATTAAGAGAATGTGCAAAATGTCTCAAGTGTTTCTAGGTTGTAGCACCTAAATTGTAGCAATTTCTAGGAAGAGAGGTTTGCTTTGTTCTTTCTAATTAGGAATTCAAGCAGCAGATTATGACATTTCCATTGTATTGTCTCATTTGCTGTCCTTTTTAGATGGGTTGAATTTGCAACTCCCATCATTCCTAATATTTGGCATGGAACTCTAGGGAACTCTATTCTATTTCAGAGAAAATTTAAAGGTAATAAGTAACCATTATCCTGTAGCTAATTTTGGTATGTTTTATTTTGCATGTTGTTTATACCGCTGTCAGGTGCTTTTCTTCCATTTTATATTTTTAATAGTATAGTTTTTATTTTGTTATTAAGTTGTCTTGTGGATCCATTAGGATTTAAAGGAAAACTATACCACAAATATTTTCAAGTAGAACATAGGTTTTTATGTACAATTGCTTTTGGCAAGTTGGGGAAGGTTTCTTATCTCTCCAAGCTATGTTCCTCTACAGCCTTTATTTTGGTTGCATCAAATGAAAGAAAGAAAGAGAGAGGGGGGAGAGAAGAAAGAAAGAAAGAAAGAAAGAAAGAAAGAAAGAAAGAAAGAAAGAAAGAAAGAAAGAAAGAAAGAAAGAAAGAAAGAAAGAAAGAAAGAAAAATAATGATAGCCATTGACCCTTAGTTAAAATGAATGGCTGCTTTGCTCTTTCTCTTCAAAAGTTGTATAAGTTTGCTGCTTGTGCACTTGTAGTCTCTTACAGTTGCTACAGATACATTGTCATTTTGAGGTGATAAAAGTTGAATCAGGTATCCCAAATGGATAATCTTGCAGAAATGTTCCAACTCCTCATTCACCTATGTCACCTGTGAGGAATTGAGTGGAATTTATTAATTGGGAGTAGACTAGTACCGGTATATAATTATAATTAATGAATAATTATTATAAGATTCAACTCAGGTCATGGACTGGGACCTAAATAGTAATTGCTAAAAGTAAGAATCAGCTTCTGAGGGAAGGATGGGATCCAAGCCCAACTGGAATATTCACTTTTATTACCTCCCTTTCTCTGCAGGTCTTTGTGGCAACCAATTCAGGAATGTACCGCAAACCTGTCCTTGGCATGTGGGATTATCTGTGCAAAAAGGTACTAAAAGAGGGTGTGTGTATGAAAAGGGCTGGGAAGGAGCAAAATCATAGTCTGCTATTCCATGTCTGGATTTTCCCTTTCTCTCTCTCTTTCCCCTTTCTTCAAGGCAAATGGTGGCTTAGAAGTGTCTTTGCAAGAAAGTGTCTATGTAGGAGGTGAGTCAAGCACAAAGGAAGCAATAGCAATAGCACCATAGACTTATAAACCACCCTATAGTGCTTTATAGCACTCTCTGGGTGGTTTACAATGTTAGCATATTGCCCCCAATAATCTGGGTCATCATTTTACTGACCTCAGAAGAATGGAAGGCTGAGTCAACCTTGTGCCCGTCAGGATCGAACTTCTGGCTGTGGGCAGAGTTAGCCGGTAGTACTACATTCTAACCATCTGCCACCAGGATGAGTTCTGCCACCAGGAAGGCTATTTGATATAACAATAGAGAGTAGATTTGACTCACTCCAAGAATCTACTTATCCTGGCCAATGATACTTTCTAAGCCTTCAAAGTCAAAGCCCAGTTTTTAAACTTATTACTGATATCCTAGTGATCAGTTTCCCATCTCACGGCAATGGATGTGTTCATATCTTTCTTCTGTTTCATAGATGCTGCTGGACGTCCAGCAAACTGGGCCCCTGGACAGAAGAAGAAAGATTTTTCTTGCAGTGACCGCCTGGTAAGAGAGAAAACCTACTCCTTCTTACATCTTTCAGTATTTCTTGTCTCAGGATTAATCATATTGAACTTCTGGGATGAAAATATAATCAATTTCAGAACATCCATATCCCTTGCTGTTTCTTTTGTCTTTAATCCAGTTTTCAGGATGATTGATAGGTCTCTTTAGTCTTTAGTTGTCTATGATATGATAGTTTGACACAAGCACTATGTGTGCAGAATTCTGTGTGACAGTGGGTTTGCCTTGCAGCTTTCAGTCTGATTCAGAGTTTATGAATTTATTTTTTTCTCCCCTGAGGTAAAATAAACCCAACATTTAAAAAATATTTCAAAAATTGGTAGCCTATTTTTTCTAATCATGTTAGGTACGTTTTAATACTTTTCTTACTTACTAAAATTGGGGGAGATATTTTTACCTCTCTCACTTTATTTCCCCCTCTTTAAATATCTAATATATCCTATAAATAGATAGGAAAACTGAGCCAGAATCTATATATATATAAAAGTGAAATACTACTCACGCATCATTACGAAATCTCCAGAACCGTAAAGCCTACAAACTTGAAATTTGGCATGTACATTCCTCTTGGCTTCTAGGTGCTTGCTAAGAAAGGATTTTTCGAAATGACCATGAGATCATTAGTATTTCATATACAGTATATTCATATATCTCTCTATATAAAAGCAAAATCCACTCACTCATCACAAAATCTCCAGAACCGTAAAGCCTACAAACCTGAAATTTGGCACATATGTTCCTCTTGGCTTCTAGATGCTTGCTAAGAAAGGATTTTTCGAAATGACCATCAGATCAGATCAAGCCTGAGGGAGAGAAGGGGAGAGGAGAGGCTTCTGTGGAGCAAGCCTGAGGGAGAGAAGGGGAGAGGAGAGGAGAGGAGAGGCTTAGGAGAGGATCAGTGGGGCCAGCCTGAGGGAGAGATGTGCGGGGCAAGCCTGAGGGAGAGAAGGGGATAGGAGAGGATCAATGGGTCCAGCCTGAGGGAGAGAAGGGGATAAGATAGGAGAGGCGTCTGTGGGGCAAGCCTGAGGGAGAGAAGGGGATAGGAGAGGATCAGTGGGGCCAGCCTGAGGGAGAGAAGGGGGATAGGATAGGAGAGGCTTCTGTGGGGCAAGCCTGAGGGAGAGGAGGGGAGAGGCTTCTGTGGGGCAAGCCTGAGGGAGAGAAGGGGACAGGAGAGGCTGATCGTAATTACTCATTAATTCTCAAGCTTTAAGTGTCAATTTATCAAGCCCGATCATATAGTTTCGTAGCGAAGCACGGGTATCCAGCTAGTTATATATATGGTCACTTCTTTGTTTGAATGTAAGAATTGCTAAAGTTCAAAATAATTATGATAAATTATAGAAGTCATAATTAACCTAAACAGGGCTGTAACATTAAGTTTCTTGGGACAGACAAAGATGATTAGCAGTTTAAGCAGTGAAAAATAGGAATTTGCAGAGGTTTATTGCTGAGAAAAAAAATGCAGAAAAGCTGCATGGATATGCATTTCTCCAGTCAGCTAGCATTGCATCGGTATAGAATATACAGCTATGAGTTGGTAGTCTTCACATCTGCATAATTCCTTCCAATTTACTCATTTTCATGTATGAACAGGAATCCTGTGACTTTGGGGGTGCTCAGATTTGTGATTTAGCAATATTCAGCAAGACCCACAGACCCACAGGTTCTCCCAGCATTGCTTTAAGAGCTACAGCAATTATTTTCTGTATCAAAAAATAACAAACTTCTGAAATTGAAAAAAATAGCTTTAGTTTTACATCCAGTAAGAAATTTGGCAGCCAGACTGAACCTTTTTCTTTTAAACTAAAACATATGAAGAATGGCTGCAAGATTTGTGTTTGGCAGTACTTGAGGAGCTGCCACAAAGAAGGAGGGGTCAAATTATTCTCCAAAGCTCCAGAGGGCAGGACAAGAAAATAATGGTTGGAAACTAATCATAGAGAGAAGTAACCTGGAATTAAGGAGAAACTTCCTAACAGTGAGGACAATTAACCAATGGAACAGCTTGCCTTCAGAAATTGTGGGCGCTCCATCACTGGCATGTTTTAAGAAGAGACTAGACACTCACTTATCAGAAATGGTATAGGTTCTCCTGCTTGAGCAGGGGGCTGGACTAGAAGACCTCCAAGGTCCCTTCCATATTCTATTGTATTCTATTCTATTCTATTCTATTCTATTCTATTCTATTCTATTCTATTCTATTCTATTCTATTCTCTTCTATTCTATTTCTATTTCTATTTCTATTTCTATTATTTCTATTCTATCCTATCCTATCCTATCCTATCCTATCCTATCCTATCCTATCCTATCCTATCCTATGACTATGACTATGCCTATGCCTATGCCTATCCATTCCAAAACAAGCTACTATCTCTTAGTTTGTAAACAAGAAAGAAAATGTATCAGTAGTGAAATCTCTGAAGGTGAAAGGTTATATGCATTATCTCAGTTTTGGTCCCAGATTCAGATTTCCAGCAAATTTAGAAACAATTGATGCAAAATGAACAGAATCAGAGGTAAACTGGATAGATTTGAGCACACATATCTTCAGGAGGCCAGAAAAACATTTTGATCTGCTTCCTCCACATTAAAAGCTATCCTGCTTATTCACACAGTTCGCTTTGAATGCTGGGCTTCCCTTCTACACTCCTGAAGAATATTTCCTGGGTTGGAAACAGGCACCGTTTGCACTCCCCAACTTTGATCCTGTGAGTCACTTCTCTGTCTCTTTAAAAAAAAAAACCAGCTTCTCTTCCAGCATTTATTTATTTGTATCAATATTTTTATATTATTTATTGTTTTATCATAAAAAGTAAAATAATATGGGGTGCTATTCCTTCATCTGGTGACCACTGAGGATTGTACCTTCCAAACACTGGAAAGAAAAAGGGATGCCAACTGTTGAAGAATGGATTATGGAACTGACTGAATTAGCAGAGAATGGCAAAATTAACTGCCTTGATTAGCGATAATGGACTAGACAGCTTTATAAGAGACTGGAAACCGTTTGCAGACTTTTTACGTGCTAAATACAACAACGGATGGTTAACAGATGGATTTGAAGAAGGTTAGTGTAATGTTTAGCTTAACCTGTTGACTGCTTTTTCATCTATCTATCTAGAAAAAGCAGCCAACAAGTTAAGCTAAACATTACACTAATCTTCAAATCCATCTGTTAACTATCCGTTGTTGTAAAAAAAGTCCGCAAACTGTTTCCAGTCTCTCATAAAGCTGTCTAGTCCATTATCTCTAATCAAGGCAGTTAATTTTGCCATTTCTGCTAATTCAGTCAATTTCAAAATCCATTCTTTTATATATATATATCTATATATATTTGTAAAAGGGGAGGAGAATTTACTGCTTTTTCTTTTTTTTCAGCACTCAGCCAGGGTGGATCCTACATGTTAAATTTATTTGATCACTTTTTTTCTCTTTTTGTGCATTATTTTTTCTTTGTTGTTGTTAGGGTTGAATGTATGCTTTTGTTTTGTTTGTTTTTCTGTTTTTTATTTTACTTTTTATGATAAAACAAATATTTATTTCTATCTATCTATCATCTATCTATCTATCTATCTATCTATCTATCTATCTATCTATCTATCTATCTATCTATCTATCTATCTATCTATCTATCTATCTATCTATCTATCTGTTAGGTTTTTGAGTGCAGCTCAGAATCTGATAAATCCAGTGAATCTCTGAACACGAGGCAATCTGATATTCAGCTTTATTTTTGGCCACAGCAAAACTGGGTGACCTTTTATCTCCCACCTTAAACAGAGCAGGCAGAGAGAGAAAAAGCAAAAGCCGCCACGTGCAAAAACTTTTTCTCAAACTTCTTATAGTTTACACAGCTTGCACAGATCGTCATAGTGTTAGAAACATAATTTCATAGCCATTAGTTCATGCAAACCTTATGATTTTCTCAGCGCTCTGAAAACAAACAGCTTGCACAGATCGTTATAATGTTAGAAACATAATTTCATATTTATTAGTTCATGCAAACCTTATGATTTTCTCAGCGCTCTGAAAACAAAGGACCTCAGAAGGGGAAAAGAATACATTTTCTGGCATATAGCCCAGAGCTTTGTTAGGGGGTGCTATCTCACATTAGGTTGCTGAGAATACACATTTTGCATTTCACAAGTTACTTTGCAAGGCTACTTGGCAGCCTGGAGGCTTTATCTATGCAGATAGAGCATTTAGGTCACAATGGAGCTTCTCTCAGCAGCAATGAATATCAAAAGTTGAGTTAGGTACACTCTGTACATGCTCTAATCCTTTCATTCCTCCCTTTTTAAGGGAATAGGATGCTTCCTATTGCTGGAACAATGGTGAATATTGTTTGGGTACTGGTGTCAGAGTAAGAACCTTGGCAGGCTTGTCCTGTCTTCCTGAAGCCACAACTGTTATTCCAGAAATTGTGCTAGTAACAACTGATCTTATTACAGGTATCAAACAAGGTAATATCATCAATCCTCCAAAGGCCAGAGCTATGAGGAACAAAATTCTCTTCCAATCTCCAAAGATTCCTTCAAACTATCCGGAGGTATCTAAGATTCCATCCCAGGTTTGAACAAGAACATGGGCAAGCTTCCTCATACAGTCTGTGATTTCTTCAATTGCTTTTCCGTTATCATCTATCTGGATACAGCAATTGATTAGATTAAATTTTCCGCAGACTCCTCCTTCTTTGGCTAGAAGGTAATCTAGAGCCAATCTATTTTGGTAAATAGCAGTCCTCCTTTGAGTATTAGTTTTAGCCAGCAAATTAAGGGTTACAAGCATCAAAACAAATAGTCATTTCTGGGCTTTGCCCAAGTATAGTGTGGTTATAAGCCAACTGTTGGGTATAATGATTATTTCCCCCCACAAATGCATACACCCATCCCTTAGTGGTGAACCTTACTCCCTGTGGAGTGTGACACACCACTTGGCTACCTTTGAAACAGGTGGCATATTGTATCTGGTCATGTGTGCAGGTGGATTTTATTCCCTGGCAGGTGTAATCTGAATGGTAAACCAGAGTTTTAGTGATTTTAGCTCCTGTATGGGTAGTTTTTATGCACTCTTGACAAGATGAGTTGCTATCTGCCTCAAGAGTGAGGGAAATCAGTTTCAGACTCAGATTCAAAATCATCAGAATCCTTTTCGGGTGGAAAGAGCTGGAGCTATAGTTCGTAGTCATCGCTGTCATATTCCTCGTCTGATGACAAGACATCATGAGAAATAGAATCCTCAATAACAAATAGAGTTGGCAATGCCTCCCATGGAAAAGGAAACAACATGAGCCGGAGGAGGCAGTGGAACATCAAATAGTTGAGCATCTAGGTCTAGTAGGAGGGTAGTGAAGTTCACTGTGGCTTTAATCACACACAGCTTTCTTTTTGAAATACAGCAATTTCATCAGGCAGCAATAATCCAAAGTGAAAAGCAAATTGCTATAAAAGCGAACAGCAAGTAGTCAGGACTCCAGGTCATCAAAAAGGTCTGCAGGTGAAGCTGGGGTTCGTTGCAAACGTAGCTTCAAATCGGTGACGGGTTGACACTCCCACTGGGGTGATGGAATCTTCTTTATTCTGGAAATGTGGACCCAAGCTTTGATGCCTTCAACTTTAGCCGCCGTGGGTGTGCTGAGAAGAACCTGCCAAGGGTTGGACCACTTGGCACTGGTTGCACTCAGGAAGAGTTCCTTTACTTGAACCCACTCTCCAGGTTGGACACACGGTGGCGCTGTTGTTACTGGTGGCAAGGCATCCTGCACCTGTTGAGAAATACGAGACAGAACCTGGGCCAGTTTCTGCAAATATTGTGTTATATTTGTCTCCTTCATCTCTTGATATTGACTGGGATGAGAAAGGTCTACAATAGAGCATCTCAAAGGGTGACAGTTTCCACTGTCCTTGAGGTAATGCCATGATTCTGGTTAAAGCAATGGGCAAGACCTGTGGCCAAATGGGTCTCCTGACATAACTTGGCTAGATGGGTCTTTAATGTTCGATTAAGATGTTCTGCGAGAGCTGAAGCTTGGACTCTATAAGTTGAATGAAGGTTCCAATTAATCCTGAAGTATTTACTCACTCTGTTCTGAATCAAGCGTAGATTGGTTGTGCTATCATCAGGCAGTTTACACAGACGCAATGGTACATTCAATCAGATTATATTTTATTCTTCAGGCATCCTCTGACAACACTCACGGTTATGTAGAAGTTCTTCTGAATCTACAGTCATAATCTGGAACCATCACGAATATTGTAAAAAAGGATTAATGCTTCCCCATCTCCCTCTTCAGGCATCCTTTCCCGGTAGATAGCTTGAGAATGACTTCCTTTGGGATAGCATACTTCAATTACTCCCCCCCCCCAGGCATACTTCAATGACCAATAAGAGTACACAGTTAT
>QLTV01002534.1:213585-245613 GCA_003457575.1 Thermophis baileyi | reverse complement strand
CTGTCTTCCCCCCCACCCCATCCGGCCCGTGGAGGAGAACTACAATGCTGATCCAGCCCTCGAAGAAATCCAGTTTGACACCCCTGAACTAAGGTAATTCTAATGGGCCAATATATAGAATGCCAGAATCCATGATCCCCATGATAATGAAATTTGGGGAAGTTGTAATCCCTTCAGTGCTATGCCTTCCAATTATACTTCCATGAACCTACAGGTTGTGTTGTGCAAGGAAAGATGGGAGAGACATACCCCCACCCTTTTTCCTGTGTCCCTCTGATCTCTATGGCCAATCAGCCATTGGCTGCTTTGCAACTGAGGTCGAAAATTACGTTCTCTTTAACAGTGATGGCTGGTGAGGAAAGACAAGGGAACAACTTCGGTGTTTGTTGGAGAGAGAGGATTCGTTAGGCTAGGGGGAGGGGGAGTGTTGCCTTAGGAGCACTAGCTGTTGATGGGTAAGCCTCTTACTCCCTGGAAGGAGGGGCCCTTTGGGACACACTGGAATGGGAAGTGGGGGTGCAGTTTTCCTCACAGTTTGTGGCTCCCTTTGTTCCATCTCCCACCTGCAGGAACGGAGGAGGAAGAGACTTGACTGGGCCTCCTGTGAAGGGAGGGGAAATGATGCAAACCTATATTATATCTGGAAAGAACGACCTAATAGGTCATGGGGTTGTCACTATCGACTTTTTACTTTCCTCAGGCAGCTTTCTTAGGCACTTTCCATCCTTGCAAAAAATCCAATAGCATGGTTAAACAAAGCTCTGCAAATATTCCCAACCCTGGAGGACTACTTAATGATTATTTTTCTTTTTGACAGGAGTAAGTATGTGGAGCCATCCCTCGAGGAGGGTTTCTCTGAAATTCTCAAGATTAATTTTGTGCCTCAGTTTACAGACTCCAAATTGGAATCACTTTACCGGCAGTTTTCAGAAGGATGAACCAGCAACATAATATTGAACACGGTTGTTTTATTGTCCTGCCTTTGCCAGAGAAGGCACACTTATGGAGTGCCTGAGTTCTTTCTGCTGGTCAAACTTTGTAATTGGCTGAAACTTTAAAAGGGGGCAGGCATATTCCTATAATGACTTTTTTCCAGATATCTGAAATAAAATTTTGCAAGTCAAACTGCTTTTGTCTTTTCTTGTAAATCTCTGCACTCAACAATATGGGCTATTTTATAGGTTAGGGAAAAAAGGAAGAGAAAATGATACCAGCAACAGAATTGGTTCCTCATTGTATATAATAATCCTTTTATGAGAGTCAAAATGTTGTGTCACAGAAAAGAAGCTTGCAGAATTTAACAGACTTAAATCTGTTTGAGGAAAGCACCATATTTATAGAGCAATAAGCAATGCTGTAATGGATTTCCATTACAGCACAGTAAAGACGTAGGAAGCAGTTACTGAAATACTAAAAATGGTGATTTTTGTTGGCTTCCCAATTCAAAGCAAGCAGAAATTCAGTAAACTCAGTTTTATTTGTATAAAAAACTAATAACATAAAGGAATATCAATTCACACTCCCGTCTGCTCTGGGTATTTAAACCTCATCATGATGTATCCATGGTCTCCCCTTCTGAAAAATAAAAACAAAACATCTTCAAGATGGAGAAACTCTGTTAAGATGATTTGGGGGAAGAGCGGGAGATCATCCTCAACAAATAACGATGTTGTTTAAGAGGACCTGTTCTTAAAATTTCAACTCTATGAAGTTCCCAC
The DNA here is from genome assembly GCA_003457575.1 of Thermophis baileyi. Lineage (NCBI taxonomy): Eukaryota > Metazoa > Chordata > Lepidosauria > Squamata > Dipsadidae > Thermophis > Thermophis baileyi. The sequence continues at coordinate 243,895 of QLTV01002534.1, read as the reverse complement.
ATAATCACAGAATTCTTTTTACAAAATTATATTAGCAAGCCTCCAGCAGTCGAGACCAATGACCAAATAAAGGGCACTAGAATCAAAAGTGCCCATACTTGTCAGTCTGCATCTTGGATCATTTTGTTCTATATTCCCATTTCATATTCTGTTTAGCAGCTTTCATACTTACTGGCAGACAAACCATAACAGGGTGGTCTTTTGCTATGGAAAAGCTTGGTACATCCTCAATCATTCACATTACCGTAAAAGAACAAACATAGGATGTGGAGTCCTAACCTTTGGTGGCCTGGCTGAAGGTAGAGAGCTCAATTGTTTGCAATTAATTTTTATGCTTGCTGATTAAGTCTTAATTTCAACAGAATGAGTTCATATAACATATTGCCATAATGTACTTTTGATAGTTCATAATTTAGCACGTTGCTTTTTTTTTAACCCAAGCATTATAGCACAGGATATAAATGTTGCCATTAGGAAAAATGGCTGTTACAGGGGAAGATGATTTTGGGACTGGGAGAGCTCTGATTATTCTTCACTCATACTTTTACTCACTGAGTTCATTAAACATAAAAGCATCTTGATATTCTTTCATGTATTGAGTGGAGCGTGACTCATCCAGGAACAGGGAGTATACACGCTTGATGTCATCAACCTGAACTTCTGTGCCCTGAGAACATGAAAGGAAAGAGTCAATATTCCTGGCGCACAGGTAGCAACCCATGAAAAGGACCCCCACTACCTGTACCATTAATGTAGTAAAACTATTCTGCTCATGACCGCACTCTCCATCACAAGTATACCATAATTATTGTGAAGATATGGAATAATTGCCATAGGTTAATGATGATGGATAGTTTTACATCATGTACAGTATTTGTGTTGAGTAAGGAGAATCTGCACCTTGCACAAAACAGCCAAGAAAGGTTCCTTTCGAAAAATAAGGTGTAAGACAACTACCAACATGGGAACAACCAACGTGGATGGATTTGTCAAACTTTGTTGGGAAATATAAAATTCATGAGAATCTAGACTTCAGGAGCCATTGCAATCAAGATATCACAAACATTTTCCACACTGATGCTTTTGGTATTCAAGATTTTCAGTTTGGTAGGAATATAAAAAATGTGTGGAAATGTGGCGATTTTAGTTCAAGTAAACAATGCAAATTTCCTTCTACATGTCTGAATCTCTGGGTAAAAAGAACAAGCTCAGGAATGAGTTTTTTGGACTCCGTATACAACCATCAAAAATTCAAAATTATAACTGCACTCCAAATTTTCAAATAGTCCTTGTTTTATCACTCTCAGTTCTTATTAATAAACTTTTTTTTAATAAATAAAGATTTTATTAACAAACTTTTAATCTTACCAACGTACTGGGGAATTTTTAAAGCTGTCCATAAACAGTAAAATAACTCTGTCAATAGTTCCTGATCCATTTATAATTTTTTTTTACTGCAGATGGGGTTGAGAAGAACAGTAGAATGTTCTTAGCAATCTAAAGACCTTGAGCAATAGCATGATCCATTGTCAGAAGACATTGAAACACCATACCAGGTCTGAGCTTACCTTTCTTTTGCGACACACCAAGTTGGCTGCTGTGATGAGCTGGATGGCATACCGCAGGGAAGTCTCCAAACCAATGCGGGTTAGTACTGTGTAGGCATCTTCATTCATCTCAACATCTTCCTCTTCACACCTGAAAGACATAAGAATTCAGCATAAGAATTCCTCATCTCAAGTAGAAAAATAAACTACCCTGTTTCCCCCAAAATAAGACATCCCCTGATAATAAGCCCAATCGGGCTTTTGAGTGTATGGCAATAAGGCCAAGGGCTTATTTCAGGGTTCAAAAAAATATAAGACAGGGTCTTATTTTCGGGGAAACACGGTATTGTTGTAGTTGGAAAGGGGGAAACTGTGATACAGGCAGGGGTGGGTTCCTCCCGGCTCGTACTGGGTCGCCCGAACCGGTAGCGAGGCGCTGGTGACGTCATGATGGTGTCGTGGACCCGCCTTGGTCGGTGCCGGTCCGTGGGCGCCGCCATTTTTTTCCGGGAATTTTTGGCGGCTTTTTTTCGTTTTGGGCTGTTTGTGCTCTGCTGCTGCTTTGGAAAGGGCCCTCCCACCCGCCCCCAGGTGAAGGCTGTCCTTTATTCTTCGCCCGAAGCACAGCTGATCAGCTCCTCAGCTGTGTTTCGGGCAGATTATAGTCACTGAGCATGCGCGCACACAGAATTGCACCGGGGGAGCATGCGCGCGCGTAACCCTAAGCCACGCCCACAGTGTGGTAGCGGAAATTTTCGGAACCCACCCCTGGATACAGGCAATATGTTTCAGGGCAGAAGTTGATACAATGTGCTCCTCACCGGATTTTCAATATTTGCTTGGTCTCCTTATCACTGTATGGAGAGGTTGAAATAATCAGCATACGATCCAGCAGGTCAATAGGAATGCCATGGGGACTTTGATAGTTGGTGCCACGAATCCTGCATTGCAAGGAAAAGAAATTGATGAGGGGGGCCACAGCACTAATAAGACAGTAGAAAGAATAGCATGTAGATCTAATGCTAAGAGCTCATCTTTGGACAACAGGTTTTCCTTCTGCACCTTTAATGAATATAAGTAAATCTTCAGCATTTGTTATCACATTCACCTTTGTTTGATATTATCCCATTAAAAGTCACTACTTGAGAACAATAGTTTCTGTGCAATCTTAGCTGATTTTACTAAAAACATCCACCATATCTAATACTTTATAACAGCTCTCCACTCAACAATGCACTATGATGACGTGTAATCTTTCTTTCAACTGTATCCTTGTCTGTCAATATCTCGTCTTCCTTCACTGCGCAGAGCAAATCTCATTGCAGCTCAATTTTAATCTCATTGAAAGGGAGTAATGATCCATATAGGCCTGTGATGGCTAACCTTTTCCGGACTGAGTGCACAAAGCGCCCGAACCCCCAAAATGCAATGCGCGTGCGCCCCCGCATACATCCCCGCACCTGCACCCCTCCCCCCGCATATTCGCAGCAGAGACCTGAAGACCAGCTGGCCGGTGGGAGGCGCGCGCGCATGCGCAGCAGAGCTGAACTGGGGTGATGGCTCGTGTGCCCAGAGGGCATTGCGTGCCACCTGTGGCATGCGTGCCATAGGTTCGCCATCACGGATATAGGCATTGCAATCATTTCCGAGTCCTAATGAGCCTATCAACCTCATGAGAAAGACAATCAATTATGCAGGGGAAAGAACAGGACTGCTGCCTAGAGTTCACAGAATCTGGGTACTATAGAAGCTGGTTTTTAATGCATTTGTCCATAATGAAATCTTTTAGCTACTCACTGAATCACCTGATACCAACCTGGTTATGCCACGATTGGTGGCCATGATGAGGACAGGTGCCATGTCACTCTCCAGGGCTCGATTAAGAAAGGAGAAACACTCAATATCCAGCATATGGACTTCATCAATGAAGAGAACCTATAAAATAGGGAGAGAGGAAATATTACATGGGAGAAGGCTTACCCTTCCAGAACTTTTAAGTCAGAGATAAAATACAAATAGTCCTTACTTAATCTTAAATAGGACTGGCAACTCCTCTACTAAATTAAGTGGTTACTAAGTGGGAAATTACATGACCATCACTGTGCTTTCTGGCTGAAAGACAAAAGGGTATTCAATTTTGCCCCTTTGGCTTTTGTTTGCCTACTAACCACTCCTCTGCCCTTCTAACTGCTCAAGAGACTTATTATCTTTCTTATTGTGAAAACAGTCTCTTGAAATCCCTTCCTCTCCAATATTTCTGTTCTGCAGGTGAGGAGCAAGTGATTTCTGTAGGTAATCTTTCCTTTTCCCTTACTTGCTGCTGGTGCAATTGCAGTGTTTTTAATGTGTACAAGAATAAATGGCTTACTCTCTTGAAATCCCTTCTTTTCCAATCTCTCAGCTCTACAAGTTAATGGGGAAAAAACCCCACGGGTCAAGCACAAACCGTACTGACTGTAATCATGATCAAGTGACTGAGGGACACTATAAAGTCATAAATGGTCATAAATTGGCTTTAAATTTATTTTTTCAGCATCAGCATTAGTTTGGTTGCTGAATAAATGATTGGTAAGGACTACAAAATGAGGGAGATGCCCTGGAGATTTAATCTACATTCTAAAATGTACAACTCACCCCAGGGATCACCTCAGCTTTGCCTTCTTCTCGCCATTCTGCTACCTTTGCATTGATCTGCTCCCGTACCTCTGACTTTATTTCTCCTGTGTCACCTGGAAATATAGGATCAGAAATGAGAGGAAACATGAATCACTGCTATCCATACTTTTCATCTCTATATGTAGATGGAATCTAAAAATACCTCACGTTAATTTAAGACTGGAGAGGAGAGAATATATAAGAATCATTTATCCTTTGTTATCTTACTTCTTTTCTTACTAAAATGTATTAACATTATTAACATAATAATGTTAAAAAGCAATTTTTTAGAAATGTAAAATTATTTTTCCCCCCCTCCCAAAAAAAGCCATTTTCTGTTTTATGGCTTGGTAGATATTTTCTCAGTTAATAAGGGTTCAATGATTATGATTTCTGAAACTACTACCCAAAATATTTTTGGATAAATAAATAAAAGAAAAAGAGTAAATGGTGAAGATCATACATTTCCCGCATATCTAACTATCAGATATAATTTCAATACTTGTTAAAATACACAGTAAAATACCATTGTATCTGAGTTATCAACACTTACTGTTAATTACCATTACATAAATATCGCAATCCTTAGGTATCCTATAGCCTCTGCACATAAAGTGCCAAAAACATAATTTTTACATTTTTTAATAATAAATGTTCCATGAATTCCACAAGCTTAAACTAGTTAGAAGAATTATAAGCTATGGAACTTTTTCCCCCAGTCGTTCCATTCAACATTTACATTATACTGGAATGCTATTATTTGTGTTGCACTATAGGACATAAAAATTATAAAGGAACTGCTGTCCTGTATTAAACCTATTGATCATTTTTTGCCAATCATATAGCTATAGTGAATTACAATTTCTACAATCTTCAGCCACAATAAAATAATGGGATTTGTGATCTAACTGGCATAAATAAGGAAAACTACATTAAGACACTTAAGAGAAGATGTCTCTATGTATCCTATAGATATGTATATGCTATCTTATGGTATCTTAGCATCTTGAATCCAATGTAATAACTACGATCTCTTCCTTGACTGAAAATACCAAACACCAGAGTTTGATAGTCTCCATTTTCTCCCACTCCATTTTCCTACCAGAAAAGAGCGCCAGAAATCCTTGGGTGCGGCTATTGATGACATCAATTTCATGTAGTGAGACTGTATGCACGACTTCCTTGCGCTTTTGCAGTTCTCCATCAGGGCACTGCACAAACTTTGTCTAAATCAGACAGATGTAGTTAAACTTGAATCCTCCCTAACTTATTGCTTCCCAGCCCAGCCCTGTAATTCTGAGCTCAGACAGAAAGTATCTGAAAAATGGATACTTATAAAGCTGTTATAGCATCCAGCTAAGCCCAACACTATCTACTCTCCTAGAACTAGGATGGATGTCTTTCTGATTCCTGCTTCCCAGGATTCTTTATCAGGGCCTAAATTGGAGACCTTCTGCCTTCAAAGCAAAACCTCCACATCTTAGTCGCAGTCTATAGTGCTTGTAAAAGCTGTCCATCTCGGATCACAATCCCTGCCTCCCAATCCCCATAGTAAACCTTGGGTCTCTTTGTAGCCTCCCACAAATTTACCTTCTGCCCCATGGCAATACCTGAGAGCCCATTGCATCATAATCCCGGGCCCGTGTGAAGGAACGTCCTAGTTTGGTAATCTTTCCTGTGGCTTTGTCTATAGTAATGACATCCCTGTAGAAACAGACAGAGGTAACTTTGGATTGGGCCTGCCATTTAACATTGAATGAAAGACATCTCATGAAGAAACTCAGTGTCTCCCATGACATCAGAAGTACCAACTAATTTCTCTTTTCTACTCACAACTGAAAGAATGAAGTTTTTTTTTTAAAGGATGAACTTATTTTCTGTTCCCCATCTGTTATCCTTTTTGCTTTAACACATACACGCTTCTCATTGTATGATCTCCATTAACCACAATGATAGCATTGATAAGTAATCCCAAGGTCTGCTGGAGAACCGGACATCGAAGAGTTAAAAGCACCGGACCAGAAAGACTGACATTCAAGTCTGTACTTGACCATGGAATTCACTGAGTGATTTTCACAAAGTGACTCTCTAGAAACCAGACAAATCAAACATTTCAAATCTTTGCCTATCTAATACAAGCCCTTGATTTTCATCTGTGTCTGTTGCTGTCTCTTGCAACTCTTTCCCCAGAACTCACCCAGCTTGCACTTTCTCCTTGGTCAGTGACTCTATCATCTTGGTGCCCAAATCATAGATCGTCTCCATCTCTGTAGTTTTCAAGGTCAACTTCCCAACTTTGGCACCCTGCAACAGGAAGGGAGCAATCAACATTCTTCAGTGATCATGACCTTAACAAAGATGCTTCTATAGACAGTTTAACCACTACTGGGCAATTGGAGACAGTCAACTTCATTTTTCCCATATTATTCTATTCTAGCATCAACTCACAGATCCAGTTGCTGGACGATCTATTTGAATCTCCACAACTTCACCTTCAATTATCTCTGTTTCTTCCCTGTAAAAAAAGCATTAAAATGGTCATTGGAAAAAGAAAGAGGACATATGGTAAATTGTCTCATTACATTACTTTTGCATAAAAAGTGGAAATATAATTTCAATCAAGAAATCTTTTTATTAATTTGTTTCTACTTCCCATTTAAACAGCTAAAGCTATAACTCTAGTTACAGTTAATTCAGAATAATTGCACAGTAATTGCCAAAATGTCATTGAAAGCAACACAAAAAATATTCCCGCTAAGAAGCTAAAATCAGTGTAAAAGCATGTCATAGATATAAATAGTAAGAAGTCTGGCTGTTGATTTCCTCATGTTGTTTAAACTCTCTGGTCTTGAGAAATGTCCTTTCTGTTGGAGCAGTAGATCCTAATCAGTCCTCAGAGAATACAAATTCGTGGCAACTTCTTACTTGATGCGGACACCAATGGAACGCCGAAAGGCCTGAGTTAGTGCTTCAGTTTTGCTCATCTCCAAAGAGAAGATTTCACTTCCAGAAATTGCTGTAAAAGGAGTGTCAAGACCCAGTGCCTGGGCCATGCCTGGAAGAGAGACAATAGCATGGTTACTATATAAAGAGAATGCAGTCAGAATTATTCAGGAAAAGAGATTCAGAATGAGGAATCTTCATGTTCATAGACCTATTATCATTCAAGATATCAGCAACTCATTGCTGGTTTCTAGAATTTCCCCTTACCCATGGCAATGGCTGTTTTTCCTGTGCCTGGCTGGCCGGCAATCAAGACAGCCCGACCAGCAATTTTGCCTTCCTTTATCATCTCCAAAATCACCCCAGCAGCTCGACGAGCAGCCAATTGTCCTACCATGCCCTGAGATACCTAACAGGGAGGAGAAAAAAGGGAGGAAAATGGACAAGTGGAGATATTTCTTTTCCTTTATTTCAATCCTCACAAAGCATATTTCTCACATTTGCATTCCCACACTTAACCTATTAATCGCTCCTAAATGCAGTTTAACACTATTCAAATACTGCATGTAATAGATTTAATATAGATTTAATCCTATACTGATTGCATTTTAGATTGCAAAATTATGACAGTAGGAGATAGTTAAGATGAATAATTTCCTGGAAAACATTCAAGTAGTAAATTGTAGTGAGTTTACTTATGTTATACTTGTAAATAAAAACAACCAGAGAAAAACTAATCCAGAGCTGACCAGTTTTTATCTTGATAACAAAAAAAAAACCAACCCTCTCACTCCCTTGTGTGTGTATGTGTGTGGGGTACATATTGATAGTTTTGACTTATGATCAGTTACTCAGTGACTATTTGAAGTTATGACTGGCCTCCTAAAAGATGATTACAACTCAGATTCGAAGTTATGACACCAAGCTCCCCCCACCCCCTGGCAGTCATGGGATATGTATAATACAATTGTCTGAAGAACTTACATGTTTTTTTCTTAACTGAATAAACATTTATATATGTTCCACATATTTTTATTCATTAAAAGTTAAGAGAATTTATTTATAATGAAATTCATTTATTTGAAAAACACATCAGCACAGATAAAGCCAATTAACTGAATAATTTGGCTAATGAATAATTTTTCTTCTCTTGCGGTTTAAATTTAAACACGAAATTTCTCTCAATTATTGCACCAATTATTCTACTCTCTCACTGCTTCTTCTCCCAACTTCAATCAATCAAAAAACTTTCTGAAAATTATTTTCTCAAGTACCTGTCTGGGTTCCAAGGTATCATCCAAGCCAAGTCCTCGAATGTGGGAATGGGCTCCTGTGTACATGAAAGAGAAAGATTATTTGAAAGGAGGTTGGTGACATTGTATATTGGAAGCAGACAATTTCCTGGCGGCTTTATTTAATATTTTTTACGGAAGGGCAATTTCCACAGGTAATGATGCAAACTTGTTGAGGCAACCTCAAGTAGCTAGGTGGAGAGAGTTTTGGAAGGTTTTTTTTGAAGTCTTTTTTAAAAAAAAATTGGAGGAAGGTGACGTCTGCAGTTAATAAGTTAAGCCTACTTAAAGATCTATCTAAAATGTTTCATTTTCCTTACTCAAAATAAAGGAAATAATTTTTTGTCCATTTTATTTGGAAATCACAAATAAAAGAATCTGTCCTGAGTCTCAGCATTGACTGCCTTGCTGTCAAAATTACAAAGCCATCTAATTCTACAATAGCTTTTGATTTGGCAGTCATTTCCATACAGACAGCGGCACACTGATTTGTTAGATTTGTCACATAATTATTGATTTAACAATAAACTACCCCATAGGAATAAAATTGGAAATTGTTCTAGGAAGAGGCAGCAATGAAAACATACCAATACGCTCAATCCGGGTAACATCGCGAATTTCAGGAACTTTTGTAGCCTGAGAAGAGAGATGATGATGAGGTTGCTCAGATATCAGAACTTTTCTGTCCTAAATCTCAAATAAGTAACACATTTTGGTCTGAATTTTTCAGCTAAATAGACATAGAACGGATCGCTCTCTATATCTCTTTCAAAACAGATATCTCATTTGGAAACACCTCATATAAAGTGATATATACTGTAACTGTGTGGCATCCAAACACAGAATGAGCTATAGTACTCCCAAAGGTGTTTTCCAAAATGCAAATGACCAGCTGTTTGCAAGGAGTATAAATTCTTCCATTCCCCATCATCTAGTCAGAGCTAAAGAAACTTCTTGGACGAGAAGTGAAATATCTTCAAAGAAAAACAAGGCTGGTTGCCTCTTGAAAAAAGCACCTTTGGGACAACCATGAGCTGGATGACTGACAATCTCCATAGACACTGAGCTACTGAGTACTGAGATACCAAATGTGAACTCTCTTGTCATCTCACATCACTCCAAACACAGAATATTATATAATTAGATCACATGTTGTTGGAAAATGCCCAACATGACTCCCAATCAAGCACTTGATAAAATGATCAATATATATGGAATGAAACAGAATGGATGGAACAAAATAAAATGTAATTGGAATATGGAGACAAAGGAGGAAAAAAAAAAGAAGAGCAAAGAGATAGAAAAGACAAGTTGAAGTAGCATTGTACTGTGAATGAGGTGAGACTGGAAAATTGAAGAATACAGTACAGTAGCTAGCATACATTTGTATAAATGTTGTAGTTGTGTGAATGCACATATAGGTAGTCCTCGGGTTATGATGGCAATTGGGACTGGAATTGCTGTTGCTAAGCAATGTGGTTGTGTGATGTCATGTGACTGCATTGTTCGGTGATACCTCCTAACTCCAAGATACACAAAATCACTAAGCAGAAAGAGGTATGAATTCCAGGTAAGGAGTGTGAGCGGGGAGGCTGAGGAAGGGCAAGCACAGACTGCACACAAATCACAGGAGGCAGGGGAGGGCCACCACAGGTTCTGTTTGAGTTGTAGGAGGCCAAAGGATGACCAGGAGAGGCTGTACAAAGGCAGGGAAGTGCTGTGAGAGGGAGAAAAAGAGAGAAATGATTTCCGACCTTTCCTGCTGGCTTCCCCACTGAGTTTATTTGTGGGAAACTGACAGGGTAGATAGCAAATGGTGATCACATAACCGTGGATCCCTGCAAGGTTCCTGCCATAAACTGAGCACACAGGTGCTTGGACTGTGATCACATGACCACAGGGGTACTTCAATGGCCAGAACTTTGAGAACTGATCTACGTTAATTTTTTTTCAGCACAACCATAACTTTAAATGGTCACTGAATAAAAGGACACAAACTGAAGACTGTGTGAACATGAGAGCCAGAGCAAACAACAATATGCTTAGAATATCACGGTAGTTTAGTGTCAGAGATAATCTAGATTAAAATCCTTACTCTTAAATAATTTAAAATGTGATTTGGCAAACTACATTATTATTTTTCCGAGTCACTTTTTGACTACTGGCAGCTGCCTGGACAACTCCCTGCAGTTTTCTTGGCAAGATTATAAAAGTGGTTTGCCATTGCCTGCTTCCTTGGGCTGAAAGAGAGTGACTGTCAAAGAGCATCCAGCTGATTTTGTGCATAAGGCAGAAAACTAAAATTTATAGTCCTCCAATTTCTAGCCTTGTGCCTTTACTGTTACATCAAACTGGCAACATACTATATAACATTCCAATTTCTCCCATGAAATTTTCAAATCGTGTATCTGGTGTTTAATAGGATCCATAATTGCTGGGGCAACAAGAATTCTCAGATATCTATCAAACAACTGTTTTGGATGTTGCTGGGGGGCACTTTCCCATTCTGATAACGGAGAAGTAGAAATCCTAATCAGAATCATTGGGAGACAAGTTAATCACTGTCTCAACTCCCTCCTAGCAGCCCTGGTATAATTGATTCAGGCAAGGGGATAAGAGGAAAGTTATGAGAATGTGCAGTAGATATATAGTCTAGAACAGTATTTCTCAAGCTTGACGACTTTAAGATGAGTGGATTTTCAGAATTCCCCAGCCAGTATGCAGACGAGGGAATTCTGGGAGGTGAAGTCCACCCTAAAAGGCAATAGGTTACCTCCACACAATATGCTTAAACAAGTAACTGAACTAATGTATCTTCGGAATCTATACATTAAACCATTGTTAAATTGCAAAAATACATTAGGATAACCTTAGCCAAGCTACACATGTTGTGCAAAGACTATTGCTAAGTCTCAACAACCTGATTTAACATTTTGTGAACTCAAAACGAAATCAGATCAGCACAAGTCACCGCACCGCTAAAAATCTTGCTGTATATATTTCAGAAATCCCAACCTAGTTTACGAAGTTTAAAGGACAAACTGGCAAGTGGTGAAACAGAGCTAGGTAAACTCCTCGGAGTTAAAGTTATACATAAATGCAATTCACACGATATGGAAATGTATCCCAGTCCCCAAAATGCTGTCTTCCGAAAGAGCCGAACTACTGTTCCCACTTTTGTCACGTGGACTGGCGGCGAATGATGGGAGCTGTAATCCAATGCATCCGAAGCAGAGCAGGCAGGCAGAAGCCTCGTATTTTCTAGAAGGGAGCGAATGAGGAGGAGCACTAATGCATCCCACGGGGGTTACTACGGCCTCGCTCCCCCATCAGAAGCTAAATGACGACCAGGGACCGGAGTGTACTCGTGAGGGGGAAGAGGGTTAGCCGAGTCTCTCCCTAGAACGAAAACGAGGCTGTTGCTCACCGCGGCCGTTGCCATGCTGCTACTCCTGCAACCCTCCTCTCGCGCCGTTTCTAAGCTCCAGCCCGCTCCGCCTTCTCCAAGCCACTGGAGGCCGGGACCAAAATCCGGAAACAGGAAACGCCTCGGCTGAATTTGTAGCCGGGCTTCTTTCCATGTGATTTTTTTTTTCGGCCGCTCTAGCTCGCCTCTCTATGGAACTGCGCAGAAACGCTTTCATTGGTCCTTTGCAGGAACGATTGAGTTCAACCCCCCCTCCTGCTCGTCCTCGGAGCCAGTTTCAATAATGTTGCTCTAAGCGGGTCTGTGATCTGCTTGTACTGAAAAAAATTGGAACTGCTCCTTATCCCATTTTGGATCAGTTGAGGAACGGAGCAAGCAGCAATCATGCACCGAAAGATGAATTTCGGGGGAATAATTCAGGGGTCATTCAGGAGAACAAATCACTTTAATAAATAAATAAATATACATTTATATTCAAAGATCTCCCGAGTTTTAAATCATTAGATAGATCAGTTTAACTTTTCTTCTGCAATATGGTGCACTAAAGCTATCCTTGGACTGTAGAAAGTCAGCACCCACCTACCCTCCTAGAGAATGAAATATTTTGGGGAATATTAAAAAAGGCAGGATAGAATATTTCCCCTAAATATTGGGGAATATTGGGGGGGAAAATCTTGAGGCAGAAACCAGCACCAGTCTCCCTGCCCCAAGCACAAACTGAGGCCACCTTTAGAAATGCAGATTTGGTAATCCATTCAGAAAGACTGGGCCAGACAGAAACTCCAGAAAAGCAATTAGGTCGACAAGATTAACTCAAACACCTAGGATTTGCATTTCCCCTTCTGCCTATAGAGCCAGTCATGACCCCATAGTAATCTGACAACAGCCATTAGAATATTACAGGACATGTTCTTGCACAGGAACAGGAAGCTCAAATCAATCAATCTATCTATCCTCTCTCTCTCTCTCTCTCTCTCTCTCTCTCTCTATATCTCTCTCTCTCTCTCTCTCTCTATCTATCTATCTATCTATCTATCTATCTATCTATCTATCTAAAAATGTGTGTGTGTGCGCGCACATGTACGTTCCAGCATAACTCTGAACGCCTCGAGCAATTTCAACCAAACTTGGTACACAGATGACTTACTATCTGGAAAAAAATACTGTGGGGGTAAGACACCCCTAGGGTGTGTGTGTGTGTGTGTGTGTGTGTGTGCGTCAAGCAATTTCAACCAAACTTGGTACACAGATGACTTACTCTCTGGAAACAAATACTGTGGGGTACGACACCCCTAACACTCCTCGGTGTGTGTGTGTGTGTGTGTGTGTGTGTGTTCCAGCATAACTCTGGAACACCTGGGCCGTTAAGGAGAGCAAGTGCGGCGTCCTAGAGCGGCAAATGTTTGTGATGTCACTTCCTTCGCAGCTTCCTCAGCATAACTCTGGAACGCCTGGGCCGTTAAGGACAGCAAGTGCGGCGTCCCACAGCGGCAACTGTTTTTGATGTCACTTCCTTCGCAGCTTCCTCTGGAAAGCCAGCCGTGACGTTCGCCCTCCAGTGGACCATTGGGGAAGCGCCTGATGTTCCCTTCCCTTGGCAGAAGGCGCTCCCTGGTGGATTTGGGGCAAAGTGCTTGGATCGTAGAAAGGGCGGGAAAGAGGAGCACATGGGAGGGGGAAGGGAGAGGGGGAAGGGAGAGGATTGGGATAAATAAATACCTGGACAACGCAGGGTTATCAGCTAGTAAGGTATAAAAACCCACCCACTCTCAACTCCATTATGTCAGCTGTCCCAGAACTGCACGCTGTGTGTATTGGTTCTGTTCACCAATAAACAGAATCTTTCTTTCCAATCAGCCTCCATTTTATTCCCGGCTTGGAACTGGATCTGGATACTTCTTCCAACAGGACTTCCAAACTTCAGTTCCACATTAGCACAGCCAAAGGAGAGTTGGTTATATTTCATCAAATCATTAGAATAGGCTATTGCCGTTAAACAAACACGCTCCCATATACCTGAGTTTGATATTAAGTTTCTTTTCTCCCCCTATTTACACAGAACTTAGTCCCACTGAAATTAATATGAGTCTCCTTCAAGTCAGTTTCGCACTTTTTCTTGTTCTAAAATCCCAAAATTTCTCAGAGCACCTCAGAACAAAAAATCTAGAACAAGGGAAAGGCACATCTAAAAATGTCCATCCATCCATTTCAAAATAGGGATAAAATAAGATTTGAGTGTATCTATTTAAATCTCAAGTATAAAATCTGAGGAAAGAAAGTTCATCTTGGGTGAAAAGGGGAAAAAAAATCAAGCCTTCCTCAGTAAGACTTACTTGGAAGAACAGAGGCTATCACCAAGGGCATCACTTTTCTTGCCTCTGATGGCAGGCATCTCTGAAGAACAGCCTTTCAGAAATATTTTAACAACTGGAAGGTTTATGAGGGAGTAACTACTTCATACTTCTGCAGGAATACTTGACAACAAAATTTGGCATACTGTGGTCAAATTTTGCAATTCACTCCAAACACAGAAGATTAGAGTTGATTTCTGCTAATTCTTAATATCTCAGAATTAGCTCCAGTCATGGCTACTAAAAAAATGTCCCTTTGGATTTAGCTTAGGTGGAAAGACACAAAGATCTTTAGATGCTAGCAGCTCTACCCAGCACTCAGTCTTCTGCAAACAAGATTCATCGTAAGAGCATTGCCACTCATGCACGGACGTTTGTTCAGTCAAGTTGCAAGTCAAATATCTCCTCCTGGGCTACAATGTTCTCCTATTAAGAAAAAAAAATAAAGAACAGCCATTTCCATTTCACTGTTAATCATTCTTTTTTTTTCTTTTTTTTTGCAGCTGCCTCCTCCACCTCCTTGAGCAAAGAAAGAAGCATCACAGCCCTTGTAGGTTTCTGATGAAAATTTGCACTGGGGAGCAGCTGCCACCACGCCAAGCTCGGCTGGATGCCAGTCTCGCCTCCTTCCTTCCTTCCTTCTCTCTCTTTCCTTCTTTCCTTTCCTTCCTTCTTCCGAACATGCTTTTTTTTTTCCCCTCTCCTTCCTTCCTTCCTCCTCCCTCGCTACCCTTCTCTTCTTTCTTTTTTCTTTCTTTCTTTCTTTCCTTCCTTTCTTTTTCTTTCTTTCTTTTTTTCTCTCCCTCTCCCTCTCCCTCTCTTTTTCTCTCTCTCTCCCTCCCTCCCTCCCTCCCTTCCTTTTCCATTGTGTCATGCTTCAACTTTGACAACAGACAGAATTGTGACATATAGTGTGGGAAACCCTCTGGTTTTAGAAGACAAAAAAAATGGCCCAGTGTATTTGCAGCAATACTATTACATCACTACCGGTATCATTCCATTGGGATACCAAAAATATTAAAATACAGTCCCTTGACCACAAGAAAATATCCCTGTAGTAATTTATAATAATGAACCTTTTCTCTTTTTTTGTAGGAAAAAATAAATTGTCAACTGCCATCCTGCAACACAATTGTACTTGATAATGCAGGGATAGAGAACACAAGATCATGTACTATACATATAATACAGGTTATCTTCTAATATAGAACTAAGATGCTTATGGTATGAGCTCTTAGTTGCAGCATTTAGACAATGTATTCAACTAAATAGGGTGTCTTATTCCAATTTTGTAACCCTCAAAAGCAGACAATTTACAGAAGAGATGACTGTTTCCCTCCAGAGTATTTAATCAGAACCTCAAGTCATCTTAATTATATTTTGAGCAAAATAATCAGGATTTTTTTTTCTCTGTTTCATTTTTGGGGGCCCTTTTTATGTGATCTGTGCTAGCATAAGTAAAACCCAAGGAAACACATGTTTCTCCACATACCCAGCCACCTTGCTGCTGCAGCCAAGGTATGAACATATCCATATACTGCAAACTGTAGCCCATGAGGGTATGTACTGCGTGGCTGTTGATGCCAGCCACTTTCCTTGTGAGTTCCATGGTAAGCGCTAGCTTGGCTAGCTGAGGGCTAGAGACCCCAGTTGAGGTACGTGATGTGAAGGCCTCAGCCAGGTGAGTAAAGCTGCGGTAGGAGAGACGGGAGATAGTGTTGCGTAGCAGTGGGTCAGCTTCAATCTGCCAATGAAAGAAAATGACATGAATGGCAAGAATTTAAGGAATTTAAGCTTTTTAAGGGACAACCGTAATTAAACAGAGATGATTCACTGTGCCCCAGATAAGGAACGTCTGAGAGAAGGCTGAGAGGAAACCTAATAGGAGCATTCAAATCAGGGGTGAAATGCTACTGGTTCGGACCAGTCCGGGAGAACCATTAGCGGACATGTGGCCTGGTTCGCTGAACCGGTAGCAATGGCTGGCTGGCCATGCCCCCGAACAGGTCCCCCGGTCACCACTCTCTCGCCCTGCCCTGCCAAGTCTCTGCTCTGCAGCTTGCCTGCCTGAAGCGCTGCGCCCCTGATCTGCCTGCCAGGTAAGCCTGCAAAGTCGTGGCCTACCAAGCTGCCCCTGCCCCCCCCACACCATCCCAGCCTGCCTTCCCTACTCCATTCCCTGCGGCCCACAGCCCCAACATGCTTGCCTGCTTTCCATGCGGCCTTCCCAGTGTCCCCGTGGCCAGCTTGCGAAGGCAGGCAAGCGGAAGGCCACGTGGATGGCAGGCAAGCATGTCCAGGCCGGCCAGCTGCGGGGAAGCGAGCTAGCAGCCTTCCCGGCGGTCCCCCATGCCCGCTTGCCTCCCGCTTGCTATGGGGCTGAGAGGGGCGGGGGCACCGGAAGCGGCAGTCCGGGACGGCAAGCAGATGTCCTGGGGCTGCACATGCGGTACGCATGTGCAGCAGCCCCGGGACTTCTGCTTGCCATCTCGGACCGCTGCTGCTGCTGCCGCCGCTCTCAGCCCCAGAGCAACAGCAGCAGCTCCACCAAGGGCTACCTGCTGCTGCTTTGGGGCTGAGAGGGGCGGCGGCGGTGGCGGTCCAGGACGGCAAGCAGATGTCCCGGGGCTGCACATGCGGTGCGCATGTGCAGCAGCCCCGGGACATCCGCTTGCCGTCTCGGACTGCCGCTCTCAGCCCCAGAGCAGCAGCAGCAGCTCCACCAAGCATGGCAGGGCTGCGGCCCGCGGGGAAGGGAGTAGGTGAGGCAGGCTTACCAAATACACTGGGCAGAGGACCTAGAAGGTAAGGCCAATGCTGGTGGTGGGGAGGGGTGAGGAAGACCCGCTGCGCTTGTCCGAGGAACCGCTTCAGAGGGACATGGCAAGGCTCGCTCGCCTTTTGGGCCTGGCGTGCTCGGCTTCCGCAGGGCCTTTGGCCGACTGCCGCCCGCTTGCCTTCCCCTCCACCTCGGGTCCCGCTCCCCGCATCCAGCCCATGACAGGGGACGCGCCGCTGCCAGGCTGCCTGCCCTCCCAGAGCACTTTCTTCCTTCTCCCGCCGCTGAGAGGAAGGAAGAAAGAGAAAGAAAGAGAGAAAGAGAAAGAGAAAGAAAGAGAGAAAGAAAGAAAGAAAGAAAGAAAGAAAGAAAGAAAGAAAGAAAGTCTTATGACCACAATTGAGCCCAAAATTTTGGTTGCTAAACAAGAGCATTGTTAAGTGAGTTTCACCACATTTTACAAGTTGGCCACGCCCACACGGTCACATGACCACCAAGCCACGCCCACCAAGCCACGCCCACCGAACCAGTAGGGAAAATTTTTAGATTTCACCACTGATTCAAATATGTGAAATGTTGTTGCATCAAAGATGAAGTACAGTTATTTTCTTTTGCTGATAGGAATTGAAGGAGTGTCAATGGCAAAGGAACTGACAAAACAATAGGAACATTTTCTTATTGATAATAGAGACTTATGACTTGGAATCTCCTTTGGTAGAGGTGAAAAAAATAAAGGCTGGACAGCTATCTGTTTGAGGTGCCTGAGTGGGACTAGACAACTTCCTACTCTTAGGAACATTCTACTACTGCTTTTCTTTCATTTAGAACCTATTCCTCAGAAATTTTATGAAACTCAAGAGCATACTCATTAAAAATATGTACTTAACAAAGAGTCATCATTTAAAAAATTCAATCTAGTCTAGGAGTGAAATGCTGGGGGTTTTTTTGATACACTTTTATTGACACACAGCGCACGCTCACATTTGCAAACTGGTAGGGAAGGCAAGTGAATCCCACCTCTGTCCGACCACATACCTAATTAAAAGTTAAGTTCAATAGATCAAAAAACAGAGAAAAACAAATGGGTAGATTCAGCTGTGCAAGTTTATATACACTTGTTAACTTCATGTATCACACAAAACAAATGACTTGAGTATGGAACCTTACATCCCGAAAAGCTGCCTAGTTACTTTGAGGTAAAATGGACGGGCTATAAATTTTATAAATAAATAATTAAAATAAATGCAGTCAAAACAGAAATATCAAAGACAACAGGGACTTATTTGAAGACTTGGGGAAAATCCAAGATTTACAAAACATATTCAGAAAAAAAGGAGGAATATATTTGGCAAAGCAATCCAACATAGTGTAAAATTACACATAGCAGCCACAAAACACCCAGTGCCTGGCTCTGCACTTTGAATGTCAATACTTTATGCAGTAACTCTTTGTTGCATGTGTACCTTTTTATTGAAGACAGCAGCCTGCTCTTCCAGAAGGGCAACCAACTTCTGAAGGATTTGTTCTTTCTGATTCTCATCCACTGGCACTTTTTCCAAGGCAACTGAGTAAAACATATTATTGTCATTCCAAAATATAAACAGTATTTCCCTGAAAGAACAGTCATCAGTTTTAAGCCACATAGATGTCAAAATGACGCCATGTGTGTTGTAAAGTCATTGCATAAATATTATATAATTTGTCAGATGCATCTTAAGATCTGAAGGAAATATTCATATCACTTTATGATATCAAGATGTACTTGTCATCATTTGATCCCTATCGTCCTGTGGCTACCTATTCTTCAAAGGAAGACTAGTTTCCCCCCAAATAATTTAGATAAATGGAATTAAATTAAAATTTTAATTTAAAATGGAGGCATCTGTTTAGATTTGTAAGATTGCTGTAAAAGGAGATGAATTGTTTCATCTAAGGTTCATTTTTCAGGTGGAAAGATTGTTTTAAATTCAGAGTCATATTTCTTTCCATATGATTTGATATGTACTTCCTCCAAAACATACTTCTCTAATCTGGTGCTTTCCACATGTACTGGCCAAAAGTTGGCTGGAATTTTGAGAAATTGAAGTCTCAACAGTGAGTACAGAAAACACTGAGATATCTGATTCAAAGATCAAGAAGGGATTTCTGTGTTATCCCTGTTATAAACCCAGAGTTTTTGGATGAGGCAGCTTAAACACACAGAAAATAAATGTAGTACCTGAATTGTCAGAGATTGTGTCTGTGGAAATTGTAATGTTTGGATCTTTGGGAGAAACTGAGCTTTCTGCAGCTATAGGGCTGATCCGTTGTTGGTGTTTCACAAAGTAATCTAGTTTCTGAGCCACCAAAGTATAAAACTCAGCATCCTCAGCTTCTCCATCTGGAAAAAAGAATGGAAAGTTACTAAACCAAGGTGCACAAAAAAATAATAATCAAATCCTATATCAAGGAGGTTACAGAAACAAGTGAACAGCAAAAGACTAAAAGATGAATACAGTACTGTACTAACATGATAAAAGTACAGATTCCATCAAATCAAGTCCAATTCCTAGTAATACCTGAACAAGTCTGTTTAGTTTTGATAGAGCAATATGGAAGTGTTTTGCCATTGCTTTCTTCTAGGATCTTTTTTACTTCCCATTTTACTTGAAATGTCCTGATAGGCTGCTATCAAGAACTAAGCAGGTCTGCTCCTACTTAGCCTTTTGAGATCAACCAAACCAGCTAAGTGTTGCCATCTGCTGAGGCCATGGTAACTTGATTATCTGTCAAATAACTATGTAATGCTTGGGAAATGATGTTCTTCTGTACTTTATCAGGAAGAAGAAGACTAGCGATCCAGTTTTGTAGCAGCATTTTAACCATAGATTAAAAATTGATAATACAGAAATAATTGCACTTAAAGTCATTCCAATTATTATTAGAATTATGTAAGAGAAAAGAGTATTTTTTCTGACGAACTTAAACAGAAAATTCCATTTAGAGGGGATAATTTGGAAGAAGTGATTTTCACTTTTAAATATCAGAGATTTTGAATTCTGTTTAGAAAGCATGAGATTTTGAGGAAAATAAAGAATTGGAAGAAAGGCAAATGCAAGTGACAATGAAAGATGTGACTAAACAAATGCCATAACAAATACAATATATTGAAGATGATATCTTGTTGGATGCTACAGAGGCGAAGTGTTTCAAGCAGTTTGAATTTACTTGTTACAATATCATAAGAATTAAATTCCTCATATAGAGTAGCATGGAAAAGAAAGCTTAGCCTATCTTTCAGATTATATAAAGAAAGAGGTTGCACTGCTTTTTAAAGTAGTTGGACTGGCAATAGAAAGGTTCAGTTCAAATTTACTTTAACCATAGAAGCTGCCTGGATGACTTAGGAACAATCATTCTCTCTCAATCCAACCTACAGTATTTCATAGGACTCTTGTTGGGAAAAAATATAGGAGGAAGATGTGCTTATAAATTATTTTGAGCTCTTGAATGGGCCTGAGTTCTAAATCTAACAAATAAATGTTTATTTCAATAAAGGATCATTCTGTCCTGAATGCAGAATATCATATTATAAAAGTATATTTAAGGTGGGAAGTGACTGTAAAAATATGTTAATATTGGAGTGGGAATGTTATTTTTACATCATGGCTTATCAATTTGGGGATCTAGTGGTTAAAAAAAGCAAGTTAAATGAATATTGTCAAGGGGAAATTCAATATTTAAGAAACAGTCAGAATTTTTGAATGACTCGAGATTTGTCCAATAAATTACTACTAGTATTGCCAAGTATGAGCTTCACCAGGAAAGCAGTAGGAGCAGAGGTGGGTTCCTACCAGTTCTAACCGATTCTTTAGAACCATTAGTAGCTCGGCGATGACGTCACAGAGCCGGTTCCGTTGGTGTCTCCGTGGGCGCTGCCATCTTGGATTTTGCTTCTGCACATGCACAGAAGCTAATTTTTGCTTCTGCGCATGCACAGAAGCTATTTTTTTATTGCTGCACGCGCGCGCACTGCGCGACCCTGAGCAAACCAGCAGCAAAAGCATCCAGAACCCACCCCTGAGTAGGAGGTAGAGGTAGAAAGGGTATACTTGAAATTGAGGGACAAGATGCCCTAAGTATAACTTCCTTAATCCAATAATTAATTTCTTCTAGAGAAAAATAGTGTATATTAATTTAGGGAGTAAATCCAACTTTTTTGTTCTTCGCCTACAGACAGAATTACTTGCAGCTCAAGATTTCCTGAAATATCCATATTTAGCACCTATCCAATCTTGCTTTAGTACAAGAATAGGGCATTTTAAAGATTTTTAGACTGCTAGAGATTGTACAGTTTATTTACAGGTAATCCTCGACTTACAACCACAACCGAATTCACAATTTCCGTTACTAAGTGAGATAGTTAAGTGAGTCATGACTCATTTTACAATCTTAAGCAAACCACTAAAGTTATTAAGTGAATCATGTGCTCGTTAAGCGAATCTGGCTTCCCCCACTGACTTTGCTTGTCAGAAGCTCCTTAAGAAGGTTGCAAATGACAATCCCAGGAACCCGGAATGCTGCAACCACTGTAAATACATGCCGATTGCCAAGCACCCAGAGTTTCAGCATATGTCTGTGGGGATGTCGTAAGTGTGAAAACTGGTCATAAATCACTTTTTTTCAGTGCCGCAGTAACTTTAAATCATCATTAAACAAATGGTTGTAAGTCAAGGACTATAGTATTTCTTAATTTTTCTAGCTTGGTCATGGTCATGGGCAGTTGGGCATGGGGAGAACACTTCAAATGTTAGGATTGGTGGAGGAATTACTATTCTTAAGCCAATCCAAAGGTTTAAAACTGCTTTTTTTTTCCAGTGTCATTCTGTGAAAAAAATGTAGAATATCATTTTCCTAA
Organism: Thermophis baileyi; assembly: GCA_003457575.1. Lineage (NCBI taxonomy): Eukaryota > Metazoa > Chordata > Lepidosauria > Squamata > Dipsadidae > Thermophis > Thermophis baileyi. The sequence continues at coordinate 222,004 of QLTV01002534.1, read as the reverse complement.
ATTCTGTTACCTATTGTCTAATTTTAATTGACCTTAACAACATGAGGCCTACAATCTGTCTAGCTAAGGGGAAGCCATGAAAAATGTCCTTGAGCTCTGTAAAAAAATAGGCAGGACAGCATTTAAAAAAAAAAAGGTTTAAAGGTTTAAGAGGCTTTTAAAAAATTAGCAAACATAGTTATAGCCTAGCAATGGAATCCCTCAAAATAGCAATAGAAATTGCTTTCAAATTTATTTGCTAAGAGACTTTTTGAAGTCACCATTTGGAGAAGTCAATGATTTGCCAATCAGGCCTTATAAACAGGTAACTTCTTGTTCCTTTGGGCGCCAAGAATAAGATGATCTTTGAGTATATGCAGAGAACTATGAAATGATCTGAACTGGCTTTGAAATAGGTTATGGAAAGTGGGAAAGACTTCTACCTTGGTCTGAGTGCGCTAATAAGACGACTCTGAGGGCTGCATCCAGCCTGGAGTCAAGAAGTTCCCATTACTTCAAGGAAGTTGAAAATATATTAAAAATAAGCACATATAAGCCCAATGTGATATAATGACCACAGCAATCATCTTGGAGACGCTAAGACTCAAATCTTTGTTCAAAATGAACATTGGAAAGATAAAACATAACTTTATCTTATTCTTCCTCCAAGAAGCCAAGATATACCATGTTTTCCCGAAAATATGACCTACCCGAAAGTAAGTCCTAGCTTGATTTTTACATGCACCCAATACAAGCTCTACCCCCAAATTAAGCCCTAATTAAGACCCCGCCCACCCCGGAGTGCAGGGTGTGGAGCAAGACACACATGTAAAAATTAAGCTAGGGTGGGGATGGGGGGTGGAGCTGCCCTCGCACACCCCGACACCTGTCTCACCTTACAGGCCCATTTCTTTTGCAGCCGCTTGTCGCCGCTCATGTGTGTCACCCCTGGCCTCAGTTTTGCCATCAGAGGCCTTCCGGAAAGCTCTCTGCAACCAAGAAACGAGGTCCAGATTGACGCGCACGTCGCCCCTTGTTAACGCGAGGGGAAAGTAACTGAGATGAGCCAGGATGTGAATCGGAACAAGCCTTTATTAAGGCTAAATGAATAACAGCAAGTATAACAGCAGAACAGCTCCGTAACAGCCAGCAAAAACCTGTCACGTCTGACAGCTCTTTTATAGCCGGCTGTCAGATGCACCAGCCAATGGGAAGGCTCTAAACTCCCGCTCTCAGGCAGCTCGTGTCGTAGGCAATCAGAGAAGTTCCCAGGCAGACTTGCTCGTCCTGAGGGGACGTAGCACCCCTCCCCTCCCAGATGGCGCACGCGTAGTCGTCCAAATAGGTTGGACGCCTGCGTGGTCTTGTCGAGCACTGTAGTTCTGGAACCTCCGGAGGTGGAATAGGTGGGAGCGGCTGGTCGGCAGGCAGCACGACTGGCGAGGCTTCTGGACTCGGGAGAGGCGTGCAACGGCCGTTGGAGGTGGACGGGCGTGCCGGTAAGTCAGCAGGTGTGACGAATGGGGGGGCGTGGTCGTTGGGCTGGAAACAGGGTTGTGCCTGGAACCGAGGCTCTTGGTGGCGGGTCGACATTGCGTGCGAATCTCCCTCATAGCTGATCGAGGTGCTGGCACCAGGTTCGGCCATTGGTCAGTTCGACCCTGTAGAAACAGGGGCCGGTTACTTGGATAACTGTTCCCGGTAACCAGTGAGGTTCCCCCCTGAAGTTTTGAGCGTAGACCGCGTCGCCCTCCTTAAAACCCCTGGGCCAGCTGGACGAGTCAGTGGGGGTGTCAGGCGAATACAGGGGGTGCAAGCAGTCAAGGTCAGTGCGGAGGCGGTGTCCCAGTAATAACTCGGCCAGGCTGCGATTGGTGGATGGGCACGGGGTGGAATGTTGTGCCAGGAGATACTTCGAGACCCTGTCCTGCCAGTCAGCCAGTTCCAAACGGCTAAGGGCTTCTTTGTCTGACCGCACGGCGTGTTCAGCTTGGCCATTGCTGGCAGGATGCCAAGGGGCAACCAGGGCCTGGCAGATGCCGTGAGATGCCAGGAACAGCTGGAACCGGGTGGACGTCAGCTGCGGCCCGTTGTCCGAGACCAGGACATCGGGCAACCCATGGGTGGCAAAAATCTTCCTCAGCATCCTGATCACGGCCTCAGACATGGTGGAGGACATGAGTTCGAGTTCAACCCACCCAGAGTAGGCATCAACCAATACTAGGAATTGGCAGCCCCAAGGAAGGGTCCTGCAAAGTCCAGGTGGACCCGGGACCAGGGGGCACTGGGGATTTCCCAAGGCCTAGGGGTAGCCGCTGGAGCGGCCGGGCATGAGCATTGGCATGCCTGGCATCCTGCCACTCATTCCTCGATGGCCCGGTCCATGCCAGGCCACCAAACGTAACTCCTCCCTAGGGCCTTCATCCTAACTATGCCCGGGTGGCAGTCATGAAGCCGAGCAAGGACAGGTGTATGTAGAGCAGGGGGAACTACAACCCTGCTACCCCACAGGAGACAGCCCCTTTGGATAGACAACTCGAGCTGTCGAGTTTTGTAAGGGCCGAAAACTGGATCGACCCCGCCCAGAGGCCAGCCCCTCTTCACGCAGTCCAGGACTGCGCAGAATGGGATCCCTGGCAGAGTGGGTAGCAATATCGTTAGCAGAAAGTGGAGGCCCCAATTCCTCGATGAGGAGGACCTCAGAAGCCGGAGCAGGGTCAAGGATGGCAATGGGGAGGGGGCAGCGACTGAGGCCATCAGCATTGGAATGGAACTTGCCAGGGCGGTAAAGCAAGGTGTAGGAGTAAGCGGCCAGGAACTCCGTCCATCTAGATAGACGGGGGCAGATGATCAGGGGTGTTTGACGGTCCCCAGCCAAAAGGCCTAGAAGGGGCTTGTGATCCGTGATCAATTCAAAGGGACACCCATAAACATAATCGTGGAATTTTTTGACAGCTGCCACCAAGGCCAGGGCCTCCTTGTCAATTTGGCTATAATTTCTCTCGGTGGAAGAGAGAGTTCGGGAGAAATAAGCGATGGGCGCCTCAGTACCATTGGGCATTCTATGGCTGAGGACAGCCCCAATGCCATAGGGGGAGACGTCAGCGGCCAGGGTGAGTGGCAGCTTGTGGCTATATTGGACAAGGACAGCATCAGATGTTAGAAGACACTTAACAGCCTCAAAAGCGGCCTGTTCCTGCTCGCCCCACTGCCAAGGGTGTCTAGAATCCAGGAGCCTGTGAAGAGGCTCAGCAATAGTGGCCTTGTGGAGTAGGAACACACAGTAAAAATTCAGAAGGCCCAGGAAGGCCTGTAATTCGGCCTTGTTGGATGGGGGCGGGGCCTGTTTGATGGCTGCCACCTTAGAAGGAATTGGGTGAATGCCAGCAGAATCAACCAGGTAGCCTAAGAACTCCACAGAGGGGACCCCCAATTTGCATTTGCTCTTCTTCAATTTGAGGCCGGCCTGCCTAATCGCAGAAGGACACTCCTAACCCTGGAGAGAAGTTCCTGCTTGCTAGAAGCAGAAATCAGGATGTCATCGAAGTAGGGGATGACACCAGGTAACCCTGAGAGCAGTCTCTCCATAAGGTTTTGGAAGAGGCTGGCGGCAACACTCACGCCAAACTGGAGGCGGCAGCACTTGAAAGCCCCCTGGTGGGTGACAATAGTCTGGGCATCAGCAGTGGCCTCATCTACCAGGAGCTGCTGATATGCCTGTGCCATGTCCAGTTTGGCGAAAATGGAGCCCCGGCCCAAGGAATGGAGCAGGTGTTAGACGACAGGGACAGGGTAGGGATGCGCTTGCAGGGCCTTATTCAAGGAACATTTATAGTCGGCACAGAGGCGAATAGAGCCATCTGGCCTAATAGGAACGACGATGGGGGTCTCCCACTTTGCATGGTCTGTGGGCTCTAAGACGCCCTGAGCTATTAACTTATCCAGCTCAGCGTCCACCTTTGGGCATAGGGCGAATGGTATGCGCCTAGGTTTAAGGCGGATGGCAGCCACCTGGGGTCTAAGTTGAGGGAGATGGAGGTGCCCACATATTTACCCAAAGTCTCCTCGAAAACGTCAGCAAACTCGGTGGCCAGGCCGCTGAAGTCATCGCAAGCAGTAGAATGGATGCCAGAGATGCCAAGGCCTAAGGAAGCAAACCAGTCCAGCCCAAGGAGCAAAGGGAGGGACCCTGAGACAACAATTAAGGGAAGGCGGCCCGTGAAGGTTCCCTTTTCCACTAGGAACTGGCCCTGCCACAGGATGGGAATGTTATTCCCCTGGTAATCCTGAGCCTTATGCTGCAGGGAGCCAATGAGGCTTGAGAGAGAGTGGGCACCAATTGCTTCAGGGTGCCCCAGGACACTATGCTTCTGGAGGAGCCGGTATCCACCTCCATGCTACAAGGAGAGCCTTCAATTTTGACAGACAGGTGGATCTTCTTCTTGCTTCCCCCGGAGGCTAGGCAGACATCCTCCTCAGCAGTTTCAAAGTCTCTGAGGACAGTGAAACAGGTGTCCCTCAGCTTGGATGGGTTGCGTGGAGGGCACCGGAACCCTGGCTGGGGGGAGGCTTGCAGGTTGGCATGGCAGACCCTAGCCAGATGGCCCAGTTTGCCACAGCGTCGACAAGTAGTTGTTTTAAAATGGCAAGAGGCACGGGGGTACGCCTCTCCGCAACCAAGGCAAGGCGGCAAGGCAGGTTTCCGTGGCAGGAGCCATTTCTTCTGAAGCGAAGATCGGAGGCAGCTAACATCGTCCTCGGTGTCCCCGGCTTCCGCAGAGTCAGCGTCGTCGTAGTGGACAGCCGCATATCGGCTGGCAGGAGCGGAGGTGGGCTGGAACCTTTGGATTTCAGCGGTAGAATTATTTGACAACTCCGAGGCTCTGGCTTCGTCAATAGCCACTTTGAGGGTCAATTCGGAGCGGGCTAGCAGGCGGCGTTGTAGGCGAATGTCCCTCACGCCGCACACAAGTTGCTCGAGAAGGGAGTCATCTAGGTCGGGAAACTCGCAGTCCAGAGCCGCATCTTGGAGGGAGGCCATGTATTGATTTATAGGCTCACCCTCCTTTTGAACTCGTTGCCTGAAAGCGAAGCGCCGGGCAATACGTGACGGTATGGGCGAGTAGTGATTCCTCAGCTTTATCAGGAGGTCGTCCCATGGCACTGTATAAACTAGCTGAGGAGTGACTAGGGCCCGCGCGGTGGAGAACATCTGGTGGCCGCAAGCGTTCAGTAAATAGGCTCTTTTCCAAGCGCTGGATAGCTCAGTTAGGTCGTTCACCTGGAGGAAACATTCGAACCTTTCCAGGTATGTGTCCCATGTTTCTGTGGCTGGGCTGTACGCCTCGAAAGAGGTCGGGTTATTGCTGTTGCTGGCCATCCTGAAAAGGACAGGCTGAGGCGATTGCCTTCATGACTGGCAGCTCGAGGTGACTCTCAGCTCAGTTTGAAGGTTCCGATCTCCTGTGCCTCAGTATCCCACCTTCGTCGCCAGTGTTAAATCCTTAACGCGAGGGGAAAGTAACTGAGGCAAGCCAGGATGTGAATCGGAACAAGCCTTTATTAAGGCTAACAGAATAACAGCAAGTATAACGGCAGAACAGCTCCATAACAGCCAGCAAAAGCCTGTCACGTCTGACAGCTCTTTTATAGCCGGCTGTCAGACGCACCAGCCAATGGGAAGGCTCTAAACTCCCGTTCTCAGGCAGCTCGCGTCGTATCCAATCAGAGAGGTTCCCAGGCAGATTTGCTCGTCCTGAGGGGACGTAGCACCCCTGGCCTCCGTTTTGATGTCAGAGCCTTCTGTAAAGCCCTCTGGATTGATCCAGAGCTCTGTTATCGGCTGCAGAGGGCTTTCCGGAAGGCCTCTGAAGGCAAAACAGAAACCAGGGGGTGCTGCGTGCGTCAATCCGGAGCCTGTTTCTCAGCTGCAGAGGGCTTTCTGGAAGGCTCTGATGGCAAAACGGAGGCCGTGGGCGACGCGTGTGAGCGGCGGCAAGTGACCGCAAAAAAAGTGGGCCAGCAATGGGCTCCAGCTGGGCGGGGCTGTCAGTGCCGTCGCCGTAAGGTGAGTCAGTAATTAGAGCCCCTGAAAAGAAGCCCTAACCGTTTTGTTGGGGGTCAAAAGAAAATAAGACCAGGTCTTATTTTCAGGGAAACACAGTATTCCCATCCATCCTTGAACATCACAATAAAGAAACAAGGAGAAAACAGAATAAGGAGCAAAGCTTCATACTGCCTGTTATCTGGGCCTCTTCTGGTTCAGCTGCCTGCTTTTTGCAATAGCAGGTGACAAGAGGCAAAGTGTCAGGCCGCCTGGGGAGAGCATTGGAGTCAGTTATCTCTGCTGAAGCAGTCTTCTTCTTCAGGAGGCCCTTGAAGGAGAAGTGGCGCTTGCGGTGGGTCCCTTCAGGTCCTGGCTTAGATTTCTTTAAAGAGCCTCCAGGGGAGGGCAGATTGTCCGAGGGTCCTCGAGAATTGGACCGCTTCTGCAACAGATGCTTAATGCTGGTGCGGAAACCATGTTTTTTCCCTTCCACACAGTTACTTCCTTCATGGGCAGGGCTGCAGGCAGGACACTCTGGAAAATGTTCCACAGGGGACCTGTGGAACAGAAGAAAGCACACTGAAAATGGGAAGCGTGGTCTGTTGTTTTACTCCTCAACCTCCTTGGTTCATTTTTGTCATTTTTTATGTGCACATATTTCTTCACTTATTCTATAAGAGGTAGAGCAGCAAAGCCACATGAAACTGAAAGTAATAAAATTGTTTGTGAGGAGCAGCAAAACAACACATATGGTAAAGGGTTGGAGAAATTATTTTAAAAAATGAAGCCAGGAAGGGTAAATATTTGAGGTAGGGAAAAAACTTTAGCTATATAATATTAAAAGGATGGATTAAAGAGATGGATACGGTAAGAGTGTTCTGGAGAAAATGAGTCTCAAATTGCTATTTTGTCTGTGAGGGCAGAGATACTGGAAGAAGTGTTTCAAAAAAAAAAAAATCCTGACTATCACAGCACTTCTGGTCAAATTATTTAAGCTTCTTGTTTCTCAGTTTTCAAACTTTTACTTAAAATCAAAAGCCTTTCTATTAGGCCAGAAGATTAATCCCATAGAATCCAAGACTAAAATTCAAGTTTCAACACCCTTGCCATCTATAGATTATTAGATTTCTGCTCAAATCCCACCATTTTAGTGTTTTTCAACCTTGGCAGCTTGACATTATGTAGGCTTTCTCAGAATTCTGGGAGTTGAAGTCCACACATCAAGTTGCCAAGTTTCAGAAACACTGCTCTTTATTTTATTTTATTTTATTTTTATTTTTCAAAATTTGTATGCCGCCCAACTCCCGAAGGACTCTGGGCGGCTCACAGTATATATATAAAAAAGACAACAATAGAAAAAAAAACAATTTAAAAATACATCAATATTAAAATAAAACATTCACACAAACATACATGGGCCAATCAATCAATTATTGGCCCCAGGCCTGCCGGAAAAGCCAGGTTAACGTCTTTATGGAAGGCCAGTAAGGTGGGCGTAGTATGGATCTCGGGGGGAAGTTGGTTCCACAGAGTCGGAGCGGCTACAGAGAAGGCCCTCCCCCGTGGTCCCGCCAGCCGACACTGTCTGGCTGATGGGACCTGAAGAAGGCCAGCCCTGTGCGACCTCACTGGTCGTTGGGAGGAGTGTGGCAGAAGGCGGTCACGCAGATAAACTGGTCCTAAGCCATGTAGGGCTTTAAAGGTAACAACCAACACCTTAAATTGTGACCGGAGCACAATCGGCAGCCAGTGCAGCTCGCGAAGGATGGAACTCGTGTGGGTGTACCTTGGCACACCCACGACTGCTCGCGCAGCTGCATCTTGTTTATTTCCTTTCTTTGCAGATAAGTTGAATCTTCAACTGTAAAAGCCATTACCTGGACATGTAACTTTGGGGGTCATGGTAGCCACGACCCACATGACCTGGGGCCCCATCCTCTCCGCTGTTTAATGCTCCTTGCAAGAATGCTTCCAACACCAGTCGTGTCTCCTCAACCACCTTCCTCCTAGGGGGCACTGGACTTCCAGCCATGAGCTTGGAACTATGCAAGGCTGGGCTGGTACTTCAAAGCAGGGAAGAGTCCTTTCTTCTTCCAACTACCATCACCTCTGAAAGGGAAAGGGAAACAAATCCACAGAAAATACTGTATTAGTTTTTAGTATGTCGACTGCCTTTTTTATATAAAATCTTATATAATAACAGAGTTGGCAGGGACCTTGGAGGTCTTCTAGTCCAGTGGTTCTCAACCTTTCTAATGCCGCGACCCACCCGTGACCCCCCTGCTGCCGCCGCGACCCCTCCCCGCCCCCTCCCCACGCAGGATGACAAAGGGGGCGTGGCACCAGGGGCGAAATGCTCCGGGTTCGGGCTTGCCTGCGGGTCGCTCGACAGCT
>QLTV01002534.1:188008-203834 GCA_003457575.1 Thermophis baileyi | reverse complement strand
GGGGAAAGGTGAGACAGAATTTAAGGACAACTTCCCCACCTTGGATAAAGTTCTCATGGAATGTTTGATGTAGAGCAAATAACTATATGAGGGTGAGTAACAGTTTTGGAAAAGGTCAGGGGAAGAAACAGCTTTTGCCCGTGGATAAATGATGAAATGTGTGTGTGGGGGGGGGGTTGGGGTTTGACATAGGAAGGTGCAAAAATAAAAGATGTGAGGAGCTATTGATATAGAATGAAGATAGGGAACTTTTTCACTTTTGTGTATTCGTGGGGAAAAGTCTATTAATAGTTATATCTTGTGAACCTTATTCACCTTAGTAAGAGTTACATGTAGGTGGAAGTTTTTTTTCTCTCTCCCCTTTTTCTGTTTGATATTCACCATCCCTCTCCGCCTCCCCCATCTCTATATCATTTGTTTCCTATTCAGTGGGAAAGGCAAACATTCCTTGCTTGTGATTTGTTTACTTGCTGAGGTTTTGAAATTTAGTTGAAAGTACACAGTTTCCTCCTCATTGGTGTAGAAGAAGACTTGTGCTAAATTAAGGCAAAGGCAATCTAGTAATGTATTTCTAAAAGGGCCTTATCACAAGCAGAGTATGAAGAAACAACTTATTTATGCTATTGCTCCCAGCATCTAGATTCCACTGATGTGCTTCTCCAAATATGGATATTCCATGGAGGCATCATAGATAAGAGCTTGATGATCTGTCCTCAGTAAATCTGGCTTATCTTTTTAATTCTGTTTCAGAAAGTAACTATTTTTGATCCACATGACAATAGTTTCCCTATGTTGTTTGCAGAATTGGTTGAGAACGCACTTGGGTGCATATGGGCTCTTTTTCCTATCAGGCAGGAGAGCACAACTGTTGAGGTAAAGTACTTCTACCAGGACAAGACGGAGAATGGTAGGACTTTTGTCTTTCCCGAGGAAATGAAAGAGGACTGAAGAAGCTGAGCTCCAAGGGACTGTTTTGTTGTCTGATTCCAAAGCTAGCTATATAATGCTGCTGTGGCTCATGCCCTGAGATGGCCAAAACAGGCACCGATGAATCTCAGTTATCACAAGGTAAGCTTAATAAAATCCACCAGATGGCCCACTGCTTAAACTTTTCAGAGTTTAATAATAATAATAATAATAATCTTCTTCTTCTTCTTCTTCTTCTTCTTCTTCTCCTTCTTCTTCTTCTTCTTCTTCTTCTTCTTCTTCTTCTTCTTCTTCTCCTCCTCCTCCTCCTCCTCCTCCTCCTCCTCCTCCTCCTCCTCCTCCTCCTCCTCCTCCTCCTCCTCCTCCTCCTTCTCCACCTCCACCTCCACCTCCACCTTCTTCCACTTCCTTCTTCTTCCACCTCCTTCTCCTTCCTTGTCCTTCAAAGAAACAGACTGTGGGGAGCCCACTTCACAGATCAAAAATGAATGGTCAGTGGCAGAGTCTCAGAACACAGTGAAAATTGAAGTAATTTGCACAGATGATGGCGAAAGTTCTACGCACAGCACTGGTGAGCAAAATAACCGATTCAGCAATCTGAAGTGTATTAGAAAGGGGAATATTATTGAGGAAATTAGTATTATGGGTAGTCCCGAATTACGACTGTAATAAGCATGCCCATCACAGTTTTAACTTGTGATGGTCATAAATCAGGTCGCCCACATGACCGACCTGATTTTACAACCTTTTTTGCAGCGACCCTTAAGAGATTGCCATAGTCATTAAGTGAAGCAATGGTTCACCATGGGCCCGGTTTTGCTGAAAACTGGAATTAAATGAGAATTTTTGGCAAAAACATAAAATGTGGTTGCATGACTGCAAGACACTGTAAACAGTTGTAAATGTGACCTGATTGCTGAGCATCTGACGTACAGTCATGTGGTTGCGGGGGGAGGTCTGTTGTATCTTCAAACAGTTCCCAAGCAACCAGTCATAAATTGAGGACTGCCTGTACAGGTGTAGTAAGGATTTGGAGCAAAAGTCCATGTGTTGTTATGTTTTAAATGTTTGTATGTTGTTTTTCAGTATGGAAATTTGAATAAAATGACTAGTTTGTATGAAATAATAAGCCAGATTCTGGTGAATTTGATTTTATTTTAGGGATAATGTACCTACTGACTGTTCCTCCATCCAGTGGAAATGACTAAGTAACTATACTGGTATGGGTGGCACAAAAGGACAAACTCTTTTCATGTTGAGGCATCATTCTCAAAAATAATTGTTTGTGTCAAAAATGAAATTTGATTAATAATTAAATTGGTTATTTAATTAGTTCAGTTACTATAATTTCTCACTTGCCCATTATTGCCTCGTTAAAAATTATAATTCATATATGGCAACATATGGAGCGGCTACAAAGATTACACTCAAGACTTTCGGGAACTGAAAGAAGCAGATAATAACCACATATTTTCACAGGAATATGGAAGCCACAAACCACTAAATACCATCAAAGCACTTTCAACATGATATAAAAGCCTAGGAGAACTGAACAAGTGTTTTCAAAGATTGTCTAGTTTGGTACCAAGCAACTAAATAAATGGATCCAGGGCAAAAGCTCTTGTTTTCATGAACAGTCTGACTTTGTAGCTAGCTACCACTTGAAAAAGAGGAGTTGGAGTGGTTAAGTTTGCCTGTCTAATCGGATATAACAGTAACTATGCTGACTAGGGAATTTGGGAGTTGAAGTCCACACATCTTAAAGTTGCCAAGTTTGAAAAACACTGCTTAACACTAACCACAATAAAATGCAATCCCTTTCCTATCAGTCTTATATGTTCCATTATGACTCCTGGTTGCTTATTTTTTTTAAATGCTGCCAAATGATTGGCCACTGAAGATGATAGAGGGGATAAGAATAAACCAAATGCATTCTTTCTGCAATAGCCAGGCATGTGAGCACTTTAAAAACATTGAAATTAACGCTTGGCAATTAAGAAGTGGGGAGGAGTCCCCTATTTCTCTTACAGTAATTATCTTTGGTTTTCTCTCTCTTCCTCTGCAGCTGAGGAGCCAGCCCGCAAACGCAAAAAGGGACCTGCCCCCAAGATGTTGGGGGACGAAGTCTGCAGCGTGTGCGGGGACAAGGCCTCGGGTTTTCACTATAATGTCCTGAGTTGTGAGGGTTGTAAGGGCTTCTTCCGGCGCAGCCTCATCAAAGGAGCTCAGTATACCTGCAAGGGCAATGGGCAGTGCCACATGGACATGTACATGCGACGGAAGTGCCAGGAATGCCGGTTGAAAAAATGCCGACAAGCAGGCATGCGGGAAGAATGTGAGTCATGGGATCTCAGCCACTACAACCAGTTGAGGTTACTTATCAGGGCCTAGGTAGGAATGGGAACTGTCCTGGTGCAGAGCAAGGCCATTGCCTCCATCATCATGATTTCCAAGAGTGGCGCTGGGCCCCTGTGGTCCTAGGGACAATTCTTAAAAAAATAAATAGTGGGTGGTTTCAGCTTGGAAGGGATTGATCTGTCTGGGGGAAAAACAGAGAAGCAGCAGACTAGCAGGGATCATCCTAATGGAATAAAAAGGTTGGAAGAGAAGGTAGGAAGGAGATGTTTTGCCTATGCAAAATTTGCTCCCAGAATTCTAAATGCTTCATTGACCTTTTAAAGATTGAACGCTCTAGGACAGTGTTTCTCAAGCTGAGCAACTTTAAAATGTGCAGACTTCAACTCCCAGAATTCAACAACTAACCTAGCTTAGGGAACTCTGGGAATTAAAATCTACGTCTCTTAAAGTTACTCCAGTTGAGAAACATTGCTGCAGAAATGAGGAATCTGTAGCCCACCAGATGGCGCTGAAGACTAAGCCAAAATAGCCAATAGTGAGAAATGATGAGAGTTGAAGTACGGCCCACGTTTGATAGGCCGAATGATCCTTATCAGCAAGAAACCCTCAAGTTACAAACATCAAAAAGAAAAAAAAAATGCTGAAAGTGCGAAGTTTTGAGTCAATAGGATGGATTGGATTGTACTCTGAGGGAAAACAATAATGAGGCAGAAAATAAATTTTCTGGGCAGTGCATCCCACAGTTGAGAAAGATGGTTCTTCAAAATGCTAAGTGCATCTGGAATTCTCTGTTGAACTTTTGAGATCTTTTCATTTCATGCCAGACTCCCTCTCTGTCTCCAGGTGTCCTTTCAGAAGAGCAAATCCGCAAGAAGAAGATCTCTAAGCACGAGGGTGATGGGGTTCCAGCTGGGGAGAGAGATGGAGGCGAAGTACTTCGAGTACCTCCGTTGCTCTGTGAGCCTGCTTTATCTCAGCCTGAGCCAGTTCCTCTTACCCCACAGCAGGAGGGCATGATCCAGCAGTTGGTGGCGGCCCAACAGCAGTGCAACAAGAGGAGCTTTAGCGATCAGCCCAAAGTCACGGTAAGCGTGTGTGTGAGAGAGACCTAAATTGATTTAAAGTCCTGACTAGTTCTAAGGCTAGGGCCTATGGCAAAGCCAGGCAATAGTCTTAATGGCTTTCTAGAGTAGCTTTTCTATCCTAATGGTTTCCGGGTAAGTTGGACTGTGATTTCCATGGTTATAAAAAGAGATTGGACAACCATTTGTCTGAAATGGTATAAGGTTTCCTCGGACTAGAAGACCTCCAAGGTCCCTTCCAACTCTGTTATTCTGGATAAGCCATAAAGTGTACTGGACAAACCTCATTACCTTTTTATTTCCTCCCTTATCTCTTATTTTTCCCATTACTTCCCAGCCCTGGCCAATGAGCAGCGACCCCAACAGCCGGGAGGTACGCCAGCAGCGCTTTGCCCATTTTACAGAATTAGCCATCATCTCAGTGCAAGAGATTGTGGACTTTGCCAAGCAAGTACCCGGCTTCCTGCAGCTCTCGCGGGAAGACCAAATCGCACTGCTGAAGGCTTCTACCATTGAGGTGAGCAAGGATCTTTCTTTTGCCTCCATAGCTGTAAGAGCTAAAAATCTTATGTTGGCTAGGGCTGTGGTCCTGGAAATGTCTGTGTAGCTAAAGATCCTACACCCTGTAGTAATAACTCAGTGAAATCTGGCATAGCACATGTTTTGCACAAACAAGATTAATCAGTAATATTTCCAATAAAAGAGGACCAGATAGCAAATGATGAAAAAGATTTTCCGCCAAAAGGATTTTTGCAATCTGCTGCCATTGATACAGACTAGCGTTTTCAACCTTGGCAGCTTGAAGATGTGTGGACTTCAACTCCCAGAAATCCCCAGTCAGCCATTTTGGGCGTTGAAGTCCACACATCTTCAAGATGGTAAGGTTGAGTAACATTGATAGACACAATATTAGATCAGCTGGGCAAACGAGTTCCTTTACTATAAACAATCCTATTATTAACAATATATGATGCACCAAAACAAATTACACAGACATGCTCACAAAGATCATTACCTCCTGACCCTAAAGCAAAATAGCAGTAATTTCTCTATTCAGAGTTTTTCAAATAGAATTTTAAAACGTGGCTGTGAAGTTTTATAGTCCAGGTACAAAGGCTGTTGTCTGTGAGAATTAGGCTGTACTTTAAAACGTTTTCTATGAATACAGAGTGGGTATTTATTTATGATACTTGCTGTTAACACTGCTTTTACTATATTGCAATGTGTACTGCATTGTGTGTTGCTTCTGCTTTTTTGGGCCTCAGAATGGGAAAGGATATAATTTTTTTTAAGCAGAGAAAAGGAAGGAGAGTAGCTTTCCAGAGAATTAATAAGTGTGCGGCATATAAAGTTACCTGCCTAAACACATACCACGAACGTTAGATAGTTTTTTAAAGAAGGGCAATAGCTGTTCTTTGACACTTGCTTGTCTTCTTAGATCATGTTACTAGAGACAGCACGGCGCTATAATCATGAGACTCAGTGCATTACATTTCTTAAAGATTTTACATACAGCAAGGATGACTTTCACCGTGCAGGTGAGTGAAAAGTGAATAGTAAATCATGATGGGATGGTGCAGGGAAGAAATCTGCAGACAGAGAGAGGGGGGGGGGAAAATCAAAAGTGTGTATGAAATGGTAGCCCCTCCCCGCCCCCTCTCCGCGCGTGCGTGTTGCCAGGCGAGAAGCGATGAGGTGACAAAGGGGGCGTGGCACCAAGATGGCAGGCTAGCGCGCACGGCCCTTCCATCGGCGCCTGCGCATTCGAGGGCCGCCCGTGCGTCGCACCGTCCCTGGGTCCTCGTATGTGGATGGATAGAGGAGCGGTGTCTCGGTTCCTAAGACCATCGGAAATATGTGTTTTCCGATGGTCTTAGGCGACCCCTGTGAAAGGGTCGTTCGACCCCCAAAGGGGTCGCGACCCACAGGTTGAGAACTGCTGGGTTACACCGAAAAAATTCCTGGCCCACCCAAGAAGAATCAGCTGGCTGGGAGTGATGGGAATTGTGATATAAACACATACGAGGAGAACCAGATTTGAGAAGGTTGCCTTGAGGGTATAAATAGTCATACTTCACACATAAATTTCACATTTGATAAAACTTCACAAAGAGAGGTTTTAGTTTCATGCGTTTTATTAAATTGTCCAGGATGGTTTATCTCTGCTTAAAGAAGAGACCCTATTCCCATATACACACAGAAAGCAAAATCTTCGCAGTTACTTTTCTGGCATTTGGATTCTTGGCACATTATGACTCCCATTAGATACAAAATGGAGAAACGGAGAACGCAGCATATGTGAACGTTGGTTCATTCTCCATTCCAGAGAAGCTTCTTGCTAGCCCAGGTTTTGCAGTCAAATCTATATATTTTGAGTAGATCTCAATGTAAGTAGAATTACTATTTTGTCTAGAAATATATAATTTGTATTTTCCCAAAATGTGTTTTATTTAAAGTTCTTACCCAGGTGTAGATAGATTTTATTTTTCAAAAATATATTTAAGGATACTAATATGTTTCCCAAGGGATAAATCTGGGTGGACCAGTGATGTATTTCTGGGTGATTTCTCCCAATTCCTTGTTTTACATCTCATATGAAAAGGGTGTCATAAAGATTACTGAGCTTTCACATTTAACGAGAGTTTGCATTTGTTTCTAATCATCCTTTTGCAGAGGTGAACCTATGAAGCGAGACTTAAATATCTGGATTGTCCTTCGTATCTTCTGCATGTCTGGTCTTGATTCTGGGATCTTTATTGGTTCAGGCTCTCTAGTTTAGTTTCCGTCTTCCTTCCTCTGTTAAGGAATAGTTGTTTACGTTAATATAATGTTTTTTTCTATATTGGAAGAAAGCTTGGAGGAACTTGTATTGGAGGAACTTAAAAGTGTTTGTTCTTCACAGATTTTCTTTTTGCCTATAGCCAGAGTTACTTTGTAGTAAACATTTGTTGCCTTAGTTCAGGGGTCCCCAAACTTGGCAACTTTAAGACTTGTGGACTTCAACTCCCAGAATTCTCCAGCCAGCATAGCTGGCTGGAGAATTCTGGGAGTTGATGTCCACAAGTCTTAAAGTTGCCAAGTTTGAAGACCTCTGCCTTAGTTGTACTGTATGTTAATTTTTTAAGCCTAGTTCAAAATGCTGATATTTAAATTCCTCCAATCTAGATTATTTATTACTAACCTATCAGCATCCTAAATTCAGCTAAAGAATTGTACCTTACTGTTAGTCAAGACAGGTTAGTTAAGGAGAAAACATATTTTGTAGCTGTTTTGATTATTGAATTTCTTTAGGAAATCTGTGTCAATCCATTTCACTTGCTTCTGCCTGGCTTTTAAAAAAAAATTCTGATAGGCATTTTGCCTGCCAGGTTTTCAGATTATTTTGTGCCACTAACCATGCTCAGGTTATACCGCTGTCTAATGAATGTACAATGTTGTTATCTGTTTTTAAAAGATAGTTACCTTTATAATGAATTAGCTCTTCGTTTTATGGATGCATCTACAGGATAGTTTGCTATTGCCATCTTCTGGGGAGTCTTTCCAACCTTCAGGTCTATCTACAGCCCAAACTATTAATTTATCTTATGCATTTATACTTTGAAGCACTCATAAGCTTGAGCAGTGCAAAATAGCTAAAGTGAGGTAGGATAGCAATCTAAAACAAACAAGAAATACACTTGGAGGTCTGAGCATGGAAAGTTAGATGACATCTATCGTTCCCTACTGTTTTGTTTCTCTCCCTCTCCAATCCCCTCACCCCCAAAACAAGGTCTTCAGGTCGAATTCATCAACCCCATATTTGAGTTTTCCCGGGCCATGCGGCAGTTGCAGCTGGATGATGCCGAATATGCCCTCCTCATTGCGATCAACATCTTCTCTGCTGACAGGCCGAATGTGCAGGACCATGGCCTGGTAGAGGCATTGCAGCAGCCCTACATTGAGGCCCTCAGTTCGTACATCCACCTCAATCGCCCACAGGTATCTGGATTGGGGAGAAGAGCAGCGATGAATGCTGAGGGAGAAAACCATAGAGCAAAGGGGATAGATTATCATCATTGGGTGGAGGAAAAGTGATAAAAAATAACATTCCTCCTGGTCTAAGGCCCAAGGCAAAACTCATGATTTAGCACATTTTATTACAGAGGTCTTCAAACTTAGCAACTTTAAGACTTGTGGACTTCAACTCCCAGAATTATCCAGCCAGCTATGCTGGCTGGAGAATTCTGGGAGTTGAAGTCCACAAGTCTTAAAGTTGCCAAGTTTGGGGACCCCTGTTTTATTAGATTGCAAAGACCACAGCTGGCTTAAGCCAACATAACTTTGGGTGTCCCTGGTAAATTTTAGGACAGGATTGGGAAATTAGTAGCTTGTTCCATCCACTGAACTACACCTCTCATCTCCACTGACTATTTTTATGCCGAGCATGAATGATAGGAATTCAGTGTCTAGAAGGCTGTATTGTATAGACATTTTCCTTTTCACTTTAGTTGATTTGGCAGAGCAACTGCTAATTCTTTGTTTGCAAGGGAGAGAGGGATAGTTTTCTGTTCCAGTAGGAACTGCAGAGTGGAACAATCCCTGAACTGAAGACACAAAACCATAAGGATAAATTTTCTGGAATCCAAAGGAAGTTTGCTTCAGATTAGCCTTTAATATTAAGAGTTCAAGTAACCACTACAGTTCTAAGCATATTCCTTCAAAGTTGGCTGGAACTGCATAGTACACTAGACTAGACCCACTACTACTTAAAGCATAACAACACAAAATGTATTGAACATGCTGGGTTTAGAGGTGGAAGAAGGCCCTTTTTCAGCCTTGAAGTTCTTTTTTGCCAAGAATTTCCCAATATTGTAATGCCAAAAATCAGTGGCAAAGTGTCTGAATTTTTGGCATGGTTTTCTTCCAATTTAAAATAAAAAATAAGTGTGGTAAGTCTCCAACAGATTTATTTTAGCTCTGAAACTGAAAACTTCTTCAACCCCCACTCTTATCAAATGGAAAAAAGGCTTTCTTGCTTTATCCAGGGATGTCACCACCCTGCAACCCCAAAGATAGAAATCTTTAGAAGTATCGCCTCCAGTCCTACTAACAGTTTCCTATGGCTAGACTGGGAATGGTAGGGTGTGGAGACAAGTGTTCTTCCTGAAACATTTTTGGATTGTGCAATTCTGTCCTGCTTTCACTAGATACTGTGTGTTAAGAGCCTGAGTAGGCCAATGGCTCCTTCCTTCCCTTTTACCAATTCTTCTGGTTCCCTTTTTCCTTCACGTTGTATCTTAGTAAATCATGTATCTTTCATTGGCCATAGTCAAACATACATACTATTTTCAGATAAGATGGGCAGGATTAAGTAAAAAACGCTTTCAACTTACATGTACAGGTAGTCCTTGACTTATGACCAAAACCCAGCTCAAAATTTCCATTGCTAAGCAAAATTAACTTGTTAAGTGAATTGTATCCCAATTTACCACTCTTTCCTGTCACAGTTGTTAAATGAATCATTGCAACTGTTAAGTTAGTATCGTGATTGTTAAGCAAATCTAATTTTCCCATTGATTTTGCTTGTCAGAAGGTTGCAAAGAGTAATCCCCTGACCCTGGGACACTGCAGCTGTCATATGTCAGTGGCCAAGCATCCAAATTTTGATCACATGACCATGGGGTTGCTGCGGTAGTTTAAGCGTGAAAAATGGTCATAAGTGACTTTTTTCAGTGCCATTGTAACTTTGAATGGTCACTAAATGAATGGTTGTAAGTCAGTCTTCATTTAACGTTCATTTTTATATATTTATTTATTAGACTTCTTGGCCGCCCATCTCACCTAGAGTTCATTTGTTCAGCAGCCTTTCAAAGTTACGATGGCACTGAGTGATAGCGCTGAACGAAGGGATTTAAAATCGTTCCTTGAAGTTTTGGGTGTTGTAATGCCCCCTGCCGTCATGTAAACAAAATTTGGGTGATTGGCAACCAAGTTGCATTTAGGATGGTTGCAGGGTCCTGATGTCATAGGGTGCCATTTGTGACCTTCCCTGCCGGCTTTTCCCAGGTAAAATAAATGGGGAACCCAGCAGAAAAGATCACAAGTTGCTTGGGCAAGTCTTCCCCCAGCTTTTCTTCTCTCTCACTGCATTCTCCTTCACCTGCACGCACACGGTGTCCTCCTCCTCCTCCCTTTGCTCACATGCCCTGCACCCACCTTCCTCCCTTCGCTCGCACACACCATGGCCCTTCTTCCCCTTACCTTTCCTCTGTTCATGCCGCTCCGCAGGACCTCCCCAACTCATGTCCAACCTGCACTGGGCCTGCCCATCACCCCGTGACACTCCTAATTCCTTACCTGGGACTGCTGCTGCTTCCTTCTTAACGGCCTGTGTGAGTCCAGGTTACAACAGCAACTGGGACTGCTTGGATTGCCCTGAGCAGTGCGGTCGTGTAACGTTGTGTCTTTACAACCACATCACTTAGTGACAGCAATCCCAGTACCAACTGCTATCATAATTCAAGGCCTACCTGTATGTAAAAATGAAATTTTGGTTTATATGATTGTTTGCCGTGTATTTAATCAGTTTGTATTCCTCTCAGACACTTTAACATTTAAAGGCAGCTTCTTGAGCGCTCTGGACCACCTACAGCCCCGGAATCTCAAACGACACAGTTCTGACTAAAGGCGTCACACCTTTCACCAGACCTCTTTTGGCCTCCCTTTCCTTCCACAGGACCACCTGATGTTCCCCCGCATGCTGATGAAGCTGGTGAGCCTGCGGACTTTGAGCAGCGTGCACTCAGAGCAGGTCTTTGCTTTGCGCCTTCAAGATAAGAAGCTTCCGCCGCTTCTGTCTGAGATCTGGGACGTCCACGAATAGACCTTTTGAATGGACTGGGGAAGAGGCAGACCTCTCCCAGCAGCACCAGCAGGCATGCTTCCCCATAGCGAGTCTTCGGATTCAGCATAAGCCTTACAATGGCTGGACTGGGATCCTGCCAAAAGAATTGAGTCAAGTGAGCTACTAAGCACTTTTGTTTTCTCCTCCTTCCCAAACCGTCAGTCATCTTTTCTTCCATTGCTTCAGACTTGGTGGAGGGGGGAGGGGAGGTCGGTCACCACCTTCCTTCTGAGTGGGAAGAGGGAGAAGTAAAAAAAAAGAAAAAAGAAAAAAAACTTTCCTCCAAAGACTGCGCTCCCTCCTCTTTGTGAACAGCAAACAGCTGTGCCCTGCATCATTAACTTAACTGCAGTGATTCACTTAACAACGGTGGCAAGACAACCGAGAATGGTTTCTCCTTAGGGAGGGAAGAGTTTTACAGTGAAAATAAGAGGGAGTTGCCATATGTTGTACCTGGTGTATGGGGAAAATACCCAGAAGAAATAAACTGGTCATGAAAATGAAGCATCTCCCTGGTTTCCTGATACCCCTGTGTGAGAAATGTTCCCTTGTAGTTAATTGGGGAAGGGGGGCTGGGGGGGGAGGGAAACAGCCAGGATCCTGTCTGAAGAGAAAGGAAGCAGAGTTGTTAAGCATACTTGACTGAGTTCACTTATAAACTTATAAAGGGTGTGTGTGTGTGTACCCACAAGTACCCCACCATAGCTGATTCTGTGTCACATGCTGGGCACTAAAGCAAGTGAGTCACTGAAACGTCCTGGTGGCAGCAAAATTAGGATTTTAACTATGTGAGTAATTTTTTTTTTTTTTATAAATTTAAGATAATACGAACTCATGAAGCATGCCTTAACCCTTCAGTTTTGTTCTCCATACCCTTTGCAACCCTATAAGGCAAAAAACAATCACAGGTTTCCACTCTTATTGAGTGCCTTATGCAGCAACTATTCAAAGTTATAACAATGCTTAAAAAAAAACCCCTTTGTGACCAATCCTTACATTTAATAACAGTTGCAGTATCCTGCATATGATTGCTATTCATGTGCTTTGCAACCATTGGGCAATTTTCGCTTGTGATAAGCAGTTAATATTGTACAGTATGAAAGGTGGAAATAAAATCATAAGTCACGTTCACATGACTTTTCACTTAGTGACTACATAACGACTAAAGGGGAAATAAGCTCATATACTTCAGTCACGATCCGTCACTAAGGGATTTCCCACTTAGCGATCATGTTGCCAGTCCCAATTGTAGTTGCTAAGCGAGGACTACAGAAGAAAAAAAATGCAGTCCCCAGTTAAAATACAATTGTCTATCCTTCTTATTGACAGTGGTTTATTACATCTATAGGGTTGAGTCTACAAAACATACCTTTGCCAAAACAAGTCATTTTATATTGTATATTTAATGCCACATGTGAAGTGAATTTTTGAGTTTTGTGGTCCAAGGAAAGCTCAGAACTAGCATTCTTGAAGATCTCTGTGTTATTTCATATTGTGGCCCAAGTGTGCCCTCGGTATGGATTAGGCTATCAATATTTCTTGGACATTATGGGCTACAGAGACTTAAATTCTAATTAATAGAATTTAATTACATGGTTTGGGGTTAATTACATGGTTATGATCATTTAGCCACGTCTACAACCAGGTCATTGTGATGATACAATAAAAGAAGGGACAGTCCTACATAGTTCTCTGGTTCTCGGAAGGAAGGGCAGAGTACATAAAGGAGATTCTGAACTAGTCTCTGAAAAAAAATGGTTACAAAATTGGTTATTTATTGAAATGTCCTTGGAGCTAGGCACAATATATGAAACTCTGTTAATGTGTTTCAGGTCCTGTCAAACAATACCATTCATCCAGAAGCAGTCATGATTCCTGTGCTCTGAAATAGTATCCCTGCCACCCCCCAAAATCTATGTGGCTGTCACCTTGATGGTGATCCTGAAGTCTTTAAAACTAGGCTGTTCTCCTAGGCCTTGTGAAGCTTAGCTGGTAGCTTTGCCCGTCTGTTTTGCCAGACGTGTGTGTAGTCTCTTCTGCTTTACATTGTTTTCCCTTCTTTTTAAAGTAGTATATTGTAGTCAAGTGGCCTTTAAATCTAATCAGATAAATAATCAGTTGAGGTCTAAGACCTATGGAGGACACCAGTTAAAGTGGTCCAGAATATAATATTTCCCAATGCTGCCTTTAAATCTGCCGGCCTGGAACTTCCCATTTGCAATCAGGGAAACCCCTGCCTTGTCAGGAAAATGGGGATTTCCTCCATGCGACTTTTAAGACTGTCCACTAGAGGTCGTACAAAACCCACAGCTTCTAACTGCTCTACATTTCCAATTATATTCTGTAGCCACTGGGTTTCCCCCTTCAGCTTTGTAATGAAATGCAGAGGCAGTTTATTAGCACAATGTAATGTATATGCCTTGCCAAAATAAATGGGAAAGAAATACCCCAGAATTTGAAATAGGGAAACTCTAGTTCTAGCCTTTTATGCAAATAAGTACCATTTTGCATAAAGTTAATCAATTTCTTCTGGGCTAACTATACAGGTAATCCTCCACCTATGACTGTAATGCCTCCTGCCCATTATGGTTGCAAGTCATGAGAGTTGTTAACCCAGTGGACACTTAACAAGGTCAGTTAAAGTTCTAGTTGCTTTCATTGCCACAACACAAACATATAAAGCTTGGCTAGTGTTAAATGTATTACTCTATGAATTGTGCAAAATGTCCTAATCTGTTAGCCAGGTTAAGTATATCTGAACCCAGGGAATAGGGCTATCAAAAGCAGGAATATGGCAATTTAGAATATAGATATATTCCTTAATAAATACTGAAAATGTTTGTAGTTTGCCTTTAATCTTTTAGACCAAGTTGAGCAATCAACTGTCACCAGGCCACACGTGGTCTTACTATCATTTTTTCTGCAACCCCCAGGGCCTGCCACGTTTCTTCCTGCTCTGAAATTCAGTAGGAAATCACCAAGAAACAATGGGCTGATTTCTTTCAAAATGAGAACAGGTATGATATGTCTCCAGACCCACTTAGCAAACCTATCGAAGCCCCCCAGCTGGAAAAACTGCCTCCACCCCTTCCAGGGATGTTGCCATATCCCTATTAAAGTTTTCTTCCTGGAAAAATATTTATTTAGAAAAACAGCAGAAGCTTTTCTCCACATCATAGCAGGAGAGTACTCCACAGTCAGGACCCTTTTAAAGGGAGGCAATGGCACAAGTTTGCTTATTTGCTTATGTAATTAATTTCTGAGCCTGCCCGCTTGCCAATAATTCTGGGCGACTTCCAAGGAGTTAAGAAAAATCAATTAAAAAGTCAATTGCCTTCCTAAAAACCAGTAGGATTGGGGCCACGTGCATTTCGAGAGAGGAATCCCTATCCAAAGTACAGTTCAGTGTTCAAAATAACCAGATCAATATTTTTCATCTGAGGCAATCAAAATAATCCATTAAAATAGATTTCCAAAAAATATTTCAATATTTCTATTTATCATTGTGTTGTACGTTATGATTCTTGATGAACGTATCTCTTCTTTTATGGTCACTGAGAGCATATGCACCAAGACAAATCCCTTGTGTGTCCAATCACACTTGGCCAATAAAAAATTCTATTCTATTCTACTGAACCATTATACTTGTGACAGAACAAGAATCCTAAGATTGGAAGGAAGTCCAAGCCTCAGGAATACTCCGACATCTTAGACAAATTGCTGCCCAGCCTTTGCTTGAAAACTTCCAGTGTTGGAAAACCCACACCTCCAGGAGGCAGGTGGTTCCACCACTTAACAGACTTCACAGTTACAAAATTCTTCCTTATTTTAGGTTTGAATTTCCCTTGGTTTATCTTCCATGCATTGTTTCTTGATCAATCCTTGAGCACTATGGTGAATAAATCCACATCCTCTTCCCTGTTAAAGTCCTTCATGTATTGAAAAACTGCTATCAAGTATCCCCTTAATTTTTTTTCCTTTATGCCAAACAACAACCAATTCTTTTCACCATTCTTCATAGCCTCCAGGCCTCTCACCCTCTTTGTAGCCATTCTTTGCACATTTTTCCTTCCATAACATAGGATTTTGAAAACTGGAGCTGTCTTTTGAAGTGTTAGCAATCCTCATCCCCTGCTATTTTGTGTCATTTGCAAATTTGACAAACACCCCTTCTATACTCTTGTCTAGCTCATGTATGAAAACATTGAAGAGGCCTGAATCCAAGACAGAACCCTGGTAACCCCACCACATCAGGGGTGAAATTCAGCACGTTCTGACAGGTTCTGGAGAACCGGTAGCGGAAATTTTGAGTAGTTCGGAGAACCGGCAAACACCACCTCTGGCTGGCCCCAGAGTGGGGTGGGAATGGAGATTTTGCAGTATCCTTCCCCTGGAGTGGGGAGGGAATGGGGATTTTTCAGTATCCTTCCCCTGGAGTGGGGTGGGAATGAAGATTTTGCAATATCCTTCCCCCAGGAGTGGGGAGGGAATGGAGATTTTGTATCCTTCCCCTGCCACGCCCACAGAACCGGTAGGGAAAAATTTTGAATTTCACCCCCGCACCACATACCTTCCT
>QLTV01002534.1:158343-169861 GCA_003457575.1 Thermophis baileyi | reverse complement strand
GCTGCCTCACCACCATCTGTATTGCGCAGGTCTAGTAGTGCTCCAAAACGCCCCGCCTACCTGCTTGATTACGTATGCTGGACAGCTCCATCCAGGAGGGGAGGGGTGTTATGTTCTAACTGTTTAAACTGTGTTACATGGTTCCAACCAGGTCCAGCGTTTGAGCGGGAAAAAGCTCAAACGCTATTGGCTGGTCTGTCTGACAGCTCCCTATAAAAGGGCAAGCTGTCAGACTGCTCTTTGCTGGTTGCTGATACAAGAGCTGAAATAAAGAGCTGCTTTGGAAGTCTGTCTCCTGTCATCTCTACCCACTATCTAACAAGTACCGCCTAAAATTCTGACTGCCCTCTTTCATGTGGATTCTGGAGACCTTAAGCGGGATGTAAGTTGCGACACATCTCTTCTCCTCACCTCTTTCCTCTCAATAGCTGAAACAGCTACTCTCCAAAGGGAAAGACCGGGGCCAAGTTACATGGATCAACAAGAAGAATATCCAAAGACTGAGGGAAGCAAGACACAGGGCTTGGCATGTGCCCAATGATGTCAACTTTGCCCCCTTTTCAAAAAGCTGTCATAAAGGAGTACTGAAATTAGATAATTAGCCTATCAAATTTATAAATGTATTTATTATTTTATTTATTTGTTCGTTTGTTAAATTTATTTGCCATCTTTCTTGCCATAGGGCTACTCTAGGCATGAAACATGCCTAGAGTAACATGAAAGAAAATCAAAGGAGTGTAGACGGAACAAAAGTAAAATAATGGAACAATAAAATAAATGGTAGAAAAAGAATACAATGAGCATACATCAATATGATCACCAAAAAGATGAATGGGTGGAGAGCAGAGCACGGGGAGGGAGGGAATGGGGTGGAGTCTGCTATCAATCCAGCAACTACCTCCAGTATGGAATTCCCCAGGCCAAGTGTTAGAGCCAGGTCTTTAGGCTCTTCTGGAAGGATGGGAGGATATTACTTTAGAGGGTAAGATGTTCCAAAGAGTAGGTGTTGCAGCAGAGAAGGCTCTTTTTCTGGATTCCAATAGTTGGACTTCCTTGACCAATGGGATCCAAAGTAGGCCTTCTCTACCGGCACAAGTAGGACAGGCTTGTCCTAGCAGGAAGAGGCAGTTCATCAGGTAGCCTGGACCGATGCCGAGGCTTTAAAGATCATAACCAACATCTTGAACTACACTGGGAAGCAAACCAGTAGCCAGTGAAGTTCGCAGAGCAGAGGTGTAGTGTGGGCTATCCTAGGGGCTCCAAAGACTGTTCTCACTGCCACATGGAAGTTCCCTGGCTTAAAATAGCTTTGGGCCAGTTACACCTTCTTGATTAGGGTGTAACTGGCCCAAAGCTATTTTAAGACAGGGAACTTCCATGGTTGAGGATGGAATTGATTACCTAGATTACGTCCTAATCCATTTTCCAGAGTTGTGGGGAAAATGGGAACCGGAACACTATGCAGGATACTTCCTAAACCTAAGTAGATTATAGAGTTTTCCAAGAAATTGTGTGTCAGGCCGAAGCCATTTTCTTTGGATCTTTGGCCTGCCACACTTTATATTAGTTTAAAATGTATTCTTTGCTGTGGGTCCCCACACCCCCAAGTTCTTCACATGAACCAATCTTCATTGCTTCATCCTCTGGTAGCTTGGTTGGAACTCCACCTTCTTCTGTGCAGGTGCAGGACATTGTGATTGTGATTGTTGATGTGTGAATGGAACGGCGGCAGCCCCTGGTGCAGAGCTTGAGCTATTGCACCATGGGGGCTTCCTCCTCCTCCTATCCTCCCTAGAAAGGCTGAGTGGATGCATGTGAATGATTGGGGTAGGGCTCTACAGGGAGGTGGGCTAGAAGGGGATATAGATAGCCATAGGGTGGGACATTGCATCAGTATAGGGATGGGCATGGGACTCTATGGGAACAGGAAGGCAGGCCGTTACAGGGGAAGAGTCCCCAATGTTTAGTATCGGCATGTTCAGGCTCCCTTAGTTCATGCTCAATCCCTAGACAGGATTCCCTTGGAGGCCTGGAGCTTCGGGTGCTGCTGCTGAATGCCAGGTTGGTTAACAACAAGGCTCCAGTCATCCAAGATTTTACTGAGAAGGAACATGCTGATCTGGCATACATCATCGAGACCTGGCTGTCACTGGATGGGGATTCACCTTTCAGAGATGTGTCCAGCCAGGTTTAGGGTTTGGCACCAGCCCAGGGTCACAGTGGTCGTTAGAGAAACTCCACCTTCAAGGGCCTTGCTTCCTGCATCTCTGGCTATGAGACTCTTTTTCTGATATGGGACTCATGGGATCAGCTGGGATTGTTGCTACTATAATGACCTTCCGGCTGCATAGCAACCTCCTTGCCTAAACTGCTAGAACCATCTCAGCATTGTCAGTGGAGTTCCCCAAACTCATGCTACTGGGTGACTTAAATCTGCCTTCCCTGGGTTTGGCTTCAGAAGCAGCTGAGGAGTTCATGTCCTCCATGACGGACATGGGCCTACCCCAGATTGTCACAGGTCCGACTTAAAACAGAGTTCCAGATCTAATATTCTTATCCAAGCAATGTCAATGTTATCTGGTATGGAATCTAACATTATCCCCCCCCCCCCCGTCATGATCAGATCAGCCGATATCCCTGACACTCTCTTACATCCTCCTCCTCCATAAGGACACTGGACCTGTTAGAATGGTCCATCCTGGAGACTGATGGACCCAAATGGGTTCCAGAAGGAACAGCGGGAAAACCTGGATTTGCTAACCAGTCCTGCTGAAGCTTTAGTAATGGGTTTGGAACCAAAAGATCACTGAGACTCTGGACAAGATTGTGCCTATGTAACAGTGGTGGGTTTCACTTACCTTTGCTACCGGTTCGGGAACGGGAGTGCGCGGGCGCGCGCGGGTGCTTTGCGTGCACGCAACGGGGCGAACCTGTAGCAACCCACCACTGCTATATAATCTCTAGTGACCCTTTGCTCCTATTGTTCTCCATGATTCATGAAGGAACTGAGGGTTTTAAGAGACCTAGGAAACAATTAAATGAATTTTTGATCTATCCTTGTACAATTGGAAGCCAGGGGAATTGCACTGCTACTTTATTGGAAGGATTAGGTTAGGGAATTATATTCTTTTCACCTCCATAGTATACATTTGTGGATTTTGTTACTATCTCTTAAAAATATTATTTGGTATACACGTGTCTATGCATTCTGGATGGCAAAAGTCTTGGTTGTGGGATGTGCTAGATGCCTGGAAGATGTGCATTTAGAGTAACTTGAGGCTTCTTTGCTAATGGACAAGGGTGATAGGAATTGTAATTCAACACCCCTTGTTTCTGCATTTGATCTGGTATAGTCTAAATAATCTGACAGCTCTTTGGTATCAAATGAAACTTTTTTCTCTGAAATGTAACATGCCATGTAATTATATATTTGCACCCTTCAATAAAAATGTCATACTTCCAATCTTAATTCCAAAGGTTAATTTTGTTGGGGCTGGAACCTATGCAATGCCAGCGGCAGACTAGTACTTTTCATTGTTTTAATAAGTAGTAAGTATAGTAAGCAGTAATAAGTTTAGTAAGCAGTTCTTTGGAACTAAAACCAAAGCCGTTATAGCCACCTGATCCCAGGAAAATTACTTAAGTTAAGAAGATGGTGCTTTGGGATTTTATCACTATTTTCTGGCATGGTGCTTTGGAGAGAGCATGAATTTTGCCAGAGATCATCGCTACAATGATTCACTTAACAACTGTGGCAAGAAAGATTGTAAAATGGGGCAAAACTCGCGTAACAAATGTCTCAATTAACAACACAAATTTTGGGCTCAATTTTGATCATAAGTCAAGGGCTACCTGTATAACAGTTTGTCTTTCACTTTATTCTATGGAAATGTGGGTATGTCAAGAGAAACAAAAAATAAAAAAATTGAATGCAAGAGGAATGGGATAGAAGGGTACATGGTAAAACAAGAAGATATAGGGTCAAGAATGAATGGAAGAGGGTAATATCAATGTGGGTCAAACACCAAATTCAGTAAGCAATACAAAAAGAACATGTTCAAACATGGTCACATGCAGAGAATGAGTGAGGATTGAATTGCAAAACAAATATACGAATGAATGGGTTAAGAGAATGGAAGAACTAATCAAACTGTGATTGAGCACAGCAGCTTCCATAATAAGTCACAACTACATCAAAATAAGGATGCATGCATCATGACATCATTGTAAAATATGTGTGATTATGTCCTTACTTCATGAAATCTAAAGTTGTCAGTGTTTGGTATTGCCTCTCGGAGGACCCAGAGAATCCCCCTTATGGAATCTCGGGTACAGAACGGTAAACTTTTAATTCCTCTCTCTACTGTCTCTATTACTCTATTGGGAAAACGCAATCGGCTATTATGCATGCGCATGCGTCTGGACCATTTTGTAATTTCCGTATGTCTTCCCGCTCTTGCTATCCCTGCCCAAATACGAATCACGAGCGCTTAGGTAGACGGTCTGGAATTACGTCGTCTTTGCTGGTCTAAATATGGAGGTCGCGGCTGTACAAAAGAGCAAAGCGCACGCGCAATAACTCACGAAAGGCAAAGCGTAGTCGGTAGCAGGCGATAGCAAATGGGGCAAGGGTTGGCATGGCAACAAGGGAGTGGCATGCCAGGCTCCTCCCCGCAACTTGTTGGCGGGAGAATGGCTGAGCGATGAGGTGACGTGAGGGATTCAAGAGAGGTAATTTACACGGAGAATCGGTGTTTCTGCATCCAGGGTGGGCGCTTAGAAAGTGGCCTGCCGCTGTGGGGAAAGAGTCGGCTGACATCTGTTTGGGGTTCCGGGGAGCAGGAGGTTGACGGTTTATAGCAATTTTGAACTGTAACATCCATCGTCCCCAACCATCATGGTCAACACATACGGAGGATGCATGGGCTGTTTTAGGGGTCTGAAGCAGTGATTTAATGGAATGGATAAAACTAAACGCAGAGGGAAAGTGTATAGAAAGAATCAAACTTTCTAGCAGCACTTGTTATTCTGAGGTTGCCTTCCCCACGTGGTGCTTTCCAGATGTGTTGGCTTATAACTTCTTTAACTTTGGTGGTTGAAGTAGCTGGAAGTAGTAATCCAATATATGTTAAGGATATCAGATATCAACTTGAGAAAATTCAACTTCTCAAAAGTGTGGTTCCTCTAGCGCCAATTAAATGGCTTTTAAAAAGGGAAAAACTGATGCAACATACCGGTAGAACCCACAGGACAATAATCTATGGCCCATAATGCTACTTCAGTTTTGCTTTTTTGGAAACCACTGGTTTTAATGGGTCATTGATCTGATTCAGTAAGGTGATATTTGTAAGGAACATGATTTCATTATATATATATTTCATTATGTGTGTGTGTGTGTATGCGCGCATGCGCGCACACACACACACACACACACACACACGCTTCAATGGTCTTCAACTGTATATTTTGAAAGAACAAATTGAAGATGTGGTTCTGAGGCCTAGTTTTTCCCTTTCCTTACCTGTTGTTTTTCGGTGTTCAAAATCCTTCATTCTCTTGTTTCTCTTGTTTTAGGCAAAAATTGAAAGGACACAGTAACTGTTCTCAAGCAAGTGGGACTTGATTTTAAGTGAATAAATTCTAAGCAAATGAAAGTTAAGCAGCCCTTACTTTGGTAAGGGAAGGTGATAATTTTGTAGCATTGATTCTGAATGCCTAAGGGATCAGATTCTGTAGAAAAAGTAATTTGAAACCCTATATTTATGGGATTTTTGAAATACCAGAATTTTTAGTTGGAATAGTTGATTCTGCTTTTGGGAAACAACATACTTTTGATGAAGCTGACATGGGGTGATCTTCAATTTTTAGGAAAGCCAAGATGGAAAACAAGAGGAAGGTTTCCGTGAGAAGCATTAGTATTGGGGACTTTACCCCATCACAACAGAAAAGGTCACGAGGAGGAGACTGGGATGAAGATGGTCCTTCACAATTTGAAGAAGAGCTGGCTTTTCTGGATGAGGTGGAGGCTGAGGTGGCTCTAGAAATGAAAGAAGCACAGTTGTCATCTGATGCCATTCCCCTTGGTGAGTTACAGAGTTGCAAATTGGGAGAAGATTTTCTGAGGCAGAACAAATGCCAGAGCAGTGAGGGCAGCTGCGGAAGGATGATATGTGGATGATAGTGTCTCTGGTGGTTGTGATCCATGTTAAAATTAAGCTTTTCATTTCCGTTAAACTCTCTGTTACACAATTCAAATTTATTTTAATATACTGTTTCAATGTTTTAAACATTATTACAAGTAGTCCTTCCTCTACAACCACAACCGAACCACAAATTTCATTGTTAAACAAGGCAGTTGTTAAGTGAGTTGTGTCCCATTTTATAACTTTTTTGCCATGGTTGTTAAGTGATTCACTATAGCTGTTAAGTGAATGGTATGGTTGTTAAGCGAATCTGGCTTCCCTCATTGACTTATCGGAAGCTCCCTAAAAAGGTTGCAAATGACAATTCCAGGACCCCAGCCTGTTGCAACCATCATAAATACATACCAGTTGCCAAGCACCTGAAGTTTGATCACTTAACTGTGGGGATGAGTGCAAGAACTGGTCATATGTCACTTTTTTCAATGGCAGTATAACTTTAAACGGCCATTAAACAAATAGTTGTAAGTCAAATACCACCTGTATAACATTGCCATTTGTATCTCCTAATATTACAGAAAGATATTATATACATCTTGTATCATACTAAGACTTATTAAACAACAGCTTAGGCTCTATGTCTCATATTCCATGCTACCTTTCCTTCCTCTTCATTCATGATCTTTTAAAGTGCAATATCTTTAATTGTTCAGAATATGGGTTTGATTAAAACAAGATTGGTGAATAGCCGTATTGTGAGCTTTTCCTTCTTTCAGGTAACCTCTTCTCATCAGTACACAATCCCAAGTGGCAGAGGCCTCTGCCTCCCAAAATAAATCCCAAAGAGGAAGGCCTATGTTTCCAGCAAGTGGAACTAGACTATTATGTGGGTAAGTGTGTAAACAGGTTTGAGTTGCTGATAAAGAAATTTTTTAAGGGGTTGAATGACAGATGGATTGGTTTTATTCTTTTTCCTAGAAAAAGGTTTGCAGAACTAGATATTCTTATTCCTTGCTAAACAATAACTCTCTGCTCCTGAGGGGAAGTCTAAAACTGTTATCATTTCTGGGGGTTTTGACAGGTAGAACAGATGCACAAAGTTACTAACTCTTCTCTTCAGAAAAAATGGACAAGGAATGGAATTCCCCATAGAGGTTTTAATCCCACTTTTGTTTTACTTTTGCTTGATGTAAGAAGGTAGCATAGCAAATAGTCCAGGATATATATGTCAATATATATCAATATGTCTATGAAAGATAAGTGAAATTAGGAAAATTTTCTCCAAGAAAAATGAATTAAATTTAAAAACTCATCCATTCCTTTGTATCTTCAGCAAACATAACACATTTATCCTATTGAAAATATATGTTGTTTGGGAGAAAAGTCCTACTTTTCTTTTCAGAGACATATACTATATATACCAATTTTTCTTAAATGTCTTTATATTTTTTTAAAAAAGGAAGAGAATGATTGTTAAATCATGTGTATGGTATAAAAAAATCCAGAAAATAATAATTTTAAATAGAATTTTCAGAACTTAAATATGAAATATAGTTGATGAAAACCCGAAGGTTACTGTGAACTCCTATTTGCATGTTTATTTTACCTAGATGCTAAATAATGAAAATATACTCTGAAATTTTTTTATTGGAGAATCATACAATACTGCTTTTTCACTAATTAATATGTTCTCATTCTGTTCCTGAATCAGGCTCTCGCATCCCTGGATTCCCTGGTTGTACCCAAGGTTCTGTACCTGTCCTGCGAATGTTTGGTGTCACTGCAGCTGGCAACAGTGTCTGCTGTCATATCCATGGTTTTGCACCTTATTTTTATGTACCTGCCCCACCTGGTGAGTAAAAATTTATGGTTGATGGAAGGTCTGTCTTGAACTTGATTCTTACAATAAAATTTATTGCCCTTTGGTTTTCTTTAGGATTCCAAGCAGAGAATCTGGCTGAATTTCAACGGGAACTGAATACAGCTGTGATCCGGGACATGCGGTCCAACAAGGATGGTTTGAACCAAGTTGTTCTGGCAGTGGAGATCTGCAAAAAACAGAGTGAGCATTTGTGAAGAGTGGGTGTATAGCCATCCTGTTTAGATGGCAAGGAGTTGGATTAGATCTAGATATGGGGTACTTGGGCCTTAAAATCACAACTTGGTTATAGCAACACAATATTGTGCTTTCACACTGAATCCCCATGATGTTGCTTTCACTGCTACTCCCCAAAGCTGTTGTAGCCGGTTGTACATTATAGATTAGAATGAACGTGCTTGGATAATATATCATAAACACCATGGACAATTCCAAATTAACAAATCAGTCCATTCTAATCTTTCTTCTGTGGATAGCATTGCCTCTAAGCACTAAATATGGAAATTTTACAAAAGTTATGTTTTCTTTTCCTATGGACTAGTAACTTTTTTGAACATTACTTAGGCAGCTTACCCATTTTTAATGCATGCAAATTTTCAGGAGGCAAAGAGAAGGAACAATAAGCAAATATGAAAGACATTAATGAAAGTCCTTTATATAAATTAATTGGATGAGAGATAGGGATTTGAGGTGTTGGGAGTGATAATCCTCTATTTTTTTAAATGTCTTAAGACTTCTCATTTCAGACATGTATGGTTTCCATGGACCACATCTCTTATCCTTCTTGAAAATTACAATGGCACTGCCTCGGCTAATTGCTCCTGCCAAGAGATTACTGGAACAAGGGCTGCGGTGTGGAACACTGGGAACACAAAATTTTCAAGCCTTTGAAGCCAATATTGATTTTGAAATCAGGTGAGACTTAACTATTGATGCAGTTGATTTCCTTTACCAGGCATTGTTTTTAATCTCAAGAAATCCTTTAGAACCATAGGTGTCATGTACTTTGCTTGGTGATAAAAGGGAGAACCTTGCTAAGACTCTCAATCTATTGTACTAGAATATAACACTTCAGTAGGATAGTGTATCTAGCCCTCAAAATTGCTTGGAGTTACAGTATATGGTTTTTACAGGAGACCTAAAAATTGACATGAGAATGAGACTTCAGTGTTCACATGATTTCACATGTTTATGAATGAGCTTTTGTTTACCAGAAATTACTAATCAAGATTCTGCAATGCAATAACTGGAAGTGGGCTATAAGTACAATTAAATGTATTTTGAAATGTTGCCTCTACTCTTAATTTCTCCTGGTGACTTTCAAATGAGTTGAGCTTAAATTCCCATAATTCTTAGCCATTGCGTTTGAAGGCCACCATCCTAGACTGTTTTCTAATATATTTAGACAATAAAAAAACACAAACAGATATAAAAAAACAAGATAAATGAATAAAATACAGACATTGGAGCATATGCCCGTAATTTAGTAAGCCATTTTACAGTGTGGGAATCCCTGTGGTAATCTTTTTGAACTGCATTGAGAGTTACTCTTTTAATCCCAAAATGGAGGGGAGAAGCCATAATGCTTGGTGGTGGTGAGGACCAAATGTCTCTCCTCATCTCTGTCTCCAAACGTAGGTTCATGGTAGACCGGGATATTGTTGGCTGTAACTGGATTGAATTACTTGCTGGAAAGTATCGCCTGCGACAAGAAGAGTCTGCTGGAGAATCTGATAAGGAGAATCCACGCAAGGTGGTGTTGGTGGGGAGACTTAGAAAAGCCAGAACATGTTCAGAAAGGACAAGAAAATCAGAGGACTAGAAATATAGCTATGTAAAGAGAGAGTGAAGAAATCTAAATGACCCTTTCCAACTATGATTTCTCCTCACCCTCATTCCCATTATGTCCTAACAATACTGAGTGAAATAGTAGAAGGCGAAAAGTAAATTACTAGTCCAGAATTATCCAAAGCTTCATTACATAGTACGCATTTGAATCTAGTTCTTCTCATTTATTACATTCTAATGGTGACTATATTGTATAATCTATATAGTATATAGGCTGTACCTCTTTTGTAAGAAGAGCGTCTTGTGAGTGCATTGGATGAACTGGCTAAAGTGTGGAGCATAGGCTCATAGTTGTGATGTTCGAGCAGAAGAAATATTTTCTGGAATACATTGATTCTGTATCAATCTTAGGTTGGAAACATACAAGGGCTAAAGACTTTTTACAGGAACATCTGGATTACTAGCTTTGCTTTTTCTCCTGTTTTAGGTGTCACTCTGTCAGTTGGAAGCTGATGTGGCTTGGATGGATTTCATTAGCCATCCGCCTGAGGGAGAATGGCAACGTATAGCTCCCTTGCGTGTCCTCAGTTTTGATATTGAATGTGCTGGACGTAAAGGTATTGAGGGCAAATTTGAACAGGGCAGAATGTGACATAATAAAATAGAAGTGGGGAGACTAATCATTCAGAGTCCCATTAGTAATTCCACATATAAGCTATATAAGAATTGCTATCATGTTTAGGACCCTGATAAGGAAAGAAATGTCGGGTGAAACATTCAGCTGGTAATTAAATATATCAGCTTAAGCTCAGAAGTAGGAATAATTGCCATCTTACACAACAGAGCAGTTGTCAGAAGGCTCATATAGCACACATACAAGGTTGTATTAGCAATATGAGCCAAACAAATCCTTTGGATAAATGAAGTGAGTGTGTGATTTAATTGTGCAATGCTTTATTGATTACAAATTAGAATGATCAATTACTCATTATTTTGTTAGATGCAAGTTCTGCTTTGCAAATTAAAAAAATGGTTTTGAAACAGATCCACAGTTTTAAAAGCTTGGAATATGGGCTTTGAGGCTCCCTATCTAAGTTAAGTTATAACAATAAACTCCGTTTCCCTAGTCAGCACGACATTGCCTTCAATCAGGCTTTGCTTGAGGATCCTTTGCATAGAGAACTGCAGGACAATTCATTTTCTTACAGACTACCCTTTAAGTCATCTAGGGTTGCATTTACAACACAAACTTATCATCCGGTTTTAACTTACAGTTTAATCTTATTCTGGGGGTGTGTGCATTTGTGTATGTATGAGGGTGTTTGGTTTGGATGGAAGAAGTGGGTTTGGAGTGGTTGAATTGGGAGAATGAGGGAGCCGGGGGCAAGGAATAGAGCCTCCTCTGCTGAGTGTGCAAACAGAAGCAGATGGGGGCTCAGATATGGCCCCCGGTTTGGTGTGAGTGTGGTGCCTTGCCGGCCGGGGAGGAGGGGGGCCGTTGGGGTGGGGGAGGGGATCTCTGGGGTGTTGGAGAGCCGGAGTATTGCGGTTATGACTGGAAGAGGTAGATATGGCAGGAGCCGAGGGGTAGGCCGCTCTCGGGGAACTAGGGTTCGCTGTCTCAAAGCGATTCCTTGTTCCGGCCCCTCTGGGTCTGGTTCTGTCTCGTCTCATGTTCCTGGTGACTTGGGAGGTCAGGGGCCTGGCCTCA
>QLTV01002534.1:107315-155879 GCA_003457575.1 Thermophis baileyi | reverse complement strand
GTGCCGGCTGGCGGGCCCGCGGGGGAGGGCCTTCTCTGTGGCTGCCCTGGCCCTCTGGAACCAGTTACCTCCTGAGATCCGGACTACCCCCACACTGTTGAGCTTCTGGAAAGCAGTGAAGACCTGGCTGTTCCAGCAGGCGTGGGGCCGGTGATCTCGCCTCTGTAAATGGCGAGGTCCGGCCATGAAACGGTATGTATGAGTTTTTAACTGTTTTGAACTGTTTTTATTATGTTTTCTTTTAATCGTTTTTTATATTGTTGTGAGCCGCCCAGAGACCCTTGGGAGTTAGGCGGAATACAAATTTAATTAATAATAATAATAATAATAATAATAATAATAATAATAATAATAATAATAATAACAACAATAATAATAAAAATTGTTTATAATTCAGATTCAATAATAGATGCCCTTGAGAGTGAAAAGTTGAGGCAGTTCTTATGTTAATGGTCTCTTCTATACCTCATCCCTTTTTCTGTGTTTCGGCTCAGGCATTTTTCCTGAACCTGAGAAGGACCCAGTAATCCAAATTGCCAATATGGTTCTACGACAGGGTGAGAAGGACCCTTTTGTGCGTAATGTCTTCACACTACAAAACTGTGCCCCCATTGTGGGCTCTCAAGTGCTTTGCTTTTCAAAGGAGGATGAACTTCTCAAGGTAATGCTTACATTATCTTAGATCTGTGGAATATGATGAGCAATGTTTTTCAAACTTCAAGATATATGGGCTTCAGTTTCTAGAATCCCCCAGCCAGTATGCTTAATATGTAATGTATAGTTTTAGGATTTGTGTGTGGATAATATATCCCATTTTAGGTCATATTTATGTAGAAATACTGAAAATTCAAAAGATCACACAAACTTTTAGGCACCACTGTAGATAATATGATGGAATGCTGCACCAAGTTCCAGTGTGAATTGTGAAAGTGATGATAAGGGATGTATATATGTGGCCTAATGGGTAAGACAAGATAGTTCTGTCAGAGTGCTCACAGCTTTACTATGTGAGACAACCCAGGAGCAATAACAGCAAACAGCAGAGGTTTGTAATACCGTATTTTTCGGAGTATAAGACGCTCTGAAGTATAGCTTTTGGGGAGGAAAACAAGAAAAAAAAATCTGCCTCTGCCTCCCAGCAATTTGCCTAACAGCAAACAGTACAGATGATATACACTGTTTGCTGTGTATTTCTGTGCATGTGTGCCTGACCCATAGAAATAGCAAAGAATTAGAGAAATGTACATTATGGCAGTATATTAATGCCAGAAAGTTTTCTTAAATGTAGTCACACTAACTCCCAATTATTTAAATAGATCTACTCCAAACATGACTAAGTCAGGGTTTAACTCAGCTGCTTTATCTTAATACTAAAACAGGACACTGTTACATTTCAGACTATACTTGTACAGATGCTGTTAAAATTGATGTGGCTTTCTGGAAGTATAGTTATTCTCTGCTATTTAAAAGAAGATACAATAGCACTGGGCCTCTTCAGATCAAGCATTTATTTTAACAAGCTTCTTCATTTTGTTAAGTTGTCTAGAACAATAATAAAGCAATCTTTAAAAAATAAGTCTAATAATTTGAACATTCTATAGACATTTATAGTTATTGACTTACCTCCTTGCATCCAGTTTCAGCAGTCTGATTAGCAGTCTGAAGAAAATAAAATGCTGCCTCTGCCTCTCCCTCCCAGCAACAAGAAAATATAACTCTTTCTCTACCTCCCAGCAATTTGCCTCCTTGCAGCTTTAGTTTCACTTTCAGTTTTAGCACACAGCCTGCCTGCAGCCTCAATCAGCTGAGGGTTGGGAAGCTGATAATCAGTTGCTTGGCTTAACAGGCTCTGTTCTGTTTGCTGCAAGGAGGTAAATTGCTGGGAGGCAGAGGCCAAAGGGTGGGGGTGGCTGGGTGGGGCTACATTTGGTGTATAAGACGCACCCAAGTTTTCACCCTCTTGGGGGGTTAAAGGTGCGTCTTATACTCCGAAAAATACGGTAAATAGTGGTTTTATCTACAAAAGAATATATACTGTACATACATGTACTATAGGCAGAAGTCAAACAATCAGTAAATTACAGCAGGGAAGAACACACGGCCGAGAGAGAGAGAGACGCCCTAATAGGGCCTTCTTCTTATTGTACAGGCTCTTAAAGGGATAACAGCTAAAAACCTTGCTGACTCATTCCCATCATTACATCAGTGCATCATAGCATCATCGTAGCAGCTGGTCAACTCTTAAATCACTACCCTGACAAGTTCTTATGTGCCAGACTATGAAAGAAGCAGGATTAGTTATTCCAGATGTGAAAAATATGGAATGCATTAAAACTGACATAAAAAGTAGGGAAAATAATACCCGAGACATGTGGAGGAAAAACATCAGAATAGGTTATGTAATTTCTACTTGTTCTACGCATTCCTCCCTCTTTTAGTTTGGCCTGGGGTTGGTTTGTTTATTCATCATATTATATGAAACCTTGATTTACTATATCTTGGAGCAATGAATTTCATATGTAATGGATAATTTTTCTGCATTAAGTGAAATTTTATTCGCATAAATAAGTATCTACATTGCAAGTGACTCCTGTCCAACTGAATGGACATTTGTTTATGAATTTCAGTCCCTCCCTCCAACTAGTCCATTAAAATGAGGCTTATTATATTGGAAAAAAATGCAAATATCCAAGGTTGAATGTGAGCAAATATAATATCATGAGAAGAAAGACTTAAAAAACCATTGGTTTTAAGGTACAAGAAATTTTATTTCATGCGATTGTCATTTCTGAACAGCGTAGTTACTCTCATAAGCAGTTACTCTCATTTCCATTCTGATCTAAGCACTTATGTATTTGGGAGGGGATGATGGAATAGTTGTATTTCTCCTGAATTTACATAATAGGACCATGGAAGATCTCTACCTTAAACTCTTGCAGAGCTGAGAACTAAACTAAACAATAAATAATTCTGGCCCAAATGGGCTGATGTCTTTGTAAATGACTTCAGTTGTTTCAGATTCTTCTGGTGAATCTGAAGCTGATACGCTTCAAATCATAGCATCAGCTTCTAGTTTCAGCTTTATTTATGTGCATGCACGAGAGGTCCACATAGACTCATTAAGCATTCTAAAAAATTAAAATAGGGATTGGTTGCAGCTCAGTGCTTCGTTAGGAAGCATCCAGTTTGCTTTGAAGAAAAGATAAAGGTAAGCTGAG
The DNA here is from genome assembly GCA_003457575.1 of Thermophis baileyi. Lineage (NCBI taxonomy): Eukaryota > Metazoa > Chordata > Lepidosauria > Squamata > Dipsadidae > Thermophis > Thermophis baileyi. The sequence continues at coordinate 152,661 of QLTV01002534.1, read as the reverse complement.
ATGGTAGAGAGCACTCCTTAGAGTCACTGCTGCCGGAGAAGCAGATTGCAGGTTACCCAGTTGACTTTTGATGCATGGATGTTTTGTGGCTGGTCATGCTCTTTTTGAATAGGTAAGCTACCTGTAGCAACTGTTTTGTAAGAGCATCTCTCATGCTTCATGATCCAAATATGTCCTTTGGTCTAAAAGGCCTAAAAATTAATAAATGTTTTTCCAGACTTGGGCAGAATTTATACGAACTGTAGATCCCGACATCATCACTGGCTATAACATCCAGAACTTTGACCTTCCTTATCTCCTCACCAGAGCCCAGACTCTCAAGGTAACCTGCACGTTTCCTTCTAGTAGTACTTTTTGTTTTCTTCAAATGTTTTTTATAAAAAATATTTCATCAATCTAAAGAAGGAATTACTAATTGAACCAGGAATCCTGTTTTTTTCTTTCATATTTTAACATGCTCAACAAACTAATCAATTAATGCCATACTGTAATCTTACCTATAAATTCACTTGCCCCACCCATTCATTCATGCCTCAAAGCTTGTTTTTCTTCATCCCCAGGTCAAGCCATTTCCCTTCCTGGGCCGTATTCTTTCCCGCAAGTCTGTCATCCGTGACTCTTCCTTCCAGTCTAAGCAGATGGGACGGAGGGAGAATAAAGTCATTAACATGGAAGGCAGAGCCCAATTTGATCTACTTCAGGTAAACAAAAAAAAGGTCCCCCCTCCCCATAGTTCCATTTTACTGATGGGAAATTGAAGCTGAGAGGCAGTGACAGCTGGAGGCTCTCAGATATAAGGCCCAGTATTTTGCCTATGGGACATGCAGTCTCATAATTTAGCTTTTCCTCTTCCTGTAGGTTCTATTGAGGGATTACAAATTACGCTCCTACACTTTGAACGCTGTCAGCTATCACTTCCTGCAGGAGCAGAAGGAAGATGTCCAGCACTCTATTATTACAGACCTGCAGGTAACATTTGATAGCCAAGTCTTGCAAGTAGTAATTTTTCTCCCTGGTATGAACACCCTTTTGTAGTTGTTATTGGTTTTGTTATCCCCTTGGCCTCTTATCTGTCGAATGATTGATTTGGGTGACTATCAAGTTGTCTGTGATACATTGTACAGTAGAAATGAGAAATCCAATCCATCTGTCAGATCTCTCTGTCAAATTTGCTATGCCTCTAAGTGAGTTTCCTCTCCGCCCTTAAAGCCTATTCCCCCTTAGGGAGTAACTGCTTAAAGATATTTCTCTTGAAGTGTTGCTGTGTTCCCCTCTCACTTTTTCTCAGCCTTCCTTATTTAAAGTAGTGTACATTTTGAAGTCGTAAATACCATCCCTTTTTAGCAGTTTATATTCCTTCCTGTAAGAACAAGGGAACCAAACGTTGGTTTTTGCAGGGCTCATTTAAAACTGTATGGAAGCAGAATGATCTTCTGCTTGCATCTGCACCTCTCTTTTCCTTTTTGTTTCTGTGCCTATATTTTTCTCTCACTTCTTAGACCCTCCCTGACTCCTTGACTCCCTTACATTTGGTGTCTTACATGGCAAACAGAGTGAGTGCTCTTCTAGTGATTACTAGAAAGGGCAACCTAAACATTACATAGCATGTGTCTTCCTCTCTTGATTTTGTCATTCTCACTTGATTTTTGGCATGTCATTGATTTAGAAAGCCCTTCTTTTTTTTTGATACAGTTAATTCTTATGCATATCCTTTGCTTCCTTACTCCTTTCTGAAAGGGTTTTTTCCCCCTTTAGAACTTATATAATATAATAATTCAGACAATAATTCCAGAGAAAAACAAATAAAATCAACTATTAAACAGCCATAAACTTTTCAGGAGAAGAGATAACTAGGAAAAAACCCCTTTATGTTTGGCAGTAATCCCTTGTACCTCAGATAATAAAATTAAACAAAATAAAAGGCATGGTCACAATACAAAAAAGTTATCTTGACTTGGACAAGTTCTTTAAATCTTATGGATCTGAGATGGAAAAGTCAGTGTATTATACGAACTAAATTACCGGTATATCAGGTGTCAGGATTTAATAGACTGTCGTTCTTAATTTCTCTGTGCAATAGAGGGAGCAAGGGACACAAGTTGTCCTTGCTCTTCAAGGCCAACACAAGGCTTTCATCACTGTAGAGGATCTGTGTCAGATGAATTAGAAAAGCCCAACAGCCATTTTGTGCCGTTCTTGATCAGGGAACATAAAAGAAAATGGATTAAATGGTGCACATAGCTGATGTCTCCTCTCAAGGAGGATGACATATTTTGGGCAGTTCGGATAGAACTACCTTTCCCTGATCAAGTTAGACATGAGACGGTCCTCAGTGATCCTGCTAGCTTTGCCTATGCTTTGCCTTTTCTCTTTGAGAAGGAAAAATGTGATGAGACACAGGTGAAATGTGACGTGGCAGCCCATTCAGGGTAGGGGTGGGAGGTTGTCAGCCTGGCAGATCAATAGTTCCTCATACCTGCCATAGAGTGTGGGTGCTCAATCTTTTTTTGGGTCAAGGTTCTTATATCATTTTTTATTAAGGCTGCATGTGTACGTAACAAGGTGAAAAGTGGGTATCAGCCAAAGGGGAAGTGCATATGTCCAGAGTAAAGCACATAATTTTCTTTAACCTCATTCACTTCTTTTCATAAATTGATTCTTTCTCATTCCACCCTCCTCCATTATCCAATCCTAAAATCTCTGTTTAATTTAAATTTATATATTAAAAATTAACAGTGAATGAAGAAGTTAGCCTTGAGTTGAACTTCAACCAGTTTGCTTGAGGTGAACCATTGAGCAACTAATGGAACTATCAAAAAGTTATTTCTTCCACGTCTGAAAAGAGTGGGGATGAGTGTTCCCTGGGCAGGATCTCAGCCGACCTATAAAACCAACAGTCAGAGGACTATACCACCCTTCTCCATTCCCATACCAACTTGCTGTCTCTACCACTTCGCTTCCATTGCTTGGAGAACACTACACAAACAGTGCTTCCCTTGCTGCATGGAGTTTTCCTGTTTCCCTATAAATTTGGCCAGCTTTGATACTTAAAGGACATATACATGCATATATTTCTTGGCTCCTGTTTCTCCCCCCCCCCCCGAAATGAATGTGTTATTTAAAAAGAAACCAACTGGGTGAGTTTAATCATTTTTGTATTTATTTGTCCAGAGCTGAAATGATATCTTCTTGTCCTCCCACTGACCACCTTTGAGTTCCTCTTGCAGAATGGTTCAGATCAATCACGTCGGCGACTGGCTGTGTACTGCCTCAAGGATGCCTATCTGCCACTGCGGCTTTTGGAGAAGCTCATGTGTGTCATCAATTACATGGAGATGGCAAGAGTCACTGGGGTACCTCTTAGCTATCTCCTAGCCCGGGGGCAACAAATCAAAGTGGTGTCCCAACTTCTGCGGCAGGTAAGGAGAAACTGATCTTTTGCCAACAAGGCCAGAAGATCATGAGGGGGCGGGGAGAGATCAGAAGCTCAAATCTTGAGAAGATATTTACTATGCAATGTGTGCAAAGAAGTATACAGTGTAGCTGTCCACTGCCTCAAAGATGCTTATCTGCCACTTGACTTTTGAGAAAGCCCGATGTGTATCTCTAATTACATGGAGATGGCGAGAGTCCCTGGGTTACCTCCCAGTTAGCCCCACATTTATCCAGTAGCAAGTTTATATCTATTTAGTTCTGTACACATAGAACTGTTGTAAAATAGTATTTCCTCCTGAGAAGGACCTTATAAAATTGAATTCACAACTGAAGAATTAAAAGCGCAAGTGTAATATCGATATATGGCCCGATTTTTATTACTTTACTACTATTATTAATTACTATTTTATCTCACCCTTACTCCAGAGAACTCATGGTAGCATATATTCTCCCTCTATCTCACCTCTAATCCAAACAACTGTTCTTTAAAAAGGGATGGGCTAATGGATAATTCACTAGTAAGCGGTGTGACTGATTGAAGACCCGAACCTGGATCCTCTTGTCATCATATGAACCACCATGTTGGTTTTCTTATCAGTCATATTTATGTCTTGTGACAGTCATGAACAGACTCTCAGTGGCTTTAGACAAAACTTCTACAAAGCGTCTCATCTTTCCAGTTTCTTTTCAGTTGTCCTTCATTGCTTTCTGGGTTTAGAATCCATGTGATTGGTTCAGTTTCAGCTTATGATGATACTTAAATCCAGCCATTTTACTCAAGCTATTACCATTTAGGCTTAGAATATTCCATGAGCCAAGCCAACCATAGGTGGTTCAACAAAGCATAATTAAAACATCATGGTTTAATTTGTGAACCTGGCAATTGTAACTCTTTGGATGTAGGCTTGGATTGTAAGCTGGTTTAAAAAAAAAATTTCAGTGTTATACTGCATTTTATTTCTTCTCTGCTATCTCTAACTGCACAAGGAATATTATTACCCTGAATATATGGAAACTGACAATATGAAAAAACCTGGGAAAAATATAGTGCATAAATCACAATTCATTAGTAATAATTAAATGTGTAGCAAATTATAAGGCTGTGAGGAAATGGGACAGTTTTTATAGTTAAAAGTTTACTCCTCCCCAACCCATTCTTACTGAGTGGGTTTAGGGAATTGAATTTTTTTTTTTTGCCAGGTATATTGAAAATATAATGGATAAAAAAGAAGCATGCTCAGTAGACGTACGATAGGATTTAATGGAAGAAGTCCCACCTAATAGCAGAATGATACGAGTTGCTCCAGATTGATATTTTTCTTTGTTCAAAGGCTATGAAGCAGAATCTGGTGATGCCAGTGGTGAAAACAGAAGGTGGGGAGGACTATGCAGGTGCAACTGTCATTGAACCTCTGAAAGGGTAAGTTTTGTAAGTCCAGAAATTGGGGAAATGAGAATTTTTTTACATTAATGGATGTGAGGGTGGGAAGGAATGTATATGTGTGTGTATTGTGTACTCGGGTTTAGAGGTGTTGCAGAAATGCATAAGCAAACTTCATGTGTTGTCCTAAAGGATGGCTCTTTTTGCTTGGTTTGGTTCAGTGAGATGCATGAACGTGGTGCTTTGAAAATATGTGTAAACTAGGTTCAGGCCATGTTAAAGCAAGCAATATCAACATTATATATGAATCTAGTTATTGAGCTTTTCTTCCATATATAAATCTTGGCTTCAGAAATATGGAGTGGAAGTGGAAAAGAGGACCATGGTGAGTTGGGTCCCAGGCTATTTCAGCTTTGGGCAATGGAGAAGCAGGCTCTAATGTGAGAAGGAGATCCCATGAAGTTGACTTGAATGCCAGACTCTTTCCTTGATGAAAGGTGGAAGAAGGATGAAATGATTTTCTGGAGGGATGGCACAGAATAGCATTTTGTCTTACTCAGTCCTATTCAGCTTGGCAGATTCATTGGGACTGCAATTAAAGGCATATTTGCTGAGATTTCTGGGGCTTGTAGTTCTAAGATCTTTGGAGAATGCCTTTCGAGAGGAGGAGAAGGAGGAGATGAGAGAGAGATTAGATTACATAAGATTAGAGAGACAGACAGATAGATAATTCTCTTCCTTTCTCTATATGTGAGGGGGGGTATACACATTTAAATAAAATATTTCTCTTTTAGTTATTATGATGTGCCAATTTCAACCTTGGACTTCTCTTCATTGTACCCTTCAATCATGATGGCTCACAATCTGTGCTATACTACTCTTTTACAACAGGGGGCAGTTGAGCGCTATGGGTGAGTGAAGAAGGATTGGTATCTTGCTAACCTCTTACTCAGTTATTGAATGGGAGGAAATCATAAGTGATAAAATCTACTAGTCCACATTTTCTGGAGTTGGAGGGACAAGAATGGCTTCTTGATGCTTCATGTTGCTTGGCACAATTATTTTCCCAAAAGCTTAGCTGATTGGTTGTAAGCCTCATTATTTGCTTTATCAAAATTCAGATACCCCAGATCTTCTCCAATAACATTTTTATTGTAGATGAACTTAAAGGATTTGAAGCAGGAAACCTGACTAAGGAGGGGAGATGGCTGTGGTATATTATTGAGGCAAGATGTAATTTAAACTGAGATGGTAACATTTAAACTAGCAGTCTGGACTTCTAGATTATTTATGATCTGACCGATTGTTTCCTGTTTTACTAGGCTTTCCCCAGAGCAGTTCATTCGCACCCCTACGGGGGACCATTTTGTGAAGTCATCTGTTCGTAAAGGTCTTCTGCCTGAGATTTTGGAAAACTTGCTGGCTGCTCGTAAGAGGTGAAAAGGGAGGAATGTGGGAATATAGATCATAATTTAGCATGTAGAATATAGGAACAGAAATTGAATACTTGAACAGAATAGAACGCATTAATAGCTCTGGTTCAGTCTTGCTATCTCCAATTAAGAACATGTCAGGAAGCAGGGCAGTAAGTGACATTGGATAGCTGTTCTGGTCAGAGTGGACATTTATTGGCTTGGATTACAGTATGTTTTATATTTATATGAACACAGTCATTGGCAGGAGCCTGAATCCATAGATATTTCTGAACACAGACTGAGCTGGCAAGGGAAGCTAGTAAAGAAGAACTGGTGGTTTTACCTCATTCTGTTCCCTCTTTGGCTAAGGGCCAAGCTAGAATTGAAGCAGGAGACTGATCCATTTAAGCGACAGGTGCTGGATGGACGGCAGTTGGCTCTCAAGGTCAGCGCCAATTCTGTTTATGGATTCACTGGGGCCCAAGTAGGCAAACTACCTTGCCTTGAAATATCACAGGTAAGCCTGACCTCTCTCAAAGTTAGGGGAGTTCCACAGGATCTGTTTCTGAATGCTGGAAGCCATTGTTATGTGTCTCCTATTGGGGCAGTTGTGTATCTACACAGGACACATCCATGTTTCAATAAAGTATTTGCTATTAGTTGTCACTAAAACTGATTCCACATTACCGTAGTTGTCACTAAAACTAATTCCTGTCTTTGCCCTCTTGTTCCTTCACTTGCTAATAGCTTATGCTAAGATATTAAAAACTATTTTTACATTTTAAACTGAAACAATGTTTTATAGTTGATCAACTGAAGCTTTAAAGCAAGCAGAAGGAAAAATATTTTAATTTCATGTGAGGGGCTAAAGCAAAATTGCCATCAAATGGTTTTTTTTTTAAAAAAACTAGACAAATTCCTGTCTAGGACAAGGTAATCTAAAATAGCCATTTCTAATTTGGACATTTTAGAATATAACTTCCACAAACCTCAACCAACAGGGCCAGAAATAAGGGATGATGGTAGCTGTAGTTGTGCAATATTTGGAAGGAGTGATGTTGAAGAGGATTTGTATGGTGACAATTAACTATGACAACTAAACAAAAACTCTGGCAGATAGATGTGCTTTCTCTGAAAAGATAGGCAAGGGGAAACCCATGACCTACGTGGGATAGCCCAAGGTGTCGGGTTATCTATGCCCGAAAACAAAATGTTCAGCTTTTGCATCTTGATTGTTCTAGCTACAATTCTACAAGTTTGGTTAGATAACCAGCAGATATTTGCTTGGAAACTAAGCAGGCTTTCTAAGTGGGTGGGGAACTTAATATCAAGAGATCGAATTTCAGGGTTCACTATTTTCTAGAAACATTGTAAGAGAATTAAAGATTGGTTTTAATTCTCTAATTTATTGGCTTTTGAGTACTATTGAACATGGTCTCAATAAGATATATGCATTTTTAAAATTGTAGCAGTTTTTTAAAAAACACTTGACTGTTAAGGAGGAGCACATTTAGAAAATGATTCAGAGGAAGTGCTTTATACTAAATGCAAGCACAGCACCTCTCTGCTGTTTGTCTAATGGAATGCCTGACTTCCAAATGAGTTTAAAAGCAGAAAAGATGCCACTGCTTTGAAGAATCTACTAATTAATGCAATTCTTGAAGCATTGGCATTTTTTTTCCAGATTCCTACTGATTGCTCAGTTTTTACTCAGTTTAGATTCTCTTAAAGTCCTTTTGCAAGCACTGGAATTCCTCTGAACAAGATAATATTAACAGCCCAGTTGCTACTCACCAACTAGATTTCCTATTAGAGGAAGTGATAAGAACCAATTTTATTGGGTCAGAGTCAAAAACTGCCTCCCCGTTACAAAAATATCTTCCACCTTCTGATTTAATTAAAAGGAAAAATGAAAGCATATTTTGTAAACCAAATGCTGTAGTTGTGATAAGCTGAAATGCCTTCCAGTTGTTAGTTAGAAATAATCCTTGATTCTTTTTCTATTTACACAAATTCTGTACAGTAAATACCCTTGCCTGGGTACGTATTGCTAAAAAGTTCTCCTGGACTTCTGGATTTCTTTGGGAAGCTTCCCTGGTATTGTCTACTACAGATGAATACAGTTTGTATCAAAAATGGTGTTTATAAAAATATATAATCTAAGAGAGAAAGTAGAAAATATTTTTTTTCAAACACCAATTATTTCTTCTAGCAAATTAAGAAAGCCCTAAGTTCTTAATGTTTGGCAAAGATGCTAACATCAGATACAGTTTTTGATAGAGATGGTAACAGAGACTGATGAAAACTGTTGATTGAATGGGGGACATTGAAATTTAAAGTTACTGCAACTAAACCTTTTTGTTTGTCTCCCCAAAGACAAAAATAATGCTTGCTAACTATTCCTTCTCAGAGTGTGACTGGATTTGGGCGTCAGATGATTGAGAAAACAAAGCAACTGGTAGAATCCAAGTACACTATTGCCAATGGATATAAGGCTGATGCAAAGGTGAGCAAGAGAAGGGCAAACTTATATTTCAGTATGGTAGTAGATGGACAGGAAAGCTGAAAAGGCAACGTACTTTGTAGAATAGCAATATACAGCTTTTTTTTTTCTGTTAAGGAATAGTTCAGTTGGGTTGTGTATGTTAATGGTTGAAGTGTCAGAACTAAAATTGGATACCCGGTCTTTTCTTTAAAATTGTTAACACCTTCTATCAAGCTGAAGGCAGCCAGGGGAGAAGTCACTAGGTCTTGGCAGAAGTCTGAAATACTTGCTTGCGCAGAAATGAATTTGAAATATTTGAAATTAAGCAAAAGTCATATGAAATTCAAGTCCAGTTCTGGCTCTAGAGTTAAGGTTGCCCATGCTTGCCTTAAAGGAGAAAGCATTTGCTATATTCCAATATTGGTTAGCATAAAACCTGCCTTGTAATCTTTTGGGATCTTGTTCTCAACACATTCTTTACACATTTCTTTGGCAATATGTAATGGTATGTGGGAATGACTTTGAGTGACAGGAAGAAGAGCCACAGACTAGACAACCGTTATGCAAAAGGTATCTTAGCCCACAAAGACAATGGGGGCGTGGGAAGCATTTCAGAAGGGACCCTCCCTAGTTTACTGGCAAGTAAAAGTAAAGACTGGGAGAAATGTTTTCTGAATTACATGATTCTGTCACTGTAACCTTAAAATAAAGATAATTTCGGTATTCATGGCTTATGCTTCTTACCTGGTCTACTTCAAAGGGCTGACACAATGTGATCATATTTCCAATGACTTCAAGGATTGGGGTTAAGCATTGGAGGGAATTGCATCTTCTCACTATAGGGAACCGGGGGGGGGGGGAGGCAGAACTGACAAAAAGAAGAGTGGTGGTATGTTATGTCTTTTGACAAAGGAATCTAGTAGCTCTTTGGTGTGACTGAAGTGCTCCGAGATAAAGAAGGACAAGAGTTCTTGAAGATTTCATTCTTTCCTTGAAGGTTATATACGGGGACACAGATTCAGTGATGTGCCGTCTGGGTGTGGAATCAGTTGCTGAATCCATGGAAATAGGCAGGGAAGCAGCAGCCTGGGTCTCCTGCCATTTCATTCCACCCATCAAATTGGAGTTTGAGAAGGTACGTTTGATGATACTGAAGTAGGTTTGAATAAGTACTTGACACAAAATTGTCAAGCTGTTTTCCAGTGGTCCTTTCAGGTGTGTCCAAGCTGCACTTCTGGAATTATGTTTCTTACACCTCTGAAGAATATCTATTCAGGGAAACCTCCACCAATAGGATATTATTATATAAAGGTAAACTCTTGTTATTGAATCCATTTCCAGGCAACTTCATACGTCTGTATAATTTTCTTGGCCATTCCCCTCATCCAGAACATTCCCCCCCCACCCCCCCAATTTTGTAATCCAGCCTAAAGTCCTGGAATTTCCTGGTAGACTCTCATTTGATCCTGCTTAACTTTTTGAGATCTGTCAAAGTTGGCTAGGGGACCGCAACCCAGCAGGGCATTTTTTTGTAATAGGCAGATAATGAAGATAGAACATAGTGATACTGAGAAGATGTAGAATGACAATAAATGTTCAGAAGCTTTAATCAAAATTACCCATATTAAGTTGCTCAGTGAATATTCAAATGTCAAACTAGATACTATTTTAATTGTGAGAACACAGTTAATTTGCACATTTTTGTTTCATGCCTGGAAAAAGAAAACATTTTTAACAATGTGCTAGTGGCCTTCAAACTACTAGAATTCCTTAAACATACAGCTGAATGGTCGATTTTCAGCTAAAAATCTTATCTCTACTTCAAAGTCTTCCATTGAGAAGAACAATAGAGAGTTTTGCTATATTAAATTTTGTTGAATTGAACTGAATACTTTACTTGGCCAGATGACATTAGACACACAAAGAATTTGTTTCTGGTATAGAAGCACTCAATGTACATGCAAAGCAATAGAGAGAATAATAATATACTAATAAAAGGGGGAAGTAAAGAAGATAACAAGAAGGATAAATAATAATACTACAGCTACACTATATACATAGACATTAGACAGAACTGTGAGAATTAGGTTTTCAGCAGAGATGGCACAAATCTAGTTGCCTTGGCTACGATGCCCTACAGCCGTGATGGCGAACCTATGGCACGCGTGCCACAAGTGGCATGCGGAGCCATATCGGTGGGCACGTGAGCTCAGGTCACGCGGCACATGCGCGCCAGCCACCTGATTTTCAGGCCTTCTGGGCCCACTGGGAGTCGGGAAAGGGGGAGGGGGTGGGGAAGGCCCGTTTTTTGCTCTCCCCAAGCTCCAGAGCCTTTCTAGGAGCCTGGGGAGGGCGAAAACGGCCTTCCCCACCCACCCCCGGAGGTCCTATGGAGGCCAGAAATGTTCCGTTTGCCGACTTCCGGTTGGACCGGAAGTCCTGTTTTTTTGCTCTCCCCAGGCTTCAGAGCCTCCGGGGGGGGGGTGTAGGCCGTTTTCACCCTCCCCAGGCTCCTAGAAAGGCTCTGAAGCCTGGTGAGAGCAAAAAACGGGCGTGCCATCGCGTGCTGGGAAGGTGGGTCATGTGCGCATGCGCGGGGGGGGGGCATGAAATTATGGGTGTGGGCACATGCACGTGTGACCTCCCCGCGCTCCCCCCCCTTTTGGCACGCGAACCAAAAAAAGTTCGCCATCACTGGCTATAGCACTGTCCTGAGGGAAGGAGTTGAAGCAGATATCTTCTCAGCCCTCCTCTTGACCTGTGCAACATACAGGAGATACTTCTATGGAAGTATCCATCTATTCATTGTAATTATTCTTTCTGCAGTCTTGACCATCCATTGGTGTCTGTACCTGTCCTGTTTGCATACATATATTTCTCAAAGCAAAGTGGGATCTTTGTATCCTTTGTCCAGCCTTATTGCATTTCCTAAATTTTACTTCTTGTAAATACTACCAAACATCTTCCCAAGCCTACTTAACAAGCTAATTCCTCTACGGTTTCTGCATTCACTCTTGATACCTTTTCATTGATTTCCATTCTTCCAGTCTTTAGGCAAGGTGCCATCTTCATGAATATGCTAAAGATTTTGTCCACTCCATAAACAAAGTGGACTATTTCTTCTCAAACCAGAGAGTCATTTCTTCAGTTCCTGAAATCCTATTCAAATTAAATAGCTAGATAAAGTCTTCTGCAGTGGAATCTGGTTTTGGGAATTATATAAAGCCATGATGTTTTCTCTACCAGGTATATTTTCCATATCTCCTGATCAATAAGAAGCGCTATGCTGGCCTGTACTTTTCCTCCAACTCTGACATGCATGACAAGATGGACTGCAAGGGCATTGAGACTGTGCGTCGAGACAACTGCCCCCTGGTGGCAAACCTTATCAACACCTGTCTGCAGAAGCTGCTCATAGATAGGTCTGTAAATTTTAGCAGGACTTGTTGTGTCTGATGAGCACCTGAGTAGCAGGAATGTGTAGAGGGACAGTATGAGCAAATATTTGTAACTTCTAAACTATTTTTAATTGCAATATTTCTGACTTCTACATAGTATATCTTTGGGGTGGGCAATGTGGGAATTTCAGTTTCTGTCCTCCATTCCCCTTCCTTTTTTGTCCTCACAGCAGATCCCTGTGGTAGGATGGGCTGAGAGAGAATAACTGACCCAAATCATACAATGAATTTTGCAGTTGAGTGGAACAATTTGAAGCGGGGTTTCCCCAGTTCATTGTAACATTCCGAGCAGTAGACTACATTAGCTCCTAAAATGACACATTGCCCCTTTGGTACCAGACTTTTTATCCCCACTCCCACTCCAGCCTTTCTCTAGTTTCTAAAGCTCAGAATTGGTGTCCTACTCAAGAGACATTCATAATGGTCACATGCACTGTACTTTTCAGGGACCCTTCTGGGGCTGTCATCCATGCCAAGGAAGTGATTTCGGACCTGTTGTGCAACAGAGTTGACATTTCACAGTTGGTGATCACCAAGGAATTAACACGCACCGCAGATGAATATGCAGGGCGCCAGGCTCATGTGGAATTGGCCGAGAGGTGAGCTGAAAGCGAGAGAGAATGCTTTAATTCACTTTTTCTTGTTTAAGAATATAGCAAGAGTCCTCTAACTTGAAGATACTCGGTATCCAGATTTGGAGGAGGTCGACTAAATCTGTTAAACAACCTTCTATTGATCCAGTCCACTAGTCCTCTCCTAGTCTAATCTAGAAACAAATTTCCAAGGACTTATTCCTAGCCCTGCAGTATGCCAAGGATTGAACCTGGCACCTTTTGCATATACAAAGCACATGCTCTCTCAACTATGTCTGGCCCCTCTCTTGGGATTTGATAAGGAAACTGTCATGCAGCGTTGAAGGTTTGGAGCTGCCTCATCTCCCCCCCCCCAGTCTTGCTACCCTAAGTGATACCCACCCTGCCTGTCCTCAGGGCAGCGGAAAAAGGTGTGTGGGCGTGGGGTGGCCAGCCAGGCATGACTGAGGGGAAAGGCAGAAATAGTCGTGGTGAGTGCAGCTGCAAGTGGAACTTCTGCGACACCCACCTCTTGGCTCTGGGCTTCCTGTCTTGGCTGAAGCCGTGTCATCCGCCAACCAGAGACACCTGGGAGGTTATAGGGGCCTTTTGGTTGCTCCACTGCCTCTCGATAAACAAAAGTTTAGAAGGTGAAAGTGCCCTGTTGCAGCCACATTTGTGGAGGAGACCTAACACTAATTATACTTTCTGCTGTGTATTTTCTGTGCCATTCTCCATCCCTTCAGCCCCTTTTGATTCCTTCTCAGATATCTCTCTGCTCAAGGAAAATACTCCACTTGGGTCATATGTCAAAACTTTCCATCTCCCATGTCTGAAACTTCTAATTCTCCAGAGCTGCTTATTCTGCTTCCCACTTCCTCAGTCCATCCTGACTCTGCTCAGGCTTGATTTGCAGTCTTCTTAACCTTCTTCTGAGATTACTCAGTTCCAATCTGCCTCCATCCTTCATGCAATCCTTCACTTTGACCTATGCAGCCCTCCTATCACCTTTTTCTTTAGGATGCGTCGGCGAGATCCTGGCAGTGCTCCCAACTTGGGAGATCGAGTTCCTTACGTTATTATCAGCGCAGCCAAGGGTGTTGCAGCGTACATGAAATCTGAAGTAAGTATGGAAGAAGGATGATGCTGATGATAGGCAGTGAGGAGTTATACGTGGAAGACAAAGCTAATAAGGTTTGCTATTGTGATGATCAATATTTTGTACAGCCAAGGAGTAAATATTTCTTCCCTACTATTATCAAAATGCATGTGCACCTGGACCAGTAGCCTGTTAAGTGGCTTTCAACCTTCAGTAAAGGGATAAAGTAGCTTTGTTCTTAGGTGCCCTGGCAATCTAGTTCTGCTCCTGTCTTGGACCCTAGCAATGCTTCTTGCTTATGTCTTTCTTTCTTATTTTAGGATCCCATCTATGTGCTGGAGAACAACTTGCCCATTGACACCCAGTACTATCTTGAGCAACAACTAGCTAAGCCCCTCTTGCGTATCTTTGAGCCTATCTTGGGAGAGGGCAAAGCTCAGAATGTTTTACTGAGTGAGTGTGATCTTTGACCTTCAACAAAAAAAATCAAAATAGGACCTTGATTTTGACTTAGAATGGTAGGGACCTTCACTCTGGACTTTTAATAACAATTAAGACTGTTAAGCTCAGACTGCCTGTTTTTCAATTGAGCCATAGGAAGAAAGGCAGCTGGGATACTGAATGAGAAGGAGCAGAGATATACTAAATGGCCTTTGGGAGCACCTGCCTATTATTGGCTAGCTTTGGAAGCTAATTGAGGGCTTCAGACTGGGAAGCCTGAAAATCAAAAGCATCTCAGATTGCTGCCAAGAAAACTATATAGCATATCATTGGGAATCAAATCTGATTTGAAGGAGACTATTTATGAGATTGACTGATTGGGCAGGTGAAATTTGGATTGATGTATTTATTTGTATCCCACCTTCATTATTTTTATAAACAACTCAAGGCAGTGAACATACTTAATACTCCTTCATCCTATTTTCCCCACAATGATAACCCTGTGAGGTGAGGTGAGGTGAGCTGAGGGAGTTGGGCCCAATGCCAGCCAGCTTTCGTGTCTAAGGCAGGACTAGAACTCATGTCTCCTGCTTTCTAGTCTGCTGTCTTAATCAATAGACCAAACTGGCTCTCTTGCTTTTTTCACAACAGTAAGAATATTTTTTGTACTGGGGCTTTATTTTCCTAAGCTGCCCAGAGTCACTATGAGAGAGTTGGATGGCCATATACATTTTCTTTATAAATAAATAAAAACATGACTGACTGGGCAGGTGAAATCAGTATTTTCCCTAATATGCATAATGATCTGGGCTGTGGTGTGTATGATCCTTCATATCTTTCCCTTGCAGAGGGAGAACACACTCGCTGCAAAACAGTATTGACAGCCAAAGTTGGAGGACTCATGGCTTTTGCGACTAAACGAAGCACCTGCATTGGTTGCCGGGCTGTACTCAACCACCACGGTGAGATCCTGCCTCTGCCCACATGTCTTCTCAGAGTCCATTAATTTTTTTCCCTTCCCCCATCCCTCACGTCTAACCAACAGTGCATGTTGCAAGTTCCTATTGCCGGAACTTGCTACAGAGTACAGAAGCTGCGCCTCTGTTACCAGCAGGAAAACTCTTGCAATAGATCAACACACTTCACAGTTTGTGACCTCTACTGTTGCCCCAGTACTTTCTCTCTCTTCGGTCTCCTCGAAATTTATAGGAGGGAGAAAAGTGCATATTGTAGGAAAAGAGATGAACATTCAGGTGTTGGCATTTGCCTTGGATGAATATGAAGCTAATAGGCAGCAAAGCCTATTACCAGGATTCCTGTCTTCTTTGGGAGGAGATTGATTTCTGGAATATGGTTTAACATAGACATGTGCAACTTCCGTTGGTTGAAGGGCTGCAGCAAGCTTTGCACGTCATGTGTTAAAGGATGCAGTCCAAAAATGGAAGGAGTCTCAGGACTTATTTTGGGAACACATTTCTGAATGAAACTGGTGTTTTACATTTATGCAAGACTTAGTGTATCCATGCTACACCCTTAAACACTCTACAAAATCCAAAAGCAATGCAAAGAACTGAGTTTTTTTAAGCCTACCTGTTTGTGATAGTGTGGTTCTGGGGGCTATGAAAACGATTTCTGGCGACCTGTACATTTTGCATTCAGTAGAGAGAAAACTTGGGAACAAGTTAACTGAATTATCTGGGGAAGTTTAAAGAAGATTTCTTGAACACTTCAAAAGGGAATATCTCAAAAGTTTTCAGTAGTGGTTTCTTTTTGTGGTCCCGTTATCTTGTAAACTAGACCGCAGTTAATCAAAAGGCAGGTGCATAACAACAACAAACTGAAAGAATGAATAACTTGAGATTAGTGAAGCAAGTGGCTTAAACGACTTCAGCCAAGGCCCAAATTACAGCAAAATATTCTGAGATAATAGGACTTTCTGTAAATTCTTTCCCAGAGGCAGAGATCATTTAGGTGCCAGATACAAGTAAAATTCATCCAGCCCATTGTTGCAAATAAAATGTAGCTTGTTGTTTCTCTGTGCATTCCTGGTTGCCCCTTCCCTTCAGAATGGATTTGAGAATGTTACTCCATGTGGCAGAATAGGGTGGGTGGATATGCTTTTTAAAATACTTTGCTCTTCAACAGGCGCTGTGTGCAAGTTCTGCCTGGCTTATCAATCTGAACTTTACCAGAAGGAGGTAAATGAATTCATGATCAGACAACTTTAGCTGGCTTATAATCCACTACTAAGGACTGATAGGCCTGTTTCCCTGAAAAAGGAGAAATATCAGATGAAAAAAATGTTGAGTTTGCAAATCACAAATACTTGATTTCACTGGGAGGTGGTGGGAGGAATTATTTTAAGATTAACCACTTGGGAACTGGTGGCAGTTTGAAAGCAGAATATTCTGGTAACAGCATAAGGACTAAGAATCTGAACTCAGAAATCAGAAAATCCCTAATATAAGCAGTCCTGTCCTAGGTCACGGATGAACCTGTAGAGCCAGAGGTAACCTCTGTCTCCTTTTTTGAATCAAGTGCTACTTTTTAACTTAAACCTCTCTATCTTGACTACCACAACCTAAACTGGGGGGAAATGTCAAAATGTAGATGCCATTTCACAGGGATAAGAACAGTGTTCCCTATGGCCCATTCTGACCAGAAAATTATTGTAAATACTGTATTTTTCGGACTGTAAGATGCTCCGGACTATAAGACGCACATTAGCTTTAGAGGAGGAAAACAAGGGGGGAAAAATCTGCCTCTGCCTCCCAGCAATTTGCCGCCTTGCAGCAAACAGCCTGGTCAGCTTCAGTACAGCCTGATTTAGCACGAGCAGCTGATTGGCGGTTGGATCGGCCTCCCGGAATACCGCCCATCAGCTGTTCCAGGCTGCGGGGATCGCCGCCGCCCATCGCCGCTTTCACGCGCCCCATTTTCAGCCTCCGCGCGCCCCATTTTCGGCCTCCGCGTGTCCCGTTTTTGGCCCATTCCAGGCGTCGGGGATTGCTGCTGCTGCTGATCATCGCCGCTGTTTGGCAGCGATAGGCAGCAGTGATCCCCGCCACCTGGAACGGGCCGAAAATGGGGCACGCAGAGGCCGAAAATGGGGCCCGTGGAGGTGGCGATAGGCAGCGGCGGCAATGGGCTGCGGCGATCCCTGCAGCCTGGAACAGCTGATCGTTGGTATTCCGGGAGGCCAATCCAACCAATCAGCTGCTCGTGCTAAATCAGGCTGTGCTGAAGCTGACCTTGCTATTTCCTGCAAGGAGGCAAATTGCTGGGAGGCAAAGGCTGAAGGGTGGGGGCTGGCAGGTGGGCGGGGCTTCAGCAACATTCGCTCTATAAGGCGCACAGACATTTCCACCCACTTTTTTGGGGGGGGGGTGTAGTGCGTCTTATAGTCTGAAAAATACGGTAGATTTCTGCCTTTACAAAGATTGTTGTTACCTTTGGCATATTGTTCCCCATATCTATGGGCTCCCCCCTCCCCTTTTTAAAAATTCACAACATGCTATGACCTAATTTTTTCAAGTGTGTTTGTTGAACTGGCCATCACGGCCAGATTTGTACATGGTGGAAAGTACAGGCCAACTTTATGGCTTAGCAGGAGCGTGAACTGGACTTTTTTCTGGGCTCCCCATTGCAATATGGATGTAGTAATGTACTGCCTTACAAATCTACTTTGAGGATCCCAACAGCATAACATGTTCAAAGTAGTTTAAGACTTTGCAATGCCTACTAAATACTGGGTCACATCCAAGGGAGAACATCTTGCTGCTCTGTCTTCTTGTGGTTCTTCCTCCCCCATCTTTCTTTCTCCCCATAGGTGACCCATCTAAGCTGTTTGGAAGAAAAGTTCTCTCGTTTATGGACACAATGTCAGCGTTGCCAAGGGAGCTTACATGAAGATGTACTGTGTACCAGGTGAGGACTGATCACCCACCGCACCCTCTTATGGCAGCACAGGCTCTTGTATGTTCCCACGGGACATTGGGATAAAATATGGCTTTATGCCACCCCCCCAAGTGTTTACAACTGCTTATCAAGCTGGTTAGGGATCAGCAAACAGATGGCTCCCACGCAGAGGTAGGGGGCGGGGGTATACCTGAAGCCATTTATTGCCTTTATAAATATAGCACCTGCCAGCTGGCAAAGGGATTGGGAGGGAAAAGATAGAGCCTCATGTTGTGGTAGTCAGCATGTGTTAGCTGGGTTGTCTGGATTTAGAGAAGAGTGCAAGAGAGGTTAATTTAACACGGGACATCGGGACAAGCAAAGCCTGGCTGCTAGAATTTAAGAACTTAGGGGATAGAGTCTTGATGGGATAGATGGGCTTCTAACTGCAATACGGAGTAATCATTTAAATTTTCCTTTACATTAAAAACAACACATTATTGTGTGTAGATAGATAACAAGTACCATACTCCCCCCCCCCAAAGGTGGCATTAATTTTCTCATTGGGCTAGATTTAAATTGTGCATAATGTCCTAAATGGAGTTAATTAAATCATTACTGTGTTCATGGTAGCCAGTAATATTCCAACAAATAAACCATATTATGATTTAACATAATGGCCTTGGTCACAAAGCATCTAGTGTCAGATTTTCCCACAATATGCTATACCATAAATTATCCTGTTTGAATTTACTCTATGCTAAACTCAGTCCCCGCTGTTCTTTTTTTTTATTTTACAGTTATAATTTTTAAGAAGCATTTCTATGGAGGGTTATTTTAGAATCAGAATCTTCTAGCTTCTGTCTGAAATGATGGTATAGACTAGTGCTTCTTAAAGTATGATCTGGGGATCCCTGGGAATCCCCAAAGACCACCTTTGGGATCTGCAAAATCAAGACTATTTGCCAGATCTTGAGGATGTTTGCAGAAATTTAACAATGCCACTCTTATTATTTTTTATTTGTTAAAAATGTATAGTTTTTTAAAATGAAAAATATGTGTGTTAATATCTAATGGTTTTAATACTGTTATTTTTACATGATTCAATAAACTATAAATACATCAATTTTAATTTGGTAAATATGGTAAATATTAATAAATATAACTCATATAAACAAAAGTTCTTTAGAGGTCCTTTCTGCTTTGGCAGCTACGTGTCTCATCGTTTCAACTTGTCAGTTATCTTTAACTGGTTGAAACAGTGCATTGCATAGCAACGATTTCTGAACTAAGGTATCTCAAAAGGGCTAACTTATAGAGTACACCAAAATCCAGGACCCATGACTCCCATGTGATTGAAATTTGGCAAATTTGTGGTCATTTAAGTCCTGCCACACTTCTACCTGCATATTCAATAGACGGGTCCCACCCAAATTCTCTGGAGACCAAGTAGACTGGTCCCACAATTGACTGCTGAGGACAGTCAGCCCTGGTCTAGCTAGCAGGAAGTCAGATGTCTCTGCTGTTCCCACTGGGGTTTTTTTTGGGGGGGGGGTGTTGCCCGTGGTCATTCTATCTCTGTCTAAGTAAGGAAAGTCTTTGAAATAACTTAATGGATTACAGGTTGTCTAGTAATTTTTGAAAATGGAAAAGGGTCCTGAGAACAAAACCTTTTGGTTTTGGTACAAACTATTCTGTTTCATTCTCATTGCAGCTAAAGCCTTCCCCCTATCCCGGCCACCTGGGAGCCCTTCATAGGTGTTGAGACTTAACCCCGGAATTCCCAGCCAAGCTTTTGGCTGTGCTGAATAAGAATTCTGGATGTTCTTGGTAAAAGGAAAAAGTTGATTTATCAAGATAGAGACAAGCCAAAATATAAAGGTTCTATTCTTTTCCTGCAGGGGAATTATCTTTTGTCCCTCGTCCCCCCTCCACCCCCTAAATTTCTGGATGTCACTGACAAAAAAAAATGCTATTCTCATAAAAAATGCCAGCTCTTCATTGCTCTTAATTTCTGGATTTTTTTCCTTCTTTCCTTCAGTCGTGACTGCCCCATCTTTTACATGCGGAAAAAGGTTCAGAAGGATCTTGATGATCAAGAATTGCTGATTTCCCGCTTTGGCCCCCCTACTTGGTGATTGCTCATTCTTATCTGACGGGAACCATATACATCTTTTTACATCTAGAATCAAGGCACAGCCACATTTAAGAAACTGTCCAGGGAAAATTACTGGCATTGGCACTGTTCTGCATTATAGGCCCCATTGTCAGAATTGGGGAGGACACAAACTGCATATTGCAGGAGAAATATAGCTTGGCTCCGAAAAGCTTCTTTGTAGAGTTGTGTGTTTGTAATATGAATTTCTACAAATAAAAATTAGCTGTTTTTCTTGCACGTTATTGGAAGTCACATAGATTTGAATTTTGTGGAAGAATTATTACGTGGTTCCAGATGACTATAGGGGCCATCAGACTCAGAAGTCCTGTATTTAAGGTTGTTTACTGGGCAGCAAAAGCAAACAGTTCAAGCATTTAATTGTCAGTTTCATAAACCCAATAATATTCCTTTGAACACTCAGTACTGCTTTATTGTTTGGGTATTTTCTTTTGTGCTCCAGAAAATTGACACGAGTCTTCATTCAGCACCATAAAGTTGTGAAAAAGAGTATCTGATCATATTTATGTGTGCATATGCATTATCGTACAGAGCACGAATACACCATACATATTTTATAACAAAATCTGCATTACCTTTAGAATAGAGTATACCCAGGTTATATTACTGGTACAGTTAAAAACAACTGAGTAAACTGGGCATTAAAGTTAATGCAGAAGAAGAAAAAATTGTTGAGCACCAATCACGAGAGCTCACTATATTTAAATGATTTTTATGGCTTAATGTGATGGCCTATTCACACAACCTATTGAATCAATCTTTGGGATCTGACAACACATTGAAATCAAACTACCCAATTCCCTTTGTCATCCATTTTATGCAAAATGAGTCTGTAGTAGAATAATAGTAGATAAAAAATTGTTTTTAATTTTTTTTCAGTTTGATATTGTTGAATCATTTAGTTACCTGACTCAAATTTTGAAATATAATTTTCAGATGAATTTCTGCTTCTGAGAAAGTGTAATTAGAAAAAAGTTTTTTTAAACAATCTGAATCGGTTTTCTAGATCACATTTTTAGTCAATAGAGATGCTATATTCTGTGATGCCTGATTATCCCTTTAACTCCATTTGTTGACTTTGTCATGCTCTGTAATCCCAGTAACTCATTATCTACCACCAATTCATGTATTCACAGTACAAGATAAAGAAAATCATAAATTACTTCTGATCACCGATCATTTAATACCTCTTACCCAGCTGGAATCCCTGACCAGATAGGTGTCAACAAACTGAGACCAAAATAATGCAACTATAATCAGTTAAATAGTTATAAAAGAATGTTAGATGGATATGGGTTCAAATTCCATCTCAGTAATTGAGGCAGATCATGGTCTGGTGTTATGAGAAATTATGTGAACCATGTACATTTGAATAAATGAAATAAATACAAAAACTGATACTCAGATTTCCCCTCCAAAATGATATTACAATATTTTTCAAAAAGCTTAGTAGATATATCTAAGAAGATAACATTTTCAGGCACAATGGTTTTAAGTATAGCTTGATTGATTGGTTTTATTTAATTACTAAATACACAATGTGATTTTGGGCAGCACACCGTACAGCAACGATTAAAATCATGTAACCAATCATAAAATACTAAAACAAGTACAAAAATAAAACAAGATAGTGGGGGAATAATAAATCACTTAACAACGTACAAGAACATCGAGTATGGATTGGATAACAATGCCAATTCGGAATAAGATTGTATTTCTAAGGTCCTAAAGATGGACTGAAAATTTGTAGAGGTTTTGGAAGCAAATGGTGCAGATAGTTCTTAGCTATACTTTGTCCCAGAATTTTGCAATTACTACATTTCTCTAGTAGTGATTTCTAACTGGTTTCAGTACTGGGTAGGATTAAAATCAATGCTATGGTCATTCAACAATAGTATAGCTGCTGTATGCAAATCCATAGCTGTGCTAACTAAATCCGGATTTCTCAACAGTCATATCTCAGCATTCAGGTCTACGGCTGTTCTTCATTCTCAGCTTGGCTTATTAGCAGCATTTCATTGAAGGCAGCCATTTTTTCTTTGGGGGCTTCACTGTGGCACCCAGTTGTTGGGTTCATCTACCCAAGACAGATAAAACTGGGACAAGCAATTCCATGGTTTTGGAAATTCTGGGAAAGCTCATCAGTGCTATGGTATGTTGGATGGACAAGGCATCAAGTTAAACAACAATAAGGTTTATTTAGACACTGCATGCTATGCAACCAGCATCTCTATTTTGTTTACTGAAGTTAGAGTTCAATGTATGTATTATAACCTTAATGTATAAATGGGATTGTCCACTGCCACCTATGGTTGCTTCCAGTCCTATAATAGTACCGGTATGTTGAAAAACGCTTTCTTTCGTCTCAGAAAAGGGTTCCCATACAAGGGAATCGGGATGAGATGATCAGGCATCTATCAAACAGCATCTCAGTCTTGTCTGGATTTCATTTTTGTTTAACTTCATCCAGGCCTTTACTGGCTCAAACCATCAGTGCTTAGCCTTTCCAAAATAATCAGAAAAGAGCAGCCACTTCCATAAGCCACGTGTGTGTAGGGCCACATGTCACTAGGTTCCTAGGCAAATATCTAGGGCAGCCACCTTCAGGCAAACTGCTTTCTGGCTAAGCTATAGCATCTTCTGATGTTGGCTGCTCTCACTCATATGTTCTCAATGTTATTGTACATCCCCAAATGTTACTGAATTATTTTTCATGTTTTATATGAACTTCCTCTGCATTTACACAACAATCTTGTGTAGATTGGCTAGTTCACCCAAGGGCATCTAAGAAGGTTGTAATGTCACATGATTCTTGTGAAATTGGGTAAAACCAGGATCTCACAGCCCAGATGAGGTCTTTGCAGATTATCTTCAGAGCAGCAACTGATGGAGCCAATGGCCCCAGCATGAGCTACATTTCCCCCCCCATCTTATTTCAAGAGGCATTTCAAGTCACAATATCCTCAATTTATTATCTTTCCTTTAAAATATATCCTATACTTTTCTACAACATCCCATTGCTTCTTGCCAAATAATAAAACAAATTCCCCTTTATTCCTGGAATTGTTGGGGTTATGATTTAAGAGACAGTAAAATGTGAACCAATGCAATCAGACCATGTAGAAGAAGTTAAAACACACGTAATTACTACAGAAGGAGGAAATAAATTACTGGCCACCAGTATGGCTCAATCTACTAAATCCAGGATTTAAAATTGCCGCATGGAGCTTTGTATTGTTAGAAGATGTACAGTAATTACTCTAGATAAGAATTGGGCTCCTTGATGCTCTCTGGTTGTGCAGCTTAAACCCTTTTCCTTCTTAGATGTGCGTCCAAGATGCAGTGTTAGCTACACTCTACTGCCATGTGCCTCTCTTTCTCCTAAACTGGAAGTTGCAGATGGCAGCTTTAGGCCCTTGGGTGAAAGGAGAGGGAGGAGGGAAAGCAAGAGAGCAAACAATGGGGGTGGGTGGGTGGGTGGATGGCTCTTTCTATTCCTTTGTTGAGTAAGAGAGCCCTCCCCCAATCCGGATGGCAGAGACAGGGCAGTCCAGATAGCAGGGAAAGGTGTCTAAAGAGATAAAAAGCCTTTCTGATTCTTTCACAAGTTATGATTGGTTGTCCACGTGAGCTCCCCTCTTGAGGCTGATATGTGGGAAGGCATGAGTCCCTGTAACAATCTCGATGTACTAATCTCTGGATTCAGTGGTCCCTCAGCTCTTGCTGAGAAACTGGGGGGAGGGGAGAGATGGAACATCTTAAGGAATAAGAGATTGGTGGTTATGTAAACACCCAGCCAACCATAGCTGATCTTAAAAATGCCAAGGAATATGGTTAGCACCTGGGAAATCACAAAATGGTAAACTAGGTGGGAAGTTTTGGAAGAAAGCAATGTCTAACCGCTTGTTTCAATGAAGACGACATGGCCAAACCTATGGAAGTTACTGGGAATCAAGCTCTTCTCAGTGATCTTTCTTAAAATTTAGAGGCTTGCTAAACGATTTCTTGTCTAGTTATTTCCTTATTAAATTTATATGCCTCCCATCTCATTGTTAAAGAGTGAGTGGCTTACAGAATAATAAAAAGTAAAATATATAATACATGTTGTGATATCAGACTGCTTGCTCTTCAGTGTTAAGCATATGGGAACTCTCAAACTTTTCCTTTCCAGTATCTGAAAACTGGTATGGTGACACTGGGGAGAAATGGCAAGTGTGTTTAATACGCCTCCTCATTTTTCTCCAATACAGTTTGGTTACATGCAAAGCTTTCATGTAGGCTTGGTTTATTCAGCAACTTTTTTATTAACACCTTATCTGTAAAACAAACATAATTGATGCTAATTTTCAATTTTACTTTTTTGCCAGATAAAGCTAATATTTTTAGCTGCTGAATAATAATAACAAATGGTAAAAGGGGAGCAAATAAATTCCAATTAAAAAAAGAAAGAAAATGCAGACTGCAAAATAACTTAAATGTTGTTGTTTACACAGTTTACCAACTAATGCTGATTGGATTTGATAGTTTTGGCTATTGAGTCATTCCCAAGGATCTAAGATAGTTAAAGATATCATTGTAATACTGTATATAAACTGTTCCAAATAATGGAATTATTTTGTACTTGATAAGATTATTGAAAAGATTATTGGGCCCAAGTGCTATTCCAGATCTTTTAGTACCGGTACCGGACTGTGTACCAATCTCTATGAGCACTACTCTGACATTTTTCCACAATTGCTTGATCTCTATTGAAGGTTTTATTATTGCCTTATTTTTTTCTAGTTCTTTCTTAATGTTCTTTTCATTTGCGGCTATTGCAATGTCTATTATCTATACTTGTTTCTTTGTTAACTATAGTCATGGTCTGGCTTATTATGGGCTAAATGGTTATTAGTTATATTATTATTATTATTATTATGGTATTCCAGAACTGTATTTAAAAAAAAATAAAACTTTTTATTTAATCAAATTGTTATCAATCAGTAAAAAATTAAATTATAATAGTAATTGTAACATTCCCTTAAGAGACAGCCTAGTATAGAGCAATTGTTGCCTGTAAGAACCAAGAGAAGATCTATTCAATTGTTTTAAAATACTTGTTTTTTAAGTGGGGGCAGCTGTGGGAGATAATAAAAAGCTCAAGCAGGGAAGATCTAATCAGCTCATGAAAACAGAAGACAAAAGAATTTGTGAAGATAGTACAATAACACGGTGTCACCCCAAAGAAACAGTTTCTGGTCACAATTGTACTAAATTCTAAACTGAAATTATGAAAGATCAACCTCTCAGGGCCTTTGTGAAATGGAAAAGAAATTGAAATGTACCATGTAATTGCAATAATTATTAATATACATACCAGTCTATGCTTCAAAGGGGCAATAGTATTTTCTATAAGCTATCCCTCCCTTTCACTGTATTTGAAAAGGTGCAAAAAGGAACTTGATGGATGAAACTATGTGAAGTTTTGATCACTGTCAGCCCAGCATAGAACTTCAGTGGACTGGCCTCAAATAATTTCTCCCACAAATCTTGTTGCTTCTCTGTCTCTTAAACTAACTATTTTACAGGGCTGAGTGAATATTGTCCATTGCTTTGATAATCTTAGAACAGTGTTGCCAAACTTTGGCAACTTTAAGTTGTGTGGACTTCAACTCCCAGAATTCACCAGCCAGCCGTAAATATGGCTGGCTGGAGAATTCTGGGAGTTGAAATGTGATGGAGGCGAAGTTGGATATGAATTCCTCTAGTCTTGTATTACTTTTAGTAACTGCTAGAAACAGAACATTTTTGACAGGAAAGAGACTTACCTGAAAAATTCCTGCTCTGATCAGAAGTTAGATTTTGTTCAGAAACAACAATACAAGAGCAAGAATCGTGGCAGCAGTCCAAGCTTCAACAAAATGGGCCAGCTCTGGGCAGAAATGGACAAAAAGCAGCACCTGTGTCTTCCTTTTTATATTCGAAGTCCCCAGTGCTCAAATCAGCAAAGCTTATATTTTGGATGTGAATATTGTATCTTTAATGAGTTCTGTATATGGGGTAGTAGTTAATCTGCTGAACTAAAAACTGGGAGGCTGTTGAGTTCTAGCCTCCCTTAAGTCCCTTAAATCATGACTGAATGATTTGGGGCCTGTCACTCTCTTTCAGCTCAACACACCTCACAAGCTTTTTGTTATGGGCAAATTAGAGGGTGGGAGCATTTACACAGTGCCTTGAGTTATATAAAATAAAGCTGGGATATAAAACTAATTATAAAAATAATAAATAAATCAATGTTGGAGTGCAATGTGGCAATTATATCTAAATGCATCTCTCTGATTTTTGTCTTGATTTACTTTTCCAATGGTCTAATTCAATCCTTCACCTCCCAAAACTGACAATTCGAGTTCTATGTAATGAAATAAACTGTGAATCTGCTAATGCTATAATTCTGGTACTACAGTTGTTTATTTTTTACAGTGCCAGAGGATACCTTTTTTTGTGTGGCCTTTCTTTATAAGGACAATTAATCAAATTTGGCTTTTGAAATATCCCCCACCCCCGAATCTTTTCATAACTTGGTACCCTACAATACAATTATTTTCAATCCCCATCAACACAGCAGGTGAGGGTCTCTGTAGTCCAATGTAGCAGAAATTGGGGGGAAAAACTATAGAGGAAAAAACAGAATTTCTGAATTGGAGGGTGTGTGTGTGAATGAACTACTTGTAGTCTCATTTCTCCTAACCTTTATCTATTTGTGTGTATTTTTTCTTTCCCAAACATTTACAGTGATTACAAAAGTTTAGCTGGTCTAATAAAAGTATTTTGAATTATCTAGCATGGCTAGAACGGGAAGACCTGCACCGCCTCAGGCATCTCCGTCCCCGGACCTGTGTACATTAATTGAGGTGGTGTGAGATCCACTATACAATTCCCACAACTACACCCCCCCCCCAACACTCCCCGCTGTAGGAGTTCATTGCGCAAGGAGCGCCGTAGGGCAGCCCCACCTATCTGGGGGAATTTTATCTGAGGTCACTCCCCTTTCGACTCGCGAATCGCAAGGCTATATAAATGGCCCCCTGCCGGCGAAAGTGCTGGCGGCACCACTGGAGAAGGCTAGTCGCTGGCACTGAAAAAGCCTCGGCGGGCTAGCGGACTGGCACTCGCTTCCCGTCGTCGCCCCTCCAGGATGCTAGATTTGGATTACGCGCAGTGAGTGTGAGGGGAACTGGGTCGGGTGCGAGCGGAGGGATAGAGGGCAGAAGCGGACCCTGGTGGGAGCCGCGGATTTGATGTGTTAGCTGCTTAAAGAAGCGTAGCATAGTGGCATTTCAACCTGGGCAGAGCGGATCCTCGTGTCTCGAGTTCGCGCGTAAGAACGGACAGTGGCGCTTTCCTGAATCGCGCATCTTTCTTACTGGCCTCAGAAGCGGGCAGTTTTCCGCTTGACCGGCTCTGGCGCCTGCCAGCCCTTTTCGGTGGACCTGCGCCGAGGTGCTAGAAATGGGCGTCTGTGGAACTCGGAGGGCTCTGCCCCGCAACGCTTGCGAAACAGACGCACCGCCTGGGAAAGACAGATGCCCATCGGCAGAGGTAGCCAACTTGTGGTTCATAAACCACATAAATCCCCAACCTCCCTTTTTGGGATCCCTAGAACCCCCTTTGGATCAGTGTCGCTGGAAAGAATCTTATACAGATTTAAATTAAAATATGAGACCCTAAAAGAAGCCTATTGTACAGTTAATAACTTCTGAATTTCTCACCAAAGCCTTATAGCCCTTAGTCTTCCCTCAGCCACATAAAGTTTGCCCACTAGAATGTCTAAAAAGAATGAAGCAAAAAGTTGGGAGCCAAAACTGAAAATTAGGAGGCTGTTTTCTTGCTAGAAAACAAAATGTATGCATGCATGCATGTTAAAATTGAGAAAGCAACATGTTTTTAATATTTCATAAAACAATGTCAAAAGTCATAAATGAAATTAAAGAGCTAGTTAAAATCTCATTGCTGGCAGTGTTGGCATAAAGGAGGCAGACCTGATTTAAGTTCTATTACACTCAATCCCATTTTTACTTAAAACATTATCTAAGCACTGTCCATTGATTTCATTCTCTTCTCACAACAACCCTGTGAAGAAGGACAGACTGAGAAAGTGATTTGTCCATAGATTACTTGTTCAGCCCTATGGTTGACCTAAGATTTGAATTTAGGCAGATCCTTCTTGATCTCAGCTCTGGGGAGGGGGGGGGGAGATCTAAACATGATTGTAACTGTTTAGTGCTTAGATGGGAAACTGCTTGCAGACTTAAGAGTTATAGGCTACACTGGAATGTAAAAAACTTCCCACAAGAAATCCCAGGGAAATCACTCCCAAATCGACATCTTCATATAATCAACAGGAGTAGCTTTCATTTTGAGACATTTTTGTTCTGTCCTTCATTTCTTTAAGCTTAATGCAATTTAGTGTTTCATCCCAATCTCTCTTCAGTGTATGCCAAATACACTAAGTGGACTTCACTTTTGACTCTTCACCTTTTTATGCCTGTCTTATTTGTATAGGAATATCTTGGCTGCTATTTCTCCCATTGCAGCCTTTTAGAAAATTTACTCATGCAATTGTTTTGCAAAAAAATGTGTAACAGTTTTAAGTATAGAGATAACTTCATGCTTTGCCAGCTATTTTCCAAATTAGCAGCCTTACTGCTATCTTTACTCTTGTCACCTCCTGTACCTGATCAGATGTTCTGTATTCTAGGTTTCTGTCCGCCCCATCCCTTTCTCCCTCTCACTTTTCTTCCTTTCCTGTTGTCTGTTATGCAAATATTGAGGCTAGCGAAGGTTGGGAAAATTAGATTTGAATATTTCCCCAGCACAAGAGTGTGACAATGAGACAATGCACAGTTCTCTTGCCCAGTAGTTCTACTCAAAAAATGCTGAGTTTTGCCCATTTCTACCCAGAGCTGGCCCATTTTGTTGAAGCTTGGGCTGCTGCCATGATTCTTTCAATATTAATATTAATTATAGTGTTTTGTTGCCTAGAACCATGTGTGATATTAGCCTACTCGAAGCCATCCTGGGGAAATCTGGTTTTGTAGCGTACAACACATTTTTTAAAAATAATAATAATAAAATTGCTTCAGCTGGTGAAGTTGATCTAGGTGGCAGGAAAGTTGACAAGTTACACCCTACCCCTTCATGGCAGTATAATCACAGCCAGGGTAAGTGGAGGAATTAATAACTGTCCTTTCTCAACATCCCAAATTGGATGTCTGAGATAGCTGACCAGCTCTAGTTAATGGTGAGATAGCTTCTGCCACTACCCTCCCTACAGTAAGTGTGCAATGTAGAGCAAAGATTGTTATATTGCACAACACCGGGAAGCCCCCCTCCCCCCACATTCCTTATCTAGAATGAAGCCTTCCCCAACTAGATGCTGAAGGTTAAAAGCAAAGCCAGCTTAACTGAATGTGGTTGGGGTTGCTGGAGTAAAACATCTGAAGGAGCAACTTAGGGGAAACTTGTTTTTTCTTTCTCCTACATTCTCCTTTATGGAAAAAGCTGCTTCCTATTTGAAGGTACTAGACTATTTATGTTCAGCCTTAGGACTCACACTTTCTCTTTTCTTTTTCTGTACCATGGGCAGAGCCATGATACAATAATGTCATAGTAAGTGAATGGGTCATGCTATTTCGGTAGGAGCTATCACCATCCTCCCCCCCCCTCCTCACTTTCAGGCATTTTAACTTCAACTTCCATTATTTCTAGCTAGCATGGGGGTTGTAGTAGAATATGACAATGCTTTGCTATGTCGATGTATTTATCATATTGTATTTCTATCATCAGTACAATGCAGAAATGGCTACACCCCTCCTTTTGTGTTCTTGCTGTAACTCCTAATGAATTATTACTCACTAAGATTCAAACAAGGCATCTTATCCCTGGGATAGGGAATAGTATCTCCTGATTCCTCCCGTGGGGCTTTTGGGACCACATCCAAATTCACCCTAAGCTCTGGAAGGGTTATCAGCCTTCCCCTCTCTCAGGCCTCCCAGATGTGTTTGTCAGAAAAAGTTGCATGACAGAGGTCATTTTGGAAATCATTACAATCTTTTATATTTCATTTTATTTGTTAAATTTGTTTGCTGCCCATCTCGCTGTGGGGCTATTTTAGGTGGCTTGCAACAATCCCAGCGTCTAAACTACAGCAGCATCCCACATTAATTGGGAATTATGAAACCTGAAGTTAAATAAATCTGAGGGACCCTTAATTTTAGGAAAATTGATTCAAAGAATGGTTACAGGGCTAAAGAAGGAGTTAAACGGTAATTAATTTCAGTTGGTAAGGACACTCAGTCTAGTGATTAGAGTACATTTATGAGGTTGGAATAGAAGAGATTATATTGTTTCCAATGAATTAAAGTAATAGAGAAGGGGGAGAAAAAATAGATTCTCCCTGAACAATTGCTTTCCAATTTTACTCTGAATGAAAATTCTTTAGGATTATACTGTATAGAGTTAAGTTTTCTTCCCACTGGAGGACATGTATGTGGAATCTGTATATATATACCTTGCTTTCATTACCTG
Organism: Thermophis baileyi; assembly: GCA_003457575.1. Classification (NCBI taxonomy): domain Eukaryota; kingdom Metazoa; phylum Chordata; class Lepidosauria; order Squamata; family Dipsadidae; genus Thermophis; species Thermophis baileyi. Next base: position 121,736 of record QLTV01002534.1, on the reverse strand, counting down.
ACTAGGTAACATTATCAGTGCTAGTGAATATGGCGTTTGCTTCCTGCTTATATAAAGTAATTTGTCCTGCCAGTTCTTTGATGTTGGTATTATTTTCTGCTTAATTATTTGTTAATCCTTGCTTATTTGGATATTGGTTTGCTGCAGAGGATCTGTTCTAAACCTTTTCCCCCCCTTCTTAGCTTTTTTTTTTTTTACAGTATTGTCTATTTTGAAGTGTGTAAATATGGTTTATCTCTATGTGTCTCTCTGTAGAATTATATCATTTAGGTTTTGTTCCCCTTGATTAACACCAGACTAATAATCAAGCAGAAAATAATATCCTAGTCAAAGAACAACCAAGGAGAAATCCACAAGCCCACCAACACTGGCAAGGCAAGCTATTGTCAGGGAACAGACCCCACACTCACTTGCACTGATGACTAAGGGAGTCTCAGCCAATCTCATTGTAAACATGTTGTACATTGACAATAAAAGTTTGAATTATGATATTACCTAGTCAGGTAATGAAACATCTGCAAGCAAATAACCAAACTCAAAGAGTGCCCAGAACTCCACAGTTCATCTCTTAGCTACATCTGTTCTCTTTTATTGGGACATGCATATCTTGCATTTTTTTTTCACTTGAACCAAATGTCACTATAGGAATATATAAAACACATAACTTTTTCTTCATCAGGGAGCCTTACAGACATTACTACTTGCTATGTTGAAATAATGTCCGGCTAGCATAGTATTGCCGTGACTTTCCTCACCGTCCAATGTAGTTTGTGTTTGATGTACTCCAAGTTTTCTCTTGACCATCCATGTAGGCAACAGGTGAAAACCAAAGACAGCCCTGTTGGTTTTACTCACCAGGATGTTGTGGCAACAATGAGAGGCAGCCAGGGTTGAGTGTTTGGTGGTACACAAAACAGTGGGAAGAGACTGCATAAATCACGATCCCCATTCTAGCGACACTATAAATTACTAAGGAAAGGCTCCTAGGCTAATTATAGGACTGTCATACAGTATATATGTCTATTCAGTTGTAATCCCAGATCAATATGTATAAGATTGCAGTTTCAAAATTAATCCCCTGCAGCTGAAATAGTGATAATGAAGGTTGTTAGATAGATTTATAAAAATATTCTTCTAGCCAAATAAATCTTAACTGATTAATTTCCACTTTTAGTTGATTGAACAAACTTGCTTCTGAATAAGCATGGCTATGTGTAGATTTGTGTGGAGGAAAACCTTATGTTATCTACCCAAACAACAACTAAGAATAATATACAGCAGGAAGTTCCTGTCATTCTGTGCTTAACTTTTCAGTGCTGGCTGTTTTAATGTTCAATGTTCTTGGTAATATCATGGGAACACACGTTGAGAGAAATGAGCTTAGTACAGCAACCTGTATACCTGGTTACCAATTTTCTTTCTCTCTTGACAGGCCTGATGGATCCCAATATGGCTATGTGGTAAGCATGTGATTTCAAATTCTTGAATTCTGAACAGCGTTGGGAAATGTGAGACCCCTGACCTAATTTTAGGAGGTTCAAACCTCTGGTGAGGCAGGTTTTGTTCTATTTTTTCTGCTAACCTGTTGGAAGGGGAGAAAGAGGTGGGAGGGAAGGAAGAGGGAGGCAGAAACAAAGGAGGTTGCCAGAGACTGAAAATAAAATGGTATTTTCACTTGTCAGGGAGAGTGGGAATGGCAAGTACAAGAAGAAAAAGAGAGAGAATAGTTTTACACATCATACTAAAACCATGGTTGCTTAAACATGCTTCCTCAACTCAGAGTTGTGGGTAGGAAACTTTCCATGAGGTGAACAAGAGTGTTTACAAGGGAGAAGATTTTTTTTAAAAAAGCCAAAATGACAACCAATCGCATTGCAGCTATCATTTTGAATTCTCTCTCTCTCTCTCTCTCTCTCTCTCTCTCTCTCTCTCTCTCTCTCTCTCTCTCTCTCACACACACACACACACACACACACGCATGCGTGCGCGCCAATGGCCAAAGAATAGCCTGAAGGAATTGGCTTGTGAGAGGAGGCCTCAAGAAAAGCCACAGTTATATCAACTGAGGACATGTCTGTTATGATGTTATCACACAACGGCATTCTGTCTACTGACATTATGGCAACTGATACAAATATATGTCATATGGTTTATGTGATGACCTCATCATGCACATCTTTCACCCCCTCCACGGATGCGTAATGGGATGTTGGCAGAAGTCATGACTGCAGAGTTCATGGTGGGAAAATGTCAGTCTTGAAGCAAGGATTGAATGGATTGACAAGGCAGGGTCTTTTGCCTTCCTAATGCATCTTGGGAAACATTTCAGGAGTTTATATTATACTGACAACCTCACTATGTTTCTCAGTTCCCCAGTGGATTTATCAGTGATTTGGACTCTTACAAGCAAGAACCCACATTTCCTCCCTGCCTTGGAGATCCGGAGAGCTCCCCAGGTAAGATTTGTTTTAGTGGTTCAGTATTTTACAGTGTAATGCAGAATTGTAAAGAAAACCAATCAGTTAAAAGGCCTTGATAGAGGAGAAAACCCATCATTTAAAAGAAAACAAAAGTTTGAAATAAGCTGCCATATAAATCAACCATAAGCATCTCAGTTATCCTCACAAACAAATATGGCTTATCACTCTCTGACTTGCTGATTTATATAGGACACTTTTGCCCAGCTTTGAAGAGCTCCAAGAAGCAACTCTTATCACTCACTTTTCTGTTTCACAGCTGCTGATCTCTCTTCTCCTCTCTTCCTCCCCTCTGCTCTGCTCTCTTACGCAATTTAGATTTAGTCATGTAACTAACCGCCACCTGACTTCTGGGACATTTCTGCATAGTTAACATTCATGGGAATCTGCCAGAATATATGCAATCTCATATTTGGGGGTTTTCTAGTCTCAGGAAGGTGGAAAGTGCCTAGGCATTGTGAGAGATCAGTCTTATGGTAGCCTCTTGTCGTAAATAGTACTCAGGACCTGAACTACTTGCTAAATAGTGGGCCTGTAAATTTGTCATTTGTTCTCTGAGAGCTGTACTTAGGAGCACCCCCCCCCCCATTTTATCCCCACAACAACACCCCTGTGAGGTAGAGTGAACTGAAAGGGAATGGTTGATTCACATTTCAGCAGTGAGCTCTCCAGTCAAGTGGGTATTTACCTGGGTCTCGCTGTTCAAATTCAACAATTTAACCATTGCTTGGCTTGCCAAGTTTGGTGTAGTGGTGAAGGGGCTGGCCTAGGAAGTGGGAGGCTGAGTTCTAGGTCTCCCTTAGGCATGAAGGCCAGCTGGATGGGTGACATTGAGCCAGGTGGTTGTGGGAACACAGGAGGCAGGAGTACTTGGTATATTCTCTGTATACGAAATCTAACAATCTAATAATAATGTAACTATTATTACTCCTCAATAACAACATAACTATTGTTAATCTCAGGCCAAGGGAGCACTTAGATGACCTTATTTGCATTGTGGACTGAGAAAGTGAATGGCCATTTCTGTATTGTTGCTGAAAAAACAGCATGATCACATTCCACATTGACACCAGGACTCAATGTCAACTGAAAACAGCCTTTACTTACCTTGATTGAGCCTACTGTGGCCCACTGAGTGGCTGAACAAATGACTGTTTTGCTGAGTTCACCCAGCAGGCATAGCCTTGTGGAAGCTACGATAGACAATCTTCCAGGATCAGGGCAGGAAGCTGCCTTCAGTTTAACATAAAAGTTCAAAGTATTTGGTCTTCCCATTTTACTGAAAGGCTACTTTTTATCCTCATTTGCTGCAGTCTTTGCAACTGTTGGAAGGGCTCTTCACATTTTTCTTGGAAGGGGGAAATGACTCTTCTTTCTTCAATAGGTAATACATGTACTTCCTTGCTGGCAAATGTGAATGGAAATGTGGATGTTCATTCTGTGAACATGTACTGTATGTAATAGGTCTATGTGCTAGCAAATAACATTCCTGATGAGCGACCTCTTCCTTACTGTTTCTACTTTGGTCTTCTTTTAGCAGGTTCACCAAAACCACAATTCTTATGTAGCTTGAAAAATGGAAGTGCATGGGGTTATTTTAAGCATGCACCATATTTTTCATTGGAAGTTATAATCAATAACAAACAACGCAAGAATTATATTAGCAGGAAGTCAAAAGGAAACCAAGTATTGCGATTTGTCTGATAGAAGACATTCAAAGTCTCAAGTAGAATTTGCAACAAAATATTGTACTGAAAAATATTCTTGTTTGATGTCCTACCTAATCAGCCAGCAAGCCTCTTTTGAAATGCTTTATACGCATTTTCCCCTATTACAACTACTATTTCATGTATACTGTGCCCAGTGAAGATGTTCAGTCCTTATCAGTTGAAGGAGGGAATTACCCCTTTAGTGTATGTACTGAATGTATGTATGTATGTATGTATGTATGTATGTATGTATGTATGTATGTATGTATGTATATGTGTGTGTGTGTGTGTGTGTGTGTGTACACACATACGGTATATATATATATATGCTTCTGTGCCCCTTGCCTCAATATCTAAAGATACTTCTTGTTTGAAAATAGATGCTACTAGTTAGTCTGATTAGAGATTCATACTTTGAAAACTGATTTTGCTATGATATAGGAGTGAAGCATGTTCCTCATTCTGCTGTATGAAACAGATTTTTAAAAACCCACCTTCCGAGCTGTTCAGTGAGCCCATTACTGCCTTATCAGATTTTGCTCTCCCTGGTGGGGAGAGGCAAGACTGCAAATATGCATTAGGGTTCAGCTTGCTATTCCTAGGCAAATTCATGGTGGCAGATATTTGCACAGACCCTACTTTACAGCTGCCCAGCACACAGTGAGCTCTTTGTAGTCAGCTCTGAGCATCATCCACCCCTTGTACTTGAGCGAACCAAGTGGGCGTTGGAGTCATTCTCCTAGGGTAGGAGAAAAAGAAGCATTGTGTAGGCCTCCTCCCCATAGGAAACCTCACCTGTCAAGGGCAGAATCACATTTCTAAGCAAGTAGTGAACATGAGTGCAAAAGATACACAGGGTCTCCCTTATCCCTCCCCACAAGAATCCCCACCAGCAAAAGAAAAGAGGGCGTCTTAAAGGGAAGCCCACAGATAGTATAGGTAATCCTCAACCTGCAACCATTCGCTTAGTTTGAAGTTACAACTGCACTGAGAAAGTGACTTGTTTCTATTTTTCACATTTACGACTGTTACTGCATCCCCATGATCACATGATCAAAATTAGGATGCTTGGCAACTGGTTCATATTTATGACAGTTGTTGTGTCCCAGGGTCATGTGATCTCTTTTTGCGACTTTCTGACAAGGAAAGTCAGTGGGGAAGCCAGTTTCATTTCACAACCGTGTTACTAACTTAACTGCACTGATTCATTTAACAACTGTGGCAAGAAAGGTTGTAAAGTGGAGCAAAACTCACTTAACAGCTATCTTGCTTAGCAACAGAAATTTTGGGCTCAATTGTGGTTGTAAGTCAAGGACTGTCTGTAACTGATCTGTGATTTCATTTTATTTACTTGATTTCTGATACTACCAAGAAGTTAGAAGCTTGCCATTGAAAGCTGCCTGTGATAGGGAGTGTAGGAAAGGCATCAAGAATGGTAGACTAGGGATGCAGCAGTCTTACTGCTGTTTTTTCGGATCTGCTCTTTGCATGCTGATTGTGTGGGAAGGGCCTTCTCTTCTCTTAGTCCTCTTTGTGGAAAGTAAGTCAAGTCAAGACAAAGATGTGATATTCCTTTGTGTTTCTTTATTAATTTGAGGTTTATCCCCATTTTGCTCCTGGAATTCAGGGCAATATATACAGAGCTATTGATTTCCATTTCCTCCCTAAAGCTTCTAGAATGGTCAGAGACAATGACTGCCTTCATATCATTTAGTAGTTCTCAAGTGGAGAGTAGATTTGGCCTTCAATATCCTAACCCACCACCTAATTCTTAGAACTTGCTGTCTTTCTTTTTCTCTTCTGCCTGTTTTCAGATCATTTGCAAGGAACTGTAGCTGATGATGACCAGACTGGCTATTGCAGATAGTCCTTGACTTATGATTATTTGTTTAACCAATGGTTCAAAGTTACAATAGGGTCAGAAAAAGTGACTTATGTCCCATCTTCGATGTTATAACCATCATCCCACCCACCCCCAGAACCACATGACTGCAATTCTGGTAGTTGGCAACCGGTTCGCATTTGCGATGGGTACAGTGTCTTCCCATCATGTGATTGTAAGTTGCAAACCTTCCTAGCCGTGACAAGCAAAGTCAATTTGGGAAGTTGGATTTGCTTAACAACCATGTTAATTGCTTGATTCTCCTAATGACCACAGTAAAAATGGTCATAAAATCAGGTCTGGTTACATGATAGCAATAGCAATAGCAATAGCACTTAGACTTATATACCGCTTTACAGTGCTTTACAGCACTCTCTAAGCGGTTCACAGAGTCAGCATATTGCCCCCAACAATCTGGGTCCTCATTTTACCCACCTCAGAAGGATGGAAGGCTGAGTCAACCTTGAGCCGGTGAGATTTGAACCGCTGAACTGCTGAACAGTCAGCTGAAGTAGCCTGCAGTACTGCACTCTAACCACTGCGCCACCTCGGCTCTTGATGATGACTCATTTAGTGACTACATTGCTTAGCGACTGAAATTCCAATGCCAATTGTGATTGTAAGTCGAAGATTATCATTAAATACAAAACAAGAGCAGGTGAAAGAGCAGATGAGGCTCTATTGATTTCCAGTAGGATTGTTTGTTTGCTTATTGCTTTATTTTAAGCATTTTTGTGGCTGCCCAGTTCAAACCAGGTGACATAGGGCAGCATACCAAAACCAGTAGAAAAAAAATACAAAAACAAACATATATAACCAAAAACAAATAAACAATTAAATGGTGAACAGAAGCTAAAATTTGTTATATCCCACCAAATGGGAACTCTGCTCAACCTGAACTAAGTGTCCATGGAAAGAACCACTTCTAAAGGCGTGAAAGGCTGGATCCAGTGACTATTCCAATATATGGTGGAAAGAAAGTGGTAATAGCCACTCCTTTTCATTACACTTCATCTTCCTCTCTGGCTGGTAGATCTTGCTTGAAATGCATGGTCAAAGGAAACACCTACTAACCTGAAGTTTGTGCTGATGACTTTGGATTACTTTTTAATAGGATGCTCTTGAACAGTGAGCTTCCTTCTTTTTGACCTAGGATCTTGCCTTTCAGAGTCTTGTATGAACTGGCTAGAGATGCAAGAACCTGGATATGAACCCTTCGAGATAGGACACCTGGCTCAGCTGCAAAATGTCCAAGTCTCCTACCCGCCTGGCACTTACCCCCAGGCACAACTCTCTCTGGAACCAATCTACAACCATGAGGGAATGATGCCTGCCCAGAATTCAACTATGGTATTCAAGGACGAATACAACACTGAGGTAATGGGCGGAAACTTGGGGTCTAGGAAGGGAGAAGTAACTTGGGTCACTTAGATCTTCCTGGGAAGACCATGACCCTTTCCTATAGGATTATTTCCAGACCTATGGATTTCCTAGCCAGCATGGCTTTTGCTAATGACTTATGACCACAGTAGGACTAGAATTTCAATTGCTAAGTAAGGCAGTTGATAAATGAGTCACACTTTATTTACAACTTTTTTTGCTACAGTTGTCAAGTGAATCACTATAATTGTTAAGTTAATCATGCTGTCATTTAGTGAATCCAGCTTGACTTTGCTTGACAGAAGCTGGCTGGGAAGGTTGCAAATTGAGATCACGTAACTCCAGGATGCTGCAACTGTCATAAGTACATGCCAGTTGCCAAGTGCCTGAATTTTGATCACTTGATCATGGGAAAGCTACAATGGTCATAAATGTGAGAGCTGGTCATAAGTCATTTTTTCAGTGCCATTGTAACTTTGAAGGCCTCTAAACAAATAGTTGTAAGTTGAGGACTACCTGTACTGGTTGGTTACACAAGGGAGATGAAATCCCTAACCTTGAGTTTTCAGATAAGAAAATGGGGTCAGTTGATAAAAGAAAATACTGTTGGAATTTACCTGTTCTAGATGGGGGAATGAGGTAGGAGCATTACTTGCATTGTGATCTGTATTTTGCAGTTTTCCCTTTGTCAGTTATTGGTCAAATAGGCTATGGGGAACCCACATTTTTAATAAACCAGAATAGCATTCGGAGAATGACATCTCTCCTCAACACCACTGCCCTGATCAAATTGGTGGACTTTCCCTATTTTCTCTCCTGACATTTCATTTCACTTCGCCATCTCACTTCATTTCACTGATGGATTGATTTGATATCATTCATATTTGGGGTGGGGTATAAATGATATAAGATAAATATATATAAAATGACAGGAGATAGAGTTTTCTGCATGGCGTGATCTTTGGACTTTAGAAAGCTATAAGGAAATGTGGTCAACAAAATATGGCAGTATATTCTAATTTAAGATTGAACCAGCCTATAAAAGGAAGACCTTCTGGCAGTACACATGATTTTAGAGATTATCTTTTGGGCAGGAAGTGTGAGAAAAATAACCTATTTCCTATCCTCCAAAAATATTTCTCTGCCCTGCTATGTGACATTAAAAGGTTCAGGTTATAAAGCTGTCTTTCACATAAGAGGAACAGACCAACTGGAGAGCCATTTTGTAATCATCTATGTAATCCAGTTCGGTTCTTACTCTCGAGACTGGGAGCTGTTATTTAAGTGTTTCATTCCATTAAATTGTCATTTGATCTCTACAGATCTATCTGCCATATGAACAGTATTCTGCTCCAAGGGAAATATGTAGCCCATTGTCAGAAGAGGGGGAATTTCACAAGGATGGCCGGAATCTGGAAGTATCTTCTGAGAGTGATTTGGATGAGAATCTCTTGTCTAGGTTTGATTCTGGTGAGTGGAGAGTAAGAATCTGTTAGAGTTTGCAGCAATCCAACCAGCACACAAGTAAACAATTCAGCAGGATTCATTTATATAAGAAACTTCTTTATATACAATACCATACAGCAGAAGTCAGAACCAGAACTCAGAATCCAGAAGTACAGAATCAATAATCACAGAAGCAATATAATACAGAGGCAGTCATATATATACAGATCAGTGAACCTAAGCCATGCCCAGGCTCTGAGCCGTCTGGGTCACCAAACAGTCCCCATTGGCTGATCTGTTACCATGTCTATCCCAATTCATGAACTCTCACATATTGACAGAATCCTAACTCAGAAAGTAGAGAAAGCCTCCGAAGACGATAGAGGGCCCACAGTATTGATCTGCAAGCTAATAAAGTATGTTGCAAGCACAAACAATCACTAAAAAGTCAATCCACAACAGATAATTTAGACATGTGATCTCCGGACACAGGTGTTATCCACAGACTGCCATTTGGCAGGTGTATTAGATTCCACTTCCTTCTTTCCCAACACATAGTGTCCAATAGATGTGGCCCAACATATCCAAAGGGCATCAGAATGAGGGAATGCAGCTTGCTCGCTAAATTTCAGAAAGCATAATATGTGGGCTAGATTGAGAAATTGAAAAGCATTTCAGACACATGCTGGAGCATGCTAAGAAAACGGCATGTCTACCATTAAGAGGAATTGAGCTTGGCGTCTCTGGAGATTTTCAGTCATCCAGGTCATGGTTGTCCCAAAGGTGCTTTTTCAAAAGGCAACTGGACTTCGTTTTTCCTTGATGAGCTTCAAGGAAAAACGAAGTCCAGTTGCCTTTTGAAAAAGCACCTTTGGGACAACCATGACCTGGATGACTGAAAATCTCCAGAGACGCCAAGCTCAATTCCTCTTAATGGTAGACATGCCGTTTTCTTAGCAGTGCTCCTGTGGGACAATTGAGCTTGGTGTATCTTTTAATGGTTAGCAACTGTCTCATTTAGTGACTGTTTGCAGTTGAGATGGTGATAAAAAAGTAATTTTATGACCAGTCCTTGCATTTATGACTGTCGCAAATCCCTAAAGCAAAGGAAAGTTGAGATTGTAAACACAATCCCAGTTTCACTTAGCAACCACTTTGCTTTCTGACTGAGTTGCCAATTCCAATTATGGTTGCTAAATAAGGACTTCCTTTATCAGGATTTGATATTAAGAACCTGTAAGTTGCTGCCATCTCAAGGAAGTTGGTTATGATTCCACAAAATATCTTAATTATTAATTCTTGTTTTGCCTGCTCATGTCTTAGATGTACATATATGTGGGGATTCCTTTCTTAACACTCTCACCCCACCCCAATCTTAGAATCAGTTCTATGTTCATTCTGAAGCAGGTGGCTCTCCTTTTTATGATGGTAGAGTTAACTTTTGGTCTTCAGTATATAATTAATAGTGAGGATTCTTCAGCCATCATTCTTATTTATACTATTATGCCATGGAGCTAGCATGATGTCACAGGTGCTATTTGGGGCAATTAAGTCCATATTAATATTATGCAAATAGTCTCTTGTTCCTGTTTGACCTCTTTAGAATAGCCTATAAAACAAGCTATAGTTGCTTTGCATTAGTTGAGTGAAAGAAATCCTATGATATGATGCTGGAACCCTATCTACTCCCAGCCCTGAGTGACTGTTTCTATTTTCTGAACAAATGAGGAAGGTTAAGAGCAGTGTTCATCTGGATAACAAAACAAGCATCAGTGTGAATCTCCATTGCTTGGGAGAATTATCTTAGAACTGGAATGGTGAAATGTCAGGATTGTGATCTCCCCCCATCCTCCACAAGAAGCCCCCTCCCCATGGTATCCTAACTCTTGGAGGTAATCCAGAAAGAGATTTTACTTTAATTTGCCATCAGAGATTCATGCAGATAAATATTAAATTTGTCTCAGAGATGTTTAGCCCTCGTGACATGTTGAAAAGCCCTCTCTTTCAGGCCTCTGCCATCCTTGAGAAAAAGAGAGGCTGCAGTCATCATCTAGTTCCTTTTCTCCTTGGTGGGGAGTGCTTTCCCCTGAACAGCAGATGGTGGGGGGCATCTGACACATCTGTCCATCCCGATCTTTGGTCTCTTCTGTAGGCTGTCGCCGGAAACTCCGCCTCTACCAGTTTTTGCTGGAGCTCCTTGAAGGTGGTGACATGAAAGAATGTGTGTGGTGGGTGCAGCGTGATGCAGGCATCTTCCAGTTCTCTTCAAAGCACAAGGAGCTTCTGGCGCACCGCTGGGGCCAGCAGAAAGGCAACCGCAAGAAAATGACCTACCAAAAAATGGCCCGAGCTCTGCGCAACTATGGCAAAACAGGCGAGATCCGCAAAGTGAAGAAGAAGCTCACGTACCAGTTTGGGACCTCACTGCTGAGCCCATCACCTTCTTCCTAAAGCCCTCAGGACCCCTGGGCCAGAATAGCCTCCAATGAAATGCTTCCTTTGTTGGCTTTCTTGAAAACTCTATTTGGGCATTTGCCAGCATGGCTGTATTAGAGAACCTACCAGATGCTTTGCACTAAGCAAGGAGGGTGGATCTGAAGGCAATGAGAGCTTTTATTGGGTGGAGGTGGGGGGTTCTGCACTTTAAGGGAAGATTTATGAACCAGGACTTGGGAGGTTTTCTTTCTGGGATGGGAAAATGAGGTTCAGCTGAAATGCATGAGGCTGGGATTCCTGGATTGATCTTTCCTGGATGGTTTGAGAACTAGAGCTCATATCTTTTGGGGATCCTTGGTGGAATGAAAAAGAGATGAGACAGCAGCAGAGCTGCTAAATTATTTTTGAGTATGGCCTTAATGGATTTATTGCCCCTCCCTAAAATATTTGTGGTGTCTCCCTACAATTGCACAGGGCTTAATCCAATGCTTCTCTTATCCTCTTGCCATTACATGCCTTACTGTTTCATCAACATGAATGACCTTTGGAGCAAGTAGGAAAATTGTGCAGAGCATAGTTCTGGAACTCTTTCCAATCTCTTAATAGCTACTCCACTCATATGATCAGGAAGTAAGAGTGGACGAATCAGCCACTGTCTGAGTTGCTGCCCAGATTCAACCCATTTTTTTATCTTTCTTTTGCCAGCTTCCTTCCTCACACCGAATTTGGTTCTGTTCAGTTTTCAGAGAATAATCTGGAAAGACAGTTGGTTAGAGTTCTTTAAAATACCTAGATAGTTTCTTTAAGTAATTTCTTTCCAACATTCTGTTGGAAAGAATAAAGAAACAAACAATTGGTAAGGAGAGGCATCATCCCACAAGTGCTGGTCTGAAAAAGTACTCATTTCTTGTACTTAGACCCAACAAATACTCTGGAAGCAAACCAGAGGCAGATATGCAATTTGGGATTTATATGAATTCTCTGGGTCGATAGGATCCTCTATGGTAGTTCCACACAAGGATTCAGGAGCAGTTTGAAAACAACTCCAAATTTTTACATTTTTGCAATGTTGACAGCTTTGGAGGACTGAGCTAATTAATTTCCAATTCATCTCTGGTGTAAGTAGTCCTTGGCTTATGACAACAATTAGGTCTGGAGTTGCCGTTGCTAAGTAAAGCAGTTTCTATTGTTCAGCAATGACCATGTGGGTTGTTGAGCAAGAACCTCATGTGACCACAACTTCTGACTTCCTGCCAGCTTCATTACTGAATTTACTTGTAAGTAGTCGGAAGAGAACTTTGGAAATCATGATCACATGACTGTAGGGATACTGTGATGGCTGGAACTCCGAGAACTCACTATAAGTTGTTCAGCACTGTCCCAAGCTTGACTGTTCTCTGAACCAGTGGTCATAACCCAAGGAACATCTGAACCTTGACTTTGATAACTTTGTATCCCCCTCTCAGTTTTTTCAGTTTCTTCTTTCAGCAAGAAATCATAATTTATGGGTTGCCAGTTTTCCTCTCTGTACTGGAAATACAGTAAAGAGATATTTGTTGCTTGGAGGAAGTTACTTCTCTCTGAGTGTTGAAGTCCATGCACCTTAAAATTGCCAAGGTTGAAAATTATTGCTCTAGGATCAGCAAATTTTGGATCAGGGCAGTGATCTTTACTTCTGGTTCATCTGTTGGTAGAAGCAATCACTTACAAATTGCTTCTAAAGCCTGGGAAATGAAAACAGTGAGGATGTGGAAATGGCCTGAGTTAGCATCATTTGAGCATCATGGTGGGAAGGAAGCAGATTATTCATGTCAGTGAGACTTTCTACTAGTCTCTCCCCTTGGGAGCCAAGACAGATTCACCACTTCTGATAAGTCATGTTTTGTTTAGCCACATTTTGCTGTCTTAACTAGAATTGGTTGTGTAACCAAATCACTGTGGTTTGTTGAGTTACAGCTAATCATGTTGTGCAACCCCAGTTTTGTGGGCTGGCCTTTTGTAACTGGAGGAAACACAAGATGAGGCCCATAGGGCTTGGATCTAAAAACAGGCAAGATAAACATGAGGGAGCTTTCAGGAGGGAGGGATATAATAGATCTTCAAATAGTAGAAAAAAGATAGTATTGATGGGTGGGGCAGCAGCGGATGTGGGGGGGGATTCAAATCTCTGGCCCAGGACTTGAGTGTGTAATATATTCAAATGTTTATTTAATACTACAGAGTGGGAAGTTTTTGGTTAAAATCTGATCATTTTTAAAATGGATATCTTTTGTACATATTTTGGAAATTGCTAATAAATGTTTACAACAATGGTGAATTTAGTTACAGCTGAATTGTTTTATATCATTCAAACCCTGGGAGGAAGGATGCTGGTGGGTGAAGCTCTTTGCACTGCTTGAAGTAGCCTTTCTCCATATCATATCACCTCATCTCAGCCAGACAGAAGGAAGAGCATGAAAGAATGGTCAGACGGGGGCATCTGTGTATGTGAGGAGGGGGGGGGAAACTAATCAGGGTGGTGGCAGGAATCATGTAATTTCTTGTTTATGCACATCACAGTGCGTTAAAAGGGGTCAGAATAGAATAGAGTAGAGTAGAGTAGAGTAGAGTAGAGTAGAGTAGAATAGAATAGAATAGAATTGAATAGAATAGAATAGTTGGAAGGGACCTTGGAGGTCTTCTAATCCAACCTTCTGCTTAGGCAGGAAACCCTATACCATTTCAGACAAATGGTTATCCAATCTCTTCTTAAAAAGGTCAAGTGTTGGAGCATTCACAACTTTTGGAGGCAAGTCGTTCCACTGATTAATTGTTCTAACTGTCAGGAAATTTCTCCTTAGTTCTAGGTTGCTTCTCTGCTTGACTAGATAATATTAAGCATGTTTAATTCTGGAAGAATGGGAGATGAAAGAACAGATGGAATGCATTTCATTTATCAGGTGCAGGTTTACACACAACTGAACAGTTAAATGAATCAATGTTGCTAAATTATAGCATGTGATCTAGCACCTTCCTTCCTTCCTTCCTTCCTTCCTTCCTTCCTTCCTTCCTTCCTTCCTTCCTTCCTTCCCTCCCTCCCTCCCTCCCTCCC
>QLTV01002534.1:88076-102144 GCA_003457575.1 Thermophis baileyi | reverse complement strand
TGGCCCATGCATGGTTGTGTGAATGTTTTATTTTAAATAGGGATGGTTATTGTTTTTAATTGTTTTTATATGTTTTATTTTTTTATGATGTAAACCGCCCAGAGTCCTTCAAAAAAAAAAAAATAATAAAATAAAATAAAATAAATAAAATAAAATAAAATAAAATAATAAAATAAAATAATAAAATAAAATAAAATAATAAAATAAAATAAAATAATAAATAAATAAATCTCTACAGAATCTGAGGAGACAAGAAGCAGAGCTGCAGCCCCTAGACAATGTCTATAAGAGAAATCTGAGTCCAAAGGAGGGATTGGGGTGGAGAAAGCATCTAAGAATGGACCTTCTCTGGTTTTCTGGAAAGTAAAGGCAGAGGGGGAGGGGAAGTTATTTCCGATTTTCAAGACTGTGTTAAAGTAACCCACAATAAAGGCATGTTAGTACTCATGGTTTTCTTTTCCTGTCTGGATTCCCTCAAAGGGTTGACACTGCTACACAGATGGTGTTCCCTATAGATGGCATTATTAAACTGAAGGAATCCGGAAAGTGCCAACCCTGCCAGATCATCCAAGCATATACTATGGGAAACAAGAGGTTCCTTAAATAACCAGGCCATGTGCTACGTATAACCTCAAACACAGGCACACTTAAACTGGCATTTATATGCTTATGGATTGGCGTATGGATATTTTATGCAGAAACAAAACTTGGGGGGTCCTCGTTTGGTGGGAGGATGGGATACATTTCTTCTGTTTCATTGAATAGATAAGCACAGATCTGTGAGGGTGAGGCAAACTGGGTGCTACCTTGCTAAGTCAAATCTGCAATTACTGCTAATTGGGCCCCTAGTGAGACTCTTTTATTAGCTATTCTTTTCAGTCGGTCTTGACTCCTAGTAATTCCCCAGGTAAGTCCCTGAAGTTTTCTTGGTAAGGTTTTAGAAGTGATTTGCCATTGCCGCCTTCTTAGGAATGAAAAACTATTATCACTTTTTTGTTTCGCAGCTGCTGATCTCTCTTTTGCCCCTCCTTCCTGTATCTGGGCCAAGATCATTCATCCAGCTGGCTTCATGCCTAAAGTGAGAAGTAGAATTCATGACTTGCCTTCTTCTAGTCTAGCGCCTTAACCACTACATCAAACTGGCTCTCCCTCTGAAACTAAGTTTCTTTACATTTAGTAACAAGCAGTGGAAAGGTTCATATTATAGTGGATCTGTTTGGATTTTGCTTGGTTCACACATCCTACCATGACTTTTTTTATTTAGAACTCAGAAGGAATGTATCCAGCCACTGGGGTTGATAAAGCCTGTGTAGGTAGCCCCCCCCCCCAATGAAATATTTTGGGGAATATTAAAAGAGGCAAAATATTATATTTCCCCAAAGGAGAAATGGAGAAAAAAAAATCTTAACAAAGGCAGAAAGCAGCCCCAACAGCCTCCAGCAGATGCCTGAAGTCTTTAGAGATGGATATTTTGTGCACATTAAGAAATCCAGGCCAGCCTATTCACAAACAAACCACCTTCAGGTCCAGATGATGGGATTAAGAATTTACATCCACACCACCAAAATTCTAAGAACAGGACATGCCCTCTAGGACATAATAGGATTAACCCACCACCATTAGAATAGCAAAAGACACCAGGTTCACTACATTGCACAACCCCCTGCAGCATCTCAGAACCCTATAAGAATCCATGTACTCATAGGAGAAATGGGGAAACATGTTTTTAAAGGCAGAAAGCAGCCCCGAAAGCCTCCAGCAGATGCCTGAAGTCTTTAGAGATGGATATTTTGTGCACATTAAGAAATCCAGGCCAGCCTATTCACAAACAAACCACCTTCAGGTCCAGATGATGGGATTAAGAATTTACATCCACACCACCAAAATTCTAAGAACAGGACATGCCCTCTAGGACATAATAGGATTAACCCACCACCATTAGAATAGCAAAAGACACCAGGTTCACTACATTGCACAACCCCCTGCAGCATCTCAGAACCCTATAAGAATCCATGTACTCATCAAACCAGGGGTGGGTTCCAACTTACCTCGCTGCCGGTTCGCTCCCTCCCGCGCCGCGCGCACTGTGCACGCGCGCACATGCACAGTAACAAAAAATCCGAAAAAACCCCCACCAAAGCCGAAAAAAAGATGGCAACCGCATGCACAGTGCTGGAAGTCAGCTTCTGCGCATGCTCAGAAGGAAAAAAAAATTAAAAAAAAATTCAAATACAAAAATTGAAAAAAAAAATTGAAAAAAATTCAAAAAAAAGATGGCGGCCCCCATGGAACGGCACCGACCGATCTGGTTCGGTGACATCATCATGATGTCACCAACAGGCCACTACCAGTTCAGGAGAACTGGTCCGAACCGGGAGGAACCCACCCCTGCATCAAACCAATTTGTCAGCTGTCCCAGAACTACATGCATACTTGGTTCTGCTCTTCAATAAACGCAGTCCTTCTTTCCAATCAGCCTCCATTTTATTTCCAGCACCTTTCTCCCAGTTTGGAACCGGACCGGATTTTTCTTCCAACACCTGCATGGTGGGATTCTGGCAAATATGATTCATTCATCAAAATAAATAAATTACGGCTTACTGTGATGTATGAACTGAATCAACTCTGCTGCTCTTAAATTTAATCAGCAACAATTCTCAAATTCTAAACTTATGATCGGCTTGCTTTAGAAAATAAGCTTAATGTTCAAGTTGAAGAAACCTTGGCAACCATGAGATGGCAGCAAAGTTTGAGATTTTTGTATCATTACTGACCTCTGGTCTTTATCTGGATATAATAGCACTAGTTTATCATTTTGTTTTTCCTTTTTTTCCAAATGCAAAATTGAAGCAGTGTATTTCCTCTTATAAATGGTATCAGTTGAAGCATATTCACTTGGATTAACATATTGACAGCTTGTAAGGCAGCATTTCTCAAGATATATTTCTTGAGAAATACTGCTCTAGGATGTAGTGGGCAAATTTCTGGATTTGGAGAGATGACACCAGGTTCTACTTCACCCTCAGCCATAGAGGCTTCCTGATAACTTTGTGCCAGTCACTTTCTCACAGTGCAACCTACCTACAAGGCTCTGGTTGGGGAAAAAAATAGGATAATGGAACCCCATGCATGCTACCTTGAGCTCCTGCAAGACAGGAAGAGAGAAATGAAATGAATAAATAGTTATTACAGGAGCTATAGAGTTTGCTTTGCACATATGTCTGGTGAATTCTACTCACTGATAGTCCCAAAGTGATGTTTACCTCCTATGGCCACATAGGGGCACTAATGCCTAAGTAGACAGGATCTTTCTGAGAAGTCTAGAATCCAAATGCCTTTCAGGAAGGCTGGAAAGAGGTGCCAATTTTCACTCAGTCAGTCAGTCAGTCAATCAGTCAGTCAGTCTCCCTTCTTTCAAAGGCAAGGAGATAGATTCTGGCAGGATACGCCACATCTGCCCTCTTTCTTTGCTGCCCTGCCTTGATCAATAAACCAGAGTGCCTGTCTCTTGCCTCACACTACCCCATCTGCAAAACCAGGAAGTTTTGAATCCAAACATAGCCTCCATTTATTTTATTTAAGTTTTACATTTTCACCAAAACAGTGCTAGACCCTTGCCTTAACTAATTGGTTTTTTTTTCTTAGCATGCCTGCTTTGGCAGGTATAAATTGTATTTATATGATACATTCATATATATATATATATATATTTAAATATGGTTTACCTATCCTGATTTTCAGGTTGGGCACAGGGGTGGGTTCCACTTACCTTCCCTACCGGTTTACATCACGACGGAAGTGCGCGTTTTGCACGTGCGCGCAAGCGAAGCAAGCGTGCGTGCCCCCGTCACGTCGTGCAAAAGACACGGAAATGACCCTCTGTACATGCGCAGAAGCCTTTGCCATGCGTAGAGGGTTTTTTTGCAAGCCACGGCGACCGGAGGACTGGTTCAGGAGCGTGGACCGCCAGTCATCGCTGCCGGTTCTGCGAGCGGCGGTAAATTTCTGCTACCAGTACTAAAGAACCGGTCCGAACCGGCAGCAACCCACCACTGGTTGGGCACCATGCCCTGAACCATAAATTAATACTCTATCAATTTGTTGATTGTGTTGCATTTTTTTCTTCGTAGCGTTTTTCCTGCAAGTGCAGGGACCTCTTTTCACTCCCCCCAGCATGGCTTGTTAAAAAAATAATAATAATCATGGTATGCTGTGTGTTGTGATTGGCAGTAATGCTTTAGGGTCTTTGCAAAAAGACATGCGCCAGTTCCCTGGGCTTGTCTCTGTAAGTGACAACAACAGAGAGGAACCTTGGGCAATCAGAAATAGTCTTCAGTATTTTTTAGAATCCCACTATTAATTTGTCAGGGATTTGTGGGCTAGACATGGCAGCAGTATAACTATTTCAAACTCCCCACTCCGATGGTAATATGTATTCCATCATTGACTAGCCCCCTTCCATGTCAGGAATAGTCTTGTTCATCCTGCTGATTCGAGCCCTTGGTTTCAGTCCCCCAAATCAAAGCTAGACGATGACATAGTTAACCTACTAACTAGGAAACCTAGAAGATCTAATGTCAACATATTTGGAAAGTACTAAGTCAGGGAATGGAAGACTGGACTGGAAAATTTTAAGCAAGGTGGAACGATAGTCTATACTGATTTATGTGACAGATCCCTCCCCTTTCTAGCTTGAACAGGTTAATAGGAATCCAGGAATCACTGGACTGAAAAGGAGGATAATATAAGACCAGATCAGGGTTTTTAAAAGTATATAATTATAACTATTAAATAACTTTTAGTTCCAGTCCCTGAAATAATTTTACCAGATCTTTGACAGGGTTATCAAATTTTAACGAAGTCATGATAGATAACTGCCTGCATTTTCACTCAGGTATAAAAGAAATCTTTAGTTAAATAAACACACACACACACACACACACACACACACACACACACACACACACACACACAAAAATTTTCAGGTGGTAAGGAACAGAAATATGTTCCAGTTTTAGGAGATTTACTTTCATGTCATAAAAGTAAAGCCCCTTTACAATCTCTGCCAGTGATAGGGTCTCCTTGTTCACTTATTTATTTTAAGGTGCAGAACATCTTTCTTTTTAATGAATGGTATGGTCCACTGATTTCAAAATGTGCCTCCTAGTGTCCCTTCCTCTCCCACCCATCCTGTAGCTGATAGAAAGACAGGATATTTATTTTTGAAACCAGCCAAATACATGATTTTGGTCTAAGAATTACTGTCTTCATGATTCCAATATCTTTCATAATGTGTATTTTAACGGAGATGCTACTGTGTTAATTGGTCCCTCTTTTTTCAAATATGAACCCATTCCTGGCTGTACATCTCTTTCCTCTGTTTCCCATATATGGACTCCTTCTCTTTCTCTCTCTTCTTTCTTCTCCCTCCCTCCCTCTCGCCCTCCCTCCACCCCCACTCTTTCTCTCTCTCTTTTGGTAAAGCCAAGCTGGGGATTTGAAGATGTTTATGCCACAGCTCTGGAATTTGGCAACAGGCCCTGGGGGTCAGGTGACACCTTCTGTGTCCCCTTTGCTGGGTCTTTAAAGCCACTAGCCTGAGTGCATTCTCCAGGGAAAACCTAACCTCGAACAGACCCAGCATTTATCTGTCCTGTGGTTTGAACCATGCCTGAGCCTGCAAAACCTGGTAAGGGAGCTAATCATCATCAAACCCATCTGGACACAGAAGATAACAACCCCTCTCCTTTTCTTTTTTTTTAAAGATAAAATGGAATATTGAGCCAGGGAGGGTTAATAATAACTGATAGGGGCTTGTACCCTGTCCAGGTTGCTCTGTTTTGAATGTGAATGGTGTGCTTGGCCCCTGATCTCCCCATCACTCTGCCTTTGAATTTTGCTAATTGATGGATAGGAATGTGCCATTGATTGGTGCTTTGCTTGTGTTGTGATGGTTGCTAGGTGGAACTGAAAGAGGACTCTGAAATCTGACAAGGACATTCAGGCAGATTTTGCTTCTCTCTGCCACAGGAAATGGTAGGAGACAATAGTTTAGGCCCACCACCCAAGTGGATATATTGTAAGAAGTGAAGGGGAAACTGGGGGCATAAAAATATAATGGGTTGAGAGCATTGATTGAGTGCTGAGTATGAGGGTGAAAAGGTAGGCTTAAAACTTTCCGAGTGTTACATTCTATGATTATATAGATTTCATTATATTCTATAATATATGATATTCTATTATAGTCTGTCATGTTCACAGATAAGCAGAAAGTTTCCTGTATGTTTTAAAATAACAGAAAGCAAGGAGAAAATAAAAGTAATGGATCATTTATTTCAGGCAGAAACTCTTCTTGGTCCACTAAAAGAGATGTAAAGAGAGACCATGGGCCCAACTATGGAGATTAAACTGATTTAGGGGTTAACTGGATTCAGTTTCTCTCAGTCTAAGCTATCTCCCAGGGTTTTTATGGGAATAAAATGGCAGATTGAAACTCGTATGCCAATTTGGGCTTTCTTAGCAGAGTAATGTAAAAAACTAACCAAGTATACAAGGTGCTTTTTCAAGAGGCAACTGGACTTTCTTGTTTTTCTTTGAAGATGTTTTGCTTCTCATCCAAGAAGCTGCTTCAGCTCCTTCTGAAGAAGCTTCTTGGATGAGAAGTGAAATGTCTTCAAAGAAAAACCAGAAAGTCCAGTTGCCTCTTGAAAAAGCACCTTTGGGACAACTCTGACCTGGATGACTGAGAATATCCATAAACATTTAACCAAGTATACATGTCACAATTTCTACAGCATCCCTCTCTCAGTTCAGTAGTCTTTAATCTTGTTTCCAGATGGGGGAGAACTTCCACCTCTAATTACTAGCAACTGTGAACCCTCATTCTCAAAATTTAGTAAAAATGTTTACTATATATATGTAATTGCATTCATTTGTTACCTACCCTTTTGTCTTTGTTTTGTGTTGCGTATGCTTGACATTTGGACTGAATTAACACACTGCAAAAAACATTGTTTATTTGGTTCATATATTGCACAGTGCAACATAAACTACATTGGCTGGTTTTACACAAGACATTAAAAGAAACAAACAGCACAATATGAGAAGTTTACCTTACACTTTTGTTCATGTGTATATTCTTTCTCTCTCTCTCTCTCTCTCTCTCTCTCTCTCTCTCTCTCTCTCTCTCTCTCTCTCCCGCTCCCTCTCCCTCTCTCTCTTCAGAACAGTAGTGGGTTCTAAAATCCTTTACTACCGGTTCGCGCTCACACGCGCTCGCACACACATGCGACACTTCTGCGCATGCGCAGAAGTGTTCTGGGTGGGTGGTCGGAGCCACCGCCGCTACCGGCTCTAAGAACCAGGCCAAACTGGGAGCAACCTACCGCTGCTTCAGAACCATTTAATGAAAACTCCTGATATAGAGGACATTTGCTGATGTAGATTTGAAACATACTTTTTTTTTAGCCAAATACAGTTGAACAATAATCATTTCCCACAATGGGTTGAATGAGTACAGTTCCCAATATTTTTGGCCAGTATGGAGGGCAGCTGGTTGGTGAAAGCTGAATTAGAATTTAGTGCAACTTAGTGTAGGAACTAGACTTTTTTTGGAAAGCAAAAATATTGATGGCAATATGATAATCTTGAATAATAGATAGTCATACTTTAATACAGCCACACCTTGAATTATCTGTAAAATGAATAAGACTAGGTAAGGGTTTGCTTTCCCTTTGCTGTCTCATCTTGTCACCAGATGGCTACATCATTTAAAATAACTTATACTTATTTGCCTGGATGTATATACTTATCCCTTCCACAGCTAGTTAATCCTTTCTAATAGCTGTATACAGATATCAGAGATGATTTATTAGTTGTGAATGAAGCAGCAAAACTGCTAGATGTCATTAATTGGCTGACACCGTGCTTACTATAAAAGTCAACTGCAGGAAATTTTTAATTTAAGGGTTTAAATATGCAAAGCAAAGTCTCTTCTCATTTAAAAATGAACAGAATTTGCAGTGGAGATCTTCTAATTTCTGGAGACAGCAGTATATTTGGTAAGATATTTCTCCAAATAGAACTGTGGCTTTGTGGGTATGTGTTAATAAATGCAGTCTAATATCTGCTGTATAACATATTCAAGTGCTGTATACCAATGCATAAAATTACAGTGGTGGGAGAAATAGACTTGGTTTTTATAGCATAAGCACATGCCACAAACTACTGTCCAGCCCTGGGACATTACAAGTGGGAAGTCCTGCTGTGGTTTTAGGTTGGTTTGTTTTTAAATCTGTAACTGGGTACACTGAACATATGCATACCTTTTTAAAAACATTTAAAAAAAACAATTGGGTGACTGTAACTCAGCACTTACATAATACAAAGACATTCTTACAAACACAGATCATATATAGGCATCCTGTTTCAAAATCACTTATCATTCCTTTTGTAGATAAACGATGGAAGTCATGCTTAGATCAAAGGAATACCGAGCCAAAATACATAAAAGAGTGATTTTTATATATTTAGAGTGGTTACGATAACTACAGTGGTTGCAATAATTAGAAAGACCTATATAGTAACACAATTAAAATCGTGGTGAAAAAATAACAATAAAAAAAATATGATTTGAAGAAATTGTAGTATAAAAGGATAGAGATTGTATTGTGTATTGCCCAAGTGAACCAAAGGTCCCTGTGCTGAGATAAGATGCTAAGGCAAAAGAAACCCAGTATTTTGGTGGTAGAAAGTGGAATTCCTGCACTGGAATCTTTTCTTTGTTAATTTTAACTATTCTCAGATTAAGGCAAACATTTGCCATGGGGACAGAACTAAATTGGACTGACTACCACTGCCATACAGTTCAACGCTTTACACATTATTCAACACCAGCTTTCCTATTTATGGCGAGTTAAATGACTACTGCATACAGCAGTTGAGTAAAGTGGGGGGTGGGGGTAAGCAATCAAATAAAGTACAGGTAGTCCTCAAGTTACAACCACAATTGAGCCCAAAATTTATGTTGTTAAGTAAGACATTTGTTGAGTTTTGCCCCATTTTATGAACTTTCTTGCCACATTTGTTAAGTGAATCACTGCAATTGTTAAGCTAGTAACACGGTTGTTAAGTGAATCTGGCTTCCCCATTGAATTTGCTTGTCAGAAGGTCGCAAAAAGTGATCACATGACCTTGGGACACATCAACAGTCTTAAGTATGAACCATTTGCCAAGCATCTGAAATTTGATCACATGATCATGGGAATGCTGCAAAGGTTGTAATTCTGAAAGACGGTCATAAGTCACTTTTTCAGTGCTGTTGTAACTTTGAATAGCCACTAAATGAACTGTTGTAAGTTGAGGACTAGTAAAGCAAAATTGAGTAAATTAAAGCAATTGAGTGAAATGGAGTAAGACCAGGCCCCAACTTATACTACCTCCATGCCTGCCACTTGCACACCTGACGTTCTAGTTTGGTTGTAAACATATAAGTACAGGTAGTCCTCAACTTACAAGTGTAATAAAGTCCAGAATTAAGGTTGTAAGTTGTTGTGGTCCTAAGTGGAGGCATCACATGACTGGATTTAAAATTATGTCCGTTTTTTTCCTACAATTATGAAGCAAACACTAATGTTATTAAGTGAATATGGCACTTGTTAAGAGAACACCAGGGTCATTGTGCAAATCCATTTTCCCTGATTGGCATTTTTGCCAGAAACAAAAAAATAAATGATGGAAATTGGCAAGAAAGTCGCAAATCCCGGTCCTGTGACCACAGGATACTGCAAATGGCCATAAAGGTGAGCTGATTGCCAAGTGTTGTATGGGGCATCATAATTTGGAAAAGAGGTTGTAAGTAATTCTGGGGAGATTCATCATAACTTTCAACAGTCATTAAGCAACCAGTCATAAGCAGAGGACTTATATCTGTTCTTCAGCACAGTGTTGCCAAATTGAGGAAATGTATGTTGTGACATCAGCTATGTTTCATACTTGAAACATCTTGCAGCAAGGTTTTTGTGTAATGCACAAGTCTCCTCTTGTCCTCTGGTTGCTTAATGCATCAAAATTTATCCCATCCTCCCACCCAACAGAAATTGCCTTGACATTACAAGTCCATGGGATGGGATCTGGTACTCTGTCTCAGGAATCTTTCTTTCCTTTCTTCAAGAACACAGAGTTCTCCAGATCTGGAACTCTCCAGATATGATAACTGCCAGAACCCCGGACAGCAAAATTCTAGCAATCTGCAGGAAAATGTCTCTCCTTTTCCACTGCCTCTTGTCCAAATAATTCTGCTGAAATCATGAACAATTGTGGTAATTAGCTTTGAGGTTTGGTGTAGAAATAGCAATGTGAGGCCCCTAACCTAACGCTAACACAGAACAAAATTCTAGACTCAAATTGATTTAACTGAGGTTAAACCTGTATATTTGCTTTGGAAGTAGTACATAATGATCCTTTGAAAGAAGTCAAATGGACTGACCATTAAGTATTTCCATCCTAATAATAATCAGCTCCACTGGGCATCAGGCCAGTTTAAGGAGCTTAGGACCCAACATGTGGCACATACCTCTAGCTGCTGCCTCTGCCCCCGGATCTCTCAACCAGAGCCATTGCCTCATTTTGCCTCATATTAGGGTGGCCTTGGAGCTGGATTTTGGGAGATGTTTAGAGCGTTTTTAATCTTTTAACTTCTGCTAGGGGGTGTGGCATATCAAAGAAAGGCTGGGGAGTAGAAGAAATTAGTGCAAAGAACCTGATGTAGATGAGACTATGGAAATATGGTACCAGTTTGTGATGCCAAGAAAGGAGATGAGCCAATTTTTTCCATATCTCACTGCCAAGTTCTTGGATGCATTGCACATCACTGTCACCTAACAGGTGTCACCAACCCAGCATAAAGAAATAAGAAGGTGAGAAGTGTATGAATACAGAGAGGATGCATTGTGTTGCTATGGAGAGATGGGAGTACAGTCAGCTGATTTGAGGTAGGAGGACTAGTGTGGGTGGGTACACATGTGTTTATGTTTGTGAGGGTTTATGTCTATCATCAGACATCCACTTATGATCTAGGAACTTTGACTAAACCCTCAAGTATCTGCAAAGGAAAAAGAGTCCTAAGTGGCTTGTTGAGGGATGAAAAATTTGGAGTTGGAACAACAGGCTAAAATTATGAACTTTGAGCTAGGAATTTCAGTCATATGTTTAGATCATACTTCAGTTATGGACCCACAAGGACTGAGGATGAATATATAACCTGAACTGTTAGCCAGCTGAGGAAGAACACATATTGCTGTAAGATACAGCATGAATACTAAACTTAGAACAAGCATTTCTTCCTGTTTTCAGGACAACTTGTCAGAGAAAAAAACTTTTCGGCTGATGATGAAGTCCTGTGTATCCTGTCAAAGGAATTGTTTTTTGTAACAAAAGATGCTGGATAAATATGTTGGTAAAGATATGAATATGAAATGCAAAGGAAACCCATTTTAGAGAGAAACTGAACATAGTAAATGGGTTTGAAAGATTGATTTGAACCAAAGATGCCTTGTGAGTACAGATTTGGTACAGGATATTGAATGGTGCGGGACGACAAATTTACCACCTATCATAAGTAGGTCATCTTCCTCCCCACCCTCAAACTAAATAATTTTTGCTCAATCCTCTGAAAAAAGTCAAACTCTGGAAAAACTGAGCAAATCAAGGAAGTTGGACTAGCTATTCCTGCTCCACAGGCTTCTGTTTGAAGGACTGTCTAGTTCAAGTTCTTGATGAAGACTGATAGAGGAAAAGCAGGGCCTTGAAGTTGTCCTTCAAGAGTTGGCACTCATTTTATTATTAAGGTGGTAGCAACTATTTCTAAATATACATCTGCCCAATTGGCTGATCTCAAAAAGAGCTAAGTATGGTTGGATCTGATTAGTACTTAGATGGGAGATTACCAGAAAAGTCCAGGGCTATAAGATGGACTGAGATTTTTTTTTTTTTAAATAAGCAGCTTGAAAGAAGACAAACTGTCTCCATAGTGTAGCATAGAAAACTATTTGTAGGTTATTTTGAAGAATTCCTATTTTTACAGATAAGCTGAATGGAAATTTAAGGCAAATCCATGCACTCCTTTGATCTTTCTCATTTCTCTTGTCTCTCTTACTCATTCCCAGTAATTGCCCCAGATATATTCCTCCAGTACATGGCTCAAAAGCTGTTTCTGGAAATTATTCACTGATATTATTATTTTTTAGCTATAATCCTGAACGCAGTTACTAGAAGAGAATCCCATTAACTCAGTGGATTTATTTCTAAATAGGCATCCATGTGATTACCTTGTTAATGTATTATGTTAAATTATGTTTATTTTTCATGGATTTATGCCCCCATAAATGTATTCTTGTGCAGTTTATTGCATACTCTTATCTGGTAGAGCTTTGGAAGCAATATTAGGCTCATAGATATTTTTTCTGAGGCCACCTAAGAACTACATGAAAGGAGCACAGACTTGGGTCTCCTATTGTCATGCCAGACACTCCAACCAGACTTTTTGTCTTGCCATGATATCAGTTTCAATCCCAATTTCAGAGCTAATTGTTTAACTCAATTTATTTAGACTTTGATTCTCCAAATATTTTGGATCGTCTCCATATCATGTGCTGAAATCTATTAGTACTGCAGTGTAGGTTTGACTGAAGATATTTATTTTGCACACAGATTTATCTATTTTAGGAATGCTGATTGTAATATTACATATACTGAGATAGATGTGCTTTTTAAAAATGACCTGATATAAAACCATCATGTTTGCAAAGTTGTGTGCATCACAAAGGGTTTATATCTGCCATTGCGCATGAAAGTTGGTTCACTTAAGTCTTTGCCAGCATCTGTCTAAAACTCAAAGTATTCATTTATCCAAGTGAGATTCTCACCAAGTCTTTTCAGCAACATCTGTTAAGAAGAATGGAGGAGGGTTCGAAAATTCCAGCAAGTGAACAATTTCCCTTCGACTATCAGTAGAGTACATTAAGATGATGTCTTCCTCATATTTCGTTTTTCCATTTTGTGAAATTGACAAATTAATAGGTCTATTTACTGATAACAAAGAAGCTTACAGGGAGTCTCCTGAATCCTAATTGGTCGGGGAACTGATAATTTCATCCTCTAGCTGTAGTTGGACACCATATCTGCTTCTTCACAATGGATTGCCAGTGGTGGGATTCAAATTTTTTTACTACCGGTTCTGTGGGTGTGGCTTGGTAGGTGTTTGCTCAGTGGGGGTCATGTGACTGAGTGGTTGTGGCCAACTGGAAATCACTCACAGCAAGGTTGAGAGGGCGTGGCCAACTTGACGTCACCCCACCAAGCCACGCCCACAGAACCAGCAGAAAAGGCAGCTCCTGCGGCCTGTCCCTTTATGGTCCCCCCTCCCCCTGCGTCAAAGTACTTTAAAGGGACATCGCAGTCCGGCTGCCTTCCGAGTAACTCCACTGCGACACCGTCCCTCCGGCAGGCAATGGGGTGTGCATGCGTGGCCAGCGCAAAGAACAGGGTGGCAACGGGGGCGACGGGATTTCTTCAGGCCTCTTTTTCAGCCTGTAGTTTTTGGTAGTTTTCAGCACAAGAAGCCTGCAGCCGCTGCCTCTTTGCCAGCCGGAACCGAGCCAGCAGCGGTGGCTGGAACCAGTGGTGGGATTCAATTTTTTTTACTACTGGTTCTGTGGGCGTGGCTTGGTGGGTGTGGCTTGGTGTTCATGTGAGTGGGTGGGTATGGGTGGGTGTTCATGTGAGTGGGTGGGCGTGGCCAACTTAATGTCACTCCCACCCAGTCACATGACCCTCCCAGCCACATCTACCCAGGTTTTGTGGCTCCCGGTGTTTTCTGTGGGAAATGGGTCGTGTGAGTGGGTGGGCGTGGCCAACTTGATTAGTCTCACCCTTAGGAAATTTCTCCTTAGTCCAACTCACAATAAAATAGCACAATAAAATAGCACTGTTCCAATATTTAGAATAGAATAGAATAACAGAGTTGGAAAGGACCTTGGAGGTCTTCTAGTCCAACCCCCTGCTTAGGTAG
>QLTV01002534.1:68592-87080 GCA_003457575.1 Thermophis baileyi | reverse complement strand
TATGGGAGGGAGGGGGGGGGGAGGGAGGAAGAGAGGGAGGGAGAGAGAAAGAGAGAGAGAGAGAGAGAGAGAGAGAGAGAGAGAGAGAAAGAGAGAAACCCTCTCTTGCACTTTATTTTTAACCGGTTCTCCGAACTGCATAAGCAATTTATTAACGGTTCGGGCGAACTGCTGAGAACCGGTTAAATCCCACCTGTACTGGAGGCTTCTCACGCCAAAAAAGAGGTGGCGGCTGCAGGCTTCTTGCGCCGAAAACTACAGGCCGAAAAAGAGGCCTGAAGAAGTCCCATCGCTCCTGTCGCCACACCCCATTGCCTGCTGGTGCCACTCATGGCCAGACCCGGCCAGGAGAACGGCCTGCTGCACCGGAGGGACAGCATCACAGCAGAGCTGCTTGGAAGGCAGCCCAAAACTACCAGCGGCTGGAGGCTCACCGACCGAGCCTCGCCGGGGACCCCCACCAAGGCACGGATGAAGGTGAGCGAGGCGGAGGGCGAGCAGGCAGAATGCGGGCGGAGCCCCTGGGGAAGGCCAGAGCCGGGGAATGGCACATTCCCCAACTCAGCCAAGTTGAACGGCGAGTGGGTGGAGGCTCCAGGTGGGGCAAAGCCGGAGCCGGGGAATGGCGCATTCCCTGACCCGGCCGAGGCAAATGGTGAGCGGGTGGAGGCTCCGGGGCAAGGCTGGAGCCAGGGAATGGCGCGTTCCCCAACCTGGTCAAGGCGAATGGTGAGCGGGTGGAGGCTCCAGGCGGGGCAAGGCTGGAGCTGGGGAATGGCGCATTCCCCGACCTGGCCAAGGTGAACGGTGAGCAGGCGGCATGCTTACCTTTGGTGAGCAGAGCGGGCGAGGCACGGAGGTGAGGCAACTAGCAGGGCCGTGAGGCAAGCGGGTCAAGCGGCAAGTGGGCGGGCAGGGTGAGCGGCACGTTCCCCGACCCGGCCGAAGCGAACGGTGAGCGGGCGGAGGCTCCGGGGCCTTGGGAAATGGCGCATCCCTGGGCTCCCGAACCGAGGCAAAGGGCGAGCAGGCAGCATGCTTACTTTTGGTGAACAGATCGGGCGAGGCGCGGAGGCGAGGCGAGGCGATTAGCTGGGCCGCATGGCGTAGGCAACATATATAGGACGGAGTGGGCGGGGCGAGCAGCGAGCGGGCGGGGGCAGCATGGCCAGCCAGAGGTGGTATTTGCCGGTTCGGCAAACCAGTTAAAATTTTCGCTACCAGTTCGGGAGAACCGGTCCGAACCGGCTGAATACTACCTCTGGATTGCGCTCAGCATTATATGTGGGTATCCTTATATCCTGTTAACCTTCTCCATTTTGAAATGAATAGCACATACATAAAAAGAGGAGAGGCTGCAATTATATGACCATGTCTGCCACCTTGACCTTCTCTGACCTCTCCATGGATGCTCCTAAGGTATGGAGGTAGATCTTATGTAAATATAAACTATGTCTGTAGTCTATGTATTTATTCACTATGTATGAATAAAGAATTTTGGATTAGACTGGAATGCATTTAATAACTTGTTCCACACATCTTGTTAAACTATTACCACCTTGTTTGGTGGCAGCTTAGGTGACTATGTGAAGCCACCTATGATAGCTTAATTATCCTCATTACAATATGTTGTGAGAACCCCATATATTGTGGTTTATTCAATTACTCCATGAGTAATAAATGAATCATAGTTAAACAATGTTGATAAAGCACGTATTCAGTTATTAAGGTAGGAAATCTGTCTATATTCTGTGTCTATTTTATGAAATTTGTGTAACAGTATTATATAGAACCTTAACACTGGGTTATACTATTCCTTGTATTCAATATGGACAGGGAGTGAGTTTTGGCAATGGCGGAGACACTTTCCCTACTATCTCCCACTTGGTGTGTTAAAATTTTATTTCCTAGAACATTTTATTTCATTGTGGCACTCCCATTCTATTTGGGGAAAACTGAATTGGAAATATATTTGAGCTTTACACTTACTTATATATTTATATATACTTCCATTCTATTTTCAAGGGTAGTAACTTAGATATTACAATAAAGTAATAAAAGTTTTGCTAAATTCCAACTGTAATTCTCTATTGATGTGTAGGCTGATGCTAGTGTGTGTGCTTGGAACATCTGATAATCCCATTCTTAATATGGAGAGAAAGTCAAGTTGGTAACTGCATATTAATTGTGTAACACAAACTGGAACAGTGTGAAGAATGGTGTTTATATGACTGATGTGATTTAGACATCTGCTGGAGTAGATGCCCAATTTTATTTCATATAGTTATTGGAACAGAGACCGTACAAAGTGTTTAAATCAAAATCCAGTTCTGAGTTAAAATGTAATAAGAACTGGAATACTTGCACATC
Organism: Thermophis baileyi; assembly: GCA_003457575.1. NCBI lineage: Eukaryota > Metazoa > Chordata > Lepidosauria > Squamata > Dipsadidae > Thermophis > Thermophis baileyi. Next base: position 84,710 of record QLTV01002534.1, on the reverse strand, counting down.
TGAATATATAGCATTCCATTCTACCTTTTAGCTGAATTATATATCACCATGAGATTTTTAAGCATGAGGCATACAAATCTTCTAGTTTTGAGCTTTATGTTTTAAACACAGGAAAGCCTACTTTTTGATTTCACTTCTTTGAGCTTATTATGACAAGCATTCTGGGTATATGCACATAATGATGTTGCCTAGGACCAATGTTGTTAATAATGAAACATACTGAAATATCTATATTGTAAGATGCATATAAGGACTATGCACACTGAATGTATGTAACATTTATTTTGAAACGTGCATTAGATTCAGATTCTAGGAAAATGAATTTAAAGGTGTATGATCTGCATCTTTCATCTCAGCTCAATGGATTCACACATAGTTGGATGTCTGTGTACGGACAGAGTATGCACTGAGATGTACATGCTTAGAGAGTGCAGAGAACCACTGCATATTTTTAGTTATTTGTATATTTTATTGAATTTATTACTTGCTGCTGGGGTTTATCTTTACATTTGGAGGAACATCCTTCCCCTTTAAACCTTGCATAGTGGATAATTTGCATTTCTGGGTTTGAAGCAACCATGCCTGGATTTTGCAATGGTGAAAGTGAACTCCTTGGTAAGAAGCAAGTAAAGTAAACTGAGAGGCCTAGCTTGACCAGAGTGCTGATGCCAAGGGATTCATCTTCAGCCTGTGGGTTGAATTACTTTAGGGGCTCAGCGAAAGCAGCCTAAAGCCAGGCAGGCTAATTATAAACTTGGCCATGCCTGCTTTCTTGGGCAGAAAACCCTACGCCTTCTGTGCCCCTAATAGGGCAGAAGGTCCCCCAAAAGGCAAAGTGAGATGGAGCTCACGAAAGGTCAGAGAAGCACTAATGGGAAGGGGCGAAAGAGATACAGGTACAGTGATGATATGTCCTGTATTATAAAGAACAGCCCTTTATTTCAGGAAGCTTGCCTTTAGATTGATTTATTGTTCAGACTCACTTTTGTCCTTTAATTGGGTCATTTATTGTTTGCTGTAGAAATAGTACTACAATGCAGTCTTTCACATGCATGTGAAAAGTATGGAAATTGAATTATCATTTTACAATACATTTATATAGATTCTTTGTAAAGCAAGGACATAAATATAAACAATTACAATTTTTTATCCGTATTAATCTTTTTGAGATATGCCCCTTTTCAGGTTTGTCCTTTACTTTTCCCCCCAGAAAAATATGATCACTGTTACTATTAGTGAACCATTCTAAGTTAAGGTCTCCCAAATAAAGTCTATGAGAACATAAGTATTTTATTGATGAGCAGCCCCAAATTCAACGGAAGATCCTAAACTGAGATCCTTAAAAGCTAAAGAGAGGGAATGATTAACGGTTCAAAAGAAATCACTATATTCCTCCAAGGTGCAAGAGCCTCATTTTATATCTGCTGAGGCTTCCAATTGCAAATGAAGGAATGAAATTACCATCAAGTTGATGGGTTTTTCCTTTCTAATTAATGGGCAGATGTTGAGAAACTTTAAGATGTGTGGACTCCCAGAATTCCCCAGCCAGCCAGTTGAAGTCCATACATTTTAAACTTGCTAAGATTCAGAAACACTGCCATAGATATTACTCCTGCTTACTGCTTCATGTTTGCAGGGTACCTTTAGGGGAACCCTCTGAATTGGAATGAGGGACACAGATCTTTATATTAGGAAGCAAATGATTAAATTGGAAGAACTTATAGTTAGACATCATGACCTTAAGAATTTCCTTCTTCCTCTTTAGAAACTGTTAAAAAACCAACCAACCAACCAACCAACCAACCAACCAACCAACCAACCAATGTTCTCTAATCGTACGTGCCCCTTGTCAAAATGCAAATGGTTCTATTCTACTGTAACATTTCTGGATTTTGCCTGCACACCCACAGCTATCACAAGGGATCAGTCCCAATAAAATGAGAGACAAGTGATTTAACTCTCAAATCCTTGCAAGCTTTCTTGATGTCATTGTCTTCTCTGGGCCATTTTTTGACTTCTTATTCTAGGTTAAAGCCTAATATTTTTTGATAATTTCCCATCCAAGTACTAACCAGTCCTTCTTACTTTCTGAGCACAATTGGCCTGTTGAGTATTCAAGTCCATTTTTTTAAAAAAATCAGAAGGGTTTTATTTTCCTTTCAATCAAGCAACATTTTTTTAAATTACATCATCATCATTTTGAGTAGCTAAAAGGAAAATGGTCAGGCTGGAATATGTATAAGTTATATGTCTTTTCTGGCTGGACTGATAATAAGCCTTTTTCTCCCATTGAACATGCCAACTAAATATGTTCTACATAGATGCATCATTCACTGGAAGTACTTCTTCCTCTTCCAAATTCTCACACAGGTACTCACACAGGTACCATTCAGACACATTTAATGGAATTATGGAAAATATTTTCCATTATTCTTGTACAGTTTTGAGAGCATTGATTCCTTGAGAGCTGTCCATTAGCATGGTCACTGCCACCAAATAGGTTACAGAGTTACATAAAACACAGCTCTGCTATTCTATATACAGAGATGTACGTGTACGACATAAGTACTGTAATTGAAATGTATTTAAATAAATAAAGGTATGAATGGCATGAGGCAGTGACCACATGCTAACTGTTGATGGGCAACTCTGAGCCTGATGGCTGCCTTCCCTTCTTACATTTTTTATTTTTAAAAAGAGTTGAAATAGACAGCCCTTTAAGACAAGATGGAATACTGTCTTCATAAAATGTGACCCCTGTGATTTGGTTAATGGAAATCAGCTGGCCATGTCGCCCCAACAAACCAAACCGGTTCACATGGAAAAACTGTAGTGTGTTAAGTTTTAGTTTCTCTGACCAAAACAAATGGGGATCTGAGTCCTATCAAATCATTCCCCTCTGTGTAGTGTCTCAGAGGCATTCAGGGCAGTGAATTGAAATAAAGAAAGAACCAGATTTAATGAGTGGATAGGTACAGAGAGAAGAGAAACTTTCTCCCAGGGACTTCTGAGTGAGTTCCAAGTTTCTCATCAGGCTCCTGAACTATGCAAAGCATCTCGGTCAGAGCTGATGAGGCAGGTCCTGGCAAAGCCCATGCGACAGCTGGACCAACCTTCCGGTGGGATGGGGGTGGAGGGGGCGGGGCATTGCTCCTGCTGTGTTATTAGTGATCACTTTGGGTGATGGCTCAGCACTCGACACCAGGCTATATTAGGGGTCAGACAGGCTGTGAGAAAGGACTTCATCCTGGTGGTAGCTTTATTGGGAGGCATAGAGTGCAGATGTAGCGCTTAAAAGGAAATAGACTGGGCCAGGGGTAATGCAAGAGACTGTGCTTTCTAAAATGAGAGGTGCTCGGGCTCAAACTTCTCTGAATGGTCTTCATCTCCTAATCCCCATCTGTTGAGATTTCTTGCAATTACTTGATGATCTGCACTTTGTCCATGCACCAGAAAAGCACATGGGGAATCTTATAGATCCTGACTTGAGGAAAGAGATTAATTCTTTGCTTTTTGTAGGAGAATGAGCAATTAAGGAGCCAATATTTTAAAACAAAATGATCCAAAATGGACTGCAATATATGTTCATAAACTCCTAGAAGGGTTCTCCAGGTTCTACCTTCTCTGCATGGATTGTAATACATTTAATAAGTAAATTCAGTAGAGGAAATCAGATAAATACTGTCCCATTGAAAGGATTGCTGCCTTGTTAGATAAATCATAGTGTGCTTGATGAATCAATCACTCAATGAATTAATCTGCACAATATTATAAATGACTCTTTCCAGGTGGTGTCAGCCAGTTGCTTCTTTTCCAAATCCTATTAAAATACTAGTATTAATAAAATTAACAATTATCATATTTTAAAGTAATTTTTACTTTAAAAAATATGTTGCTTGGAATTGGAGGCATCATTACAGGTAATCCTCATTTAACAGCCACTCATTCAGCGACTGTTCAGAGTTACAGTCATGGTGAACAAGGAGACTTATGACTGGTCCTTGTAATTGCAACTGTCATAGTTATATACTCATTTGTATGTTGGGGGTGGGGGGGAGATACTTGCCTGACTATGAAGTTTGCTCATATCTCAAGTTCTTAAGTCAAAACAGATCTTGGTGGTTTGTGATTAAACATTACAATCCAATTTTTTCCTAATTTAGCCAACTAGTTTAAGTTGATATTGTACAAAACAACCTAAGAAGTATTGTGAAGAAAGAAATATTTTTTTAAAAATGTGGGTGCTCCATAGATGGAATAATAAATCTCTTGGTAGGATTCCTAATTTCTGGAACTGGAGAATTTGGTTCCAATACTAATTCATATATATTTAAATCTAAAATAAACAAATCATGCAATTAGTAGTTAGCCTTCATATTGGCTGTTGATCTTTTTTATTCCATAAATTAACTGGAACTGGCCAATTGCTCATCACCTTTTATTTTCTTAAGAGATTGATTTCGAACAGAGTTTTTAAAAAATAAATATAGCACATGAAAAATGAATATCTTTGCATTAAGATCAGTAGGAACTGTATAGTAATTTTTGATATGTAGAAAGTTATTTTATACTAATTAGAAAAGCAATGCTTTTTAACGTTTTTGATTGACATTAAAACAATGTAGTCTGATTCACATGTTTTAGACTGTATCTCCCATTAGGTCCAACAGGGTTACCATTGAAATGATGAGATTTTTAGCTCAAAATTTCTTAAAGGATTCTACCTGGGAAATAATTTATTATGCAATTAGGTGTTATTTCAATGCTTTGTTTCCAGCAATAAAGTTAAAACAAAATGTACGTGTGTCTGCTAGCTGATTTGAGACCACAATCTTCAGTTAAAAAACATCAATTTATCCTTTGAGTATAATCCTCAAAAATATAATAACTCAGAACAAGTAACAATAATAAGGGGTTTGTTTACATGGGAAAGAAAGGAAGGAACCACCTCTCTCTTCAAGCTGGGGTTCCTGTTTAAAATATAGGGGCATTATGGTCTTAATAGAAAAAGCATCTCATCCTGCCACTTCAGCTGATGCATTTATTTTAAGATGTTACAGAACTGAATTTAGTAGACACCTCTTGACCCAAAGACAGGGTCAAGACGTACAAACTTGCAATTAATGGATTCTTGGTTAACTTTAATCCAATTTTCTGGGTTTAAATGGTTTGGCCACAAATATGGCTAAAATACTTTAAGCTGTCTTGAACTTAGAAATCACATTGTAATTTCTAAGGAATAAGCAAACTAAGTTTTATAATTACTCTGATTTGCATTTGTTTGTCTTCTTTTGCTTGTAGCCACTTGGTGTTGGAATAACAGCTTTTGTTCAATCATTGGTTTTAACTGATTTTATGATTGTTCATCACAGAGAGTCAGTTGTGTGAAATGGGTGGCCATATAAATTGAATAAACAAATAAGCAAAAAATGTGTTCCAGGTGGTTCTTAGGTTACAGCCAGTCATTCATTGGCTGTTCAAATGTGTGACACTTAATCCCAGACAAGAATGGTTTCACCTGTTCTGCCTTGCTACCAAACTGACTTCTAGCATCAATTCCCCTAGGATCATTTCATCATCATTCAAACCCTGTTGCCCTACAAATATGATCACATTTGGAAGGGACAAAAATCTAGAAGGAAATGGATTTTTGAGAGCAAAGAGGATTTTTCCAAATGTGATCATTTGGAAGGGAGGTCCTTACGCACGAAGAGCATGGAATGCTGTGGAAAAATTCAGCACGGGAATGAAGGGATTCAGCAAGGGATAAAATAGGGAAGAGACACTTGGCATTTGAGAGCATTCACATATCTGGGACATGGATGATCTTCTTAGTGTGGGGAACTATTTAGGTGCAAGATAAAATCTTGTCTTTTGATTATCCTAAATACTATTGCCTGTGTGATTCATGTCAATATGCACATGATGTGAGACCACGCTAAAAGTGTATTTGAGTAGTTTACAGAAGAAGGCAATGGAAAACTATTTTTGTAGTGTTGCCATGAAAACTATATGGACTTGTCTCCAAGTCACCAGCAATTGACTCAACAAGGAATTTATTTTTACTTTGTTTATATTTTAGCATCTATAAAGTATTTTCATTACAACAATATGAATACAACACTTGTGTGAGTTTAAGTCAAGTTTAGGGTATTGTGCGCTGTGTTGTAGCACTCATCACACTTTGTTAAAAAAAAAAACAACCTACAATATCCAGACCTGCTTAAAACACCTTTTTAGCATTTGTGTATTGCTCCATTTAAAATCTTGCTTAGTATTCAGCTACATAATAGGAGGGGAAGGAAGATAGCTCTGCTATAGGTTATGTGAGGAATACTAATGCTTCTATTCACTCCTTTGAAGCAGGAATGCTTAAAGAATTTAAACTTTGCATATTGTCTGTTTTATTCTACCGGTATTATCCACATGTATTGAAAAGCATCAATGCATACAACTGCATTAAAAGATGTACACAACCACAAAATTAATAACTAAAGCAATAAAAATTGGAGGAAAAAGTGTGGAAATAATGTTGAAAACAGAACTCCAAAGAAGTTGCCCGTATTGCTTGAAGAACTTGTTTTTTTGCTCGCTTTGTTGAAAAAGCACTATTTCAAAAATTTCATTTATTTGTGAATTGCACCGAGTAATTGAGATTTGGGGTAGATTTCAATGAAGCAGAGTAAACTACAAGTAACAAACAAAGGACAAATATAAAATTATATAGTAACTAGCACCTCCTGTCATTCAAAGTCACCCACACTAGAGTCAAGGTCAAAGTCTCATTGGTTTCTTATGGTTTTAATCAGCTTATTTTAGTGTTTTGATTTTTATGCTGCTCCACTTCTGAAGAGTTGTTCAGTTCCGAGTGAACAGAGTCAACTTTGGCAACTCTGATATCTGTTCCTGATATCTCCACATAGGGCTGTACAATGGGCCTAGAAACCAGTTAGAACTAATTGAATATTGAGGTTATTCTTTAGTAGTAGATTTGCTCCCTAGCAATATAGCTGGCATCAGAGGTGGGTTCCTATAGAACCGGTTCAGACCGGTTCTATAGAACCGTTAGTAATGTGGCGGCCTGGGTCGCTGGAACCGGCAGCGACCCAGGCCTGCAACGCCCCCGAGCCGATTCTCTCAGCGACGCCATAGGCGGCACCATCTTGTTTTTTGCTTCTTTGCATGCGCAGAAGCTTTTTTTAAGTACTGAACATGTGCGCGCGCATCGCGTCCCTGAGCGAACCGGCAGTACCTGAATCCGGAACCCACCCCTGGCTGGCATAGTTGGTACCGGCTGATCAGCTGCAGCTTCTGAGTTGCTTCCGAGGCCAGCCCCACAAAGATCATTGCAAGCTATACTATCAACAATATTCCTCAATTCAATATATAATTCACCTTCCAGGGTTGCATAGTTCCTTTGTCCAACTCCTGCAAAAGTTGCCCATAGTTCTTGAAATCTTGATAGATTCCAAATACTTGTAACTCAACCAAGAACATATATATCTTGAGCAGATAGTGATTGGTTCAGAACAACAACAAGTTGAATATACTGCCAAGAAGCACTCTGAGATTTAACTCAAACACATTTTTAATTCTATGAAGTTTTAAAAACAGCTTATGCAGAGCTGTGTTGATCAAAAGTAATAACATAATGAGTGGCCCAGTTCATCGAAAAAAACAGATTTGGAAGCTATTTTAAAACTAGGCTTATAATGTAGCCTTCTCATGGCTAAATGGGTCAAAGCTGAGCGCTAATATTTTTATATATGTCTTGCAGTATTAAGTATAGGTGTTGAAATTGATACCTGCACAATAACTGCCAGGGTTTCAGTGGGATCAGATAATAACTCTCAAGCTGAGTTCAAGGAGGAGCTAAATTCTAAAGTTGCTTACTCCAGTCAGTAACCAAAGATAGGATAGATAGATGCCCAGTTATAAACTTGTAAGTGTGGAAGGTTTAAGGTCTCTCTCTTAATAGACAGTTGTAATTTATAAAAGTAAAAGTTTGCCAAAGGAATATATATGTAAAATATCCTGTAAATATGCAACAAAATAAACATATAGCAAATATCTTAAATTCAATGCTGAATCCATTAGTTATCCCAAATACTCAAGAGAATTCTAGATAATTTGTCTAGTTTTTTTTCATTTGTACAAAACAGAAGATAAATAAAAATTTATCAATTGAGATGGGTTACTCAGTATTCTTATATCAAGATAAATAGAGAATAAACCACAACTCTGCTAGCATGTTTTCCAACTAATGATTTTAATTAAAGAGAATAAGGTTTCTTGAATTCCAGCTCACTTTGTCACATGTAGTCTGGCTAGACTGGATATAAATTGGGGTAAGGTGAAGGGGAAAAGTTGGGGAGAGAGGGAGGGCAAGAAGAGTTGATAACGTAGGTTTCATGGAAAATTACCAATAATTTATGAATTAATCATGGTACTATATTAAAAACCCATTAATATACTGTGTTTCCCAGAAAATAAGACCCTGTCTTATATTTTTTTGAACCCCAAAATAAGCGCTTGGCCTTATTTTTGGGGAGGCCTTATTATTTTGGGGCATGTGGAGCAAGGCGGGGCTCCTCTTGCCGTCTTACCTGATTTCCAGCTCTGTCTCCCTAAGCCTAACCAGAGGAAATGGCGGGGACTGGCTCCGCATGCGATTAAATATTTTCGGGGAGGGCTTATTTTTGGGGGAGGGCTTATTTTCAGGGGAGGGCTTATTTTTGGGGAAGGGTTTATTTTAGGAGGAGGACTTATTTTCAGGGGATGTCTTATTTTCGGTGAAACACAGTAGTACTCATGGTACTGTATTAAAAATGCCCTGTAGGCATTTTCTGAGATTTCTGAAACCTTCTCACACATATCTATTCAACAATTTTTCACTGGGTAGTGCTATTAATGTTTTATTTTTCTTAAATAATCACTTTGAAATCTATTATGGAGTGTCATGGGCATTCATGAAGTGAGATACAACTTGTGAAAGATTGTGCCTTAAAAAAAGATGAGTTGGAAAAGTGCTAGTAGACTCCAATTTTTTTATCATCATAGACAAACGTGGCTTTCTTCCTTCAATGTCATGGACAGCAATTGTAATGAAACCATTATATTTTATTATTGGGAGCCAATGGCATCTAGTCTGATTTTCTTCAGTATACAGAGTAACTAGAAAGGACCTCAAATTCCTAAATAATGAGATTAAGATTAGGAACAAAAAATTCTAGTCTAAAATATCTAAAATATCATCAATGTGGAACAAAATTTTATACTCTATTCAGCCTATTGTATATATATTCAGAATTTCTGGTATGACATTGACCAACAGAGGCTGCAAGAATTTGCCTTCAAAAGTTAGTGGATCTTTTATGGGGTGAAAGCTGCTGGATGGGTGGATTTGAGTGAATAGCAAGAAGTCCTAAACTAAATTAAAAGAAAAGAAGGGCAACCACAAGGTGTTCCTCAACATAAAGTTAACTACAGTAAGGATATACTGTTAGTAAATCTTCCATGATTTGGACATTGAATAAATCTATCAACTCCAAATATAAAACTTTACAGAAACCAAAATAAATCAAACTGACTGCAATAGCTGCAAATGAATATAACAAAAGTTTTCTGAGCACCCATAGAAATTACGGCTGCTGGATCTTATTTATTTTGAATTAAAGTAAGAACAATAAAAATCTGATACTGCCTGAAGCTTGACAGTCCTCTATAAACGGAGCCTGATCTGGATCATTATAGTTAGAAAGGTACCCTACCCTCCTACCCTCAAAATGATGCTATAGAGCACTGCACACCAAGACAACTAGACACAAGAACAGTTTTTCCCCGAATGCCATCACTCTGCTAAACAAATAATTCCCTCAACACTGTCAAACTTCACTAAGGCTGCATTACTATTACTATTAGTCTTCTCATCGTTCCTATCACCATCTCCTACCACTTATGACTGCATTACTGTAACTTTGTTGCTTGTATCCTTACGTTTTATATTGATATTGTTTCCTGATTGCTTATTTGTACCCTATGACTATCATTAAGTGTTGTACCTGATGATTCTTGACGAATGTATCTTGTCTTTTATGTACACTGAGAGCATATGCACCAAAGACAAATTCCTTGTGTGTCCAATCATACTTGGCCAATAAAGAATTCTATTCTATTCTATTCTATTCTATTCTATTCTATTCTATTCTATTCTATTCTATTCTATTCTATTCTATTCTATTCTATTCTATTCTATTCTATTCTATTCTATTCTATTCTATTCTATTCTATTCTATTCTACCCTCTCTTTTGAGGGACAAAATAACTTAAAATCTCACCATCCACATTTCTCAGTTGTTAGAACATTCTCAGTAATATAATTTCTTGATTTAGAAAAACCTGGAATTGTTGCTTCTTTAGAAATAGTTTAGGGGTTTATTCGAAAAGACTTCAGTATAGATGTTGAACAAAAAGAGGCCGAAACCCAATATACTTTTTATATCACTCAACTGGAAAACCATCAGAAGCAGGATCTTTTTCAGTCTGATAGATCTAATTGTAGTGACATTTTTTTAAGCAAAAGAGGTGAAATAAAATTAGTAGCTTGAACCTCTGATAAATGTGGCAAAACACATTTCTGTATAAAGGAATTTATCTTCAAAAACAAGTATGTTACAATTCAGAATACATTTTAAACAAAAATTGATTAATGATGTTATAACAGATGGTACAATATTTCATTGCTCAAGGATTTTCTTTTTAAGTCTATAAAACAATAACTTGCAAGATTTCTCTCCCTTTTCCTAAAATCATTGCTTTGTTCAAGATAGTAAATTTCTGTCTTGGAAATATAGAACTTGTTAAGTTTATGGTTAGATTTACATCCTTCAAGAGATAGCTGGGATGAAAAAAACAATAAAAATTAGTTTATTTTGTCCTTTAAAAATATAAATTTAGCCCAGTGGTTCTCAGCCTTTTCTTCACCACGGACTCCTATTAAGCCTTGGACCCCCAAGACTTAAGATTTAAATCATAACATTTCTTCAAGCCTTCACAGATCCCTTATGATGACATCGCAGTTGCCCAGGGGTCCGCAGACCACAGGTTGAAAACCTTCTGGTTTAACCAATTTTTCTTTTTTTTTTTTAAAGAAGTGATTAAATAGCATGATACTCAGTCCACTGGGATTGGCCCATACCACTCGTGCTGGCAGAGGAGGCATGCTGTGGGTCCCGTCAGCCTGATTATTCTGCCTGTCGAAGTCCAGATGGAAGGCCTTCTCTGCTGTTGCCCCTGCCCTCTGGAACATCTTGTCCCCCCATGTGAGGTTGGCCCCAACCATCCTATCTTTTCATAAGGGCCTAAAGACATGATTTTACCAGTCGGCTTGGGACCCCAGTGGGGGAGCAGCACAATAGAGGTGGTTGTAAATGATTTGAATAAATATTTTAGCAATATCCAAGGTCAAAAAAAGACAAGGTGATAGATTTAACAGTGCAGTTAAAGCTCTGGTCTGTTTTTAAATACATTACTTGATGTGTGTAAAAAAAGAAGCTGTGGTTTGTTTGCATAATCACAACTACTAGCTTGAGTTTTTGGCTCCTCCCCGATGGGTTTCCATGGTAGTGTCCTATGCCAAAGACAACAATGAGTGAAAGTCTCTTTTTAGAAAAGTATCTGCCATTTTCTGTTCCATTTGCTTGAGAGATCTTTACAGCAAAGAAACCACTTAAAGAGTATTTGTAATTTTTCTCCAGATAATGCAATAAGCTTCAGAGGAGCATGATTTGAAATTATAAAGTTATATGCTTTAATTTTAGACATCAAAGAATCAGAAATAAAGAAATAATCTAGCCAAAAGCAATTCTTATGCGTGAAAGAAAGAAAAGCATATTTCCCTTAGGAAGGATTAATCAAACGCCAGCTGAGATAAAAGAATAAAAGGCAACTGTACTGAGGCATGCTATTAAATTTAATTGTTGAATTCATCTAAACATGCTTTACTCAGTGTGTTGTACTATTATTGGCAGCTAAAATGTTTGTACTGTTCTAAAGTTCCTGCCTTTCTGAATTCACATTTGTCTTTGAGCCTTTCTCCATTTACAGGTAACCATGGCACAAACAAGCCTCAATAACTTTTTTTAAACCACATTTCCATAACATAGCCTTCATCTTGTCCCCAGGCCATGAGTGAAAAACTCTTAAATTGTCTTTAGCTACAGTAGTATTTAAGAAATTATTTCAGTCTTATACCAACACTGTCCAAGGACACCCTCAAACAACATTAAAAAAACCCTCTCCTTACAGTGGAAAGAACCCAGATCACTGCAGTTACAGTTAATGCAGTTAAAGCGTTAGAGGCAGGATAGGGATCAACAGTGGGAACAGCTAATGTCATAATGATATAAAGGCAGGATAAAAAAAATCTAATAAATAAAAATAAAACAAAACATACTTTTCTACTGGCTCAAGGATGGATGAAAAATTATCTCAGCAGTGGGAATAGGTCCTTGTGTTGTCCAATTCAAGGTTAGATTAGCAATATAAAAGCTGATTATCACAGAGATGGAGTATGCTTGGATGCACAGGTTGATAGGTATTTTTTTTTTGTTCTAATCCAATTTTTCTCCACTTGGTTACACCAGATGTATTGCATTAAGATTTTCATCATTATCAATGAAGATGGCTAATAATATTGCCTTCCATTATGCTTGTCCACCTTTTAAAATATTCAGATAAATACAATTTTTCCCAAAGGACCATATGATCCAGAGTAGCATTCTGATAAGTTATTGGTCCCCAAGAAAAGCAGGCTTTGATTAAATGTTAATACTAATGTAAGGATTATGGTGTTGGAATAAGACCAGAAAGATGCAACATTACATCCCTCAGCCCTTGAAAGTCACACTAAGTGATCTTGGGCCAAGCTTTTTCTCTCTTTCAACTTCACATGGTTGCTATTGGCATAAAATGCAGGGAAATATCTAAATAATCCCTCTCCCCAATCTTCCAGAGAAATATCTACCTTTTGGGGGTATAAATCCACAAAAATAAACTAAAGAATAATAAAGTTCATTATTTTAACTAAGTGAATGAACATAGGTTTACAGTAGTTTTCATTTTTAGTTAATTACTAGCTGATAACCTGGCGCTGCCCGGGTATTTATAGACGTCGAAGTGTTTGTCTGACAGGGAGCCATTGAGAGGGGCCTTTCTTCCCCCTACTCCCATGCCCATCATCCCTGCCCTCTCCCTTGCCCTCTCCCACCCCTCTACCTGTGCCACCATCCGTTTTACCATTTCCTCAAACTGGGCCTGGGACTGGAACATAAATCCCTGAGCTGGGCCATGCTGCGCCTCCTCCACCCCTGCTGAAATAGGCTGGGTCTCCTCTGTGGCCTCCATACCTGTTTCACCTCAGTTGGTGTGGTCCCATCCTTCGCGCGATGAGTTGGGGCAAAGGACGATCCTGGGAAAATGGGCCGAAGCTGTGAGGTGGGGGCGGACGATCCGGTTAGGCCGTGGCGCGCTCAGTCAAAATTCTCTGTACTGGCCTAATCAGGCTCCCTTTGCTTCATAGGCCTACTGTGTGAGGGAGGCCTAGTCCATAAAGGCCCACTGTGTAAGGGAGCACGGTCAATCAAAGGCCTCTGTACTGGCCTAATCAGGCTCCCTTCCCCCTCCCATGGCTCTAGGCAGGGGTGGGTTCTAATTTTTTTTACTACCGGTTCTGTGGGTGTGGCTTTTGTGGGTGTGGTTTGATGGTCATGTGACTGAGTAGGCGTGACGTCATGCACGCCCACGCCCTCAGTCACATGCCCCCCACCTAGCCATGCCCACAGAACTTGCGAAAAAGTATGTTTTGCCAGCTGGGAAGCTGGCAAAGAAGCCTCGCTTTCCCCGCCGCTGTGGCTGCTTCTACCTCAGTGCCGAATGGTCCATGCCCCCCCCCTACACACACACACACACACACACACACCGCTTGCCCTGGCAGCACCTGGCAGTAGCAGCTGAGCGAGGGAAGGAGTGGGACCGGAGAACGAAGTGACGTCACTTCGTGGGCGTGCATGACGTGACGTCATGCACACCCACGCCCTCAGTCACATGCCCCCCACCTAGCCACGCCCACAGAACTGGCGAAAAAGTATGTTTTGCCAGCTGGGAGGCTGGCAAAGAAGCCTCGCTTTCGCCGCCGCCGTGGCTGCTTCTACCTCAGCGCCGAATGGTCCATGCCCCCCCCTACACACACACACACACACACACACACACACACACACACACACACACACACCGCTTGCCCTGGCAGCACCTGGCAGTAGCAGCTGAGCAAGGGAAGGAGTGGGACTGGAGAACGAAGTGGGCACGGTGGCAGCCAAAGCCACCGCTTCTTCCAACAGCCGACGACAGAAGAGGCACCTCTTCTGTCCTTGGCTGTTGCAAAGACGCGGCAGCTCTGGGTGTGCCACGCCTGCTTCGTTCTGTTTGGGAGACGCTTTGCACCTTGTTTGCAACCCACTCCAAAGGGAGCTCAGATTGTAGCGGTGTTCCGGCTTCCGCTGCCTTGTGGGGTCTGAGGTCGACCCGGCAACACAGGCGTGTTTTGGGGCGCCTAATCCTCTGGCCAGCCCAGCCACGTGATGGCCGGATAGTGAGGGAGGGTGGCCAGGTCCTCCAGGGCAGCTGCTCCCCACTGGCCTCCCTGGAGGGGCTCGCTTTGCCCATAGATTCTTCACCCGCCAAGAGCCGAACTGATCGTAGCTGGGCTGCCTGACCCCAGGAACAGGCGAATTAAATGGTGGGGAAGGGGGGGGGCTGGCATCGGGCTGGGCGGTGACCAGCTCAGACTGAACCCGGCTTCCCGACTGGCAGAGGGAATGAGGCCAGGAGGAGGTGGTCACATTAACAGCTCGGTCTCCCGCCATGTTCAAGCAGAGCTCCGGCGGGGCTTGAATCTGCATTGCAGGAAGCTCCGTTCTTAGGGTGCGCGCACTCCAGGCTTCCTCTGGAGACCCCCCCAACCTTCCTACAATCGCCGGGGACATCTTTCTTGGTCTGCCGGTGCCCCTTCGCCTCTTCCCATGCCCAGGTGGGGGAAAAACACCTTAGAGCGCCCTGATCCTTCTCCCCCAACTGGGAGGTTTCTCCCCAAGTGGCGGAGCTCTCGGAGGACGATGTTTTGCCCAGCCTGGAAGTTGCTTCTCGGCCGGGAGTTGTTCCAAGGCTCCGAGGAGCAAAACCTCCGCCCCCTGAATCCCAGGCTCGCAGTGAGCTGATCTTGTTTTGCCCAGCCTGGAAGTTGCTTCTCCTCCCCAGTGAGCGAAAAACTGGCGGGTCGGCAGGGTCGGGGGGGCTGCGGGCCTGGGATTCAGCGGGTGGATGTTTTGCTCCTCGGAGCCTCGGAGCAACTCCTGGCCCTTGCACAGTAAAGAGTGCAAGAAGTTGTTAATTGCCTCACAATCATGAGAAGATCTTCTTTACTGTGCAATGGCCGGGAGTTGTTCCAAGGCTCCGAGGAGCAAAACCTCCGCCCCCTGAATCCCAGGCTCGCAGTGAGCTGATCTGCTGCCCGTGCTCCAGTTGCCCGTGGCTCTGGCTATGCCTCCTGCAGTCTGGCCCGCCATTTGATTTCCCTGTTCCTCGGGTTGGGCAGCCCAGCTATGGTCAGCTCAGCTCTGTTTGGCTTGGGCTGCTCCTGCGCCAGGGCCAGAGGGGGCTTGTGGGCTGGACCATGCCGGCCCGCCAGCTTTTCGCTCACTGGGGAGGAGAAAAAGTGCAGCCTCTCCGCGCTTCGGAAGTAACTTCCAGGCTGGGCAAAACATCGTCCTCTGAGAGTGCTGAGCCTCCTGGTTGGGGAAAATGGATGAGGTGTTTTTCCCCCACCCGGACATGGGAAGAAGCGAAGGGCAGGGTTGGGTTCTAACTTACCTCGCTGCCAGTTGCTTCCTCCCACGCCGCGTGGCTGCGCCTCGTGGGAAAAAAAGTCAAAAACAAGATGCTGACGCATGCACAGTGCCAGAAACTCAGCTTCTGCGCATGTGCAGAAGAAAAAAAAATTAAAAAAATTCCCCCAAAATTTTTTTTTCCAAAAAAAAAGATCCAAACAAAGAGGGAGGAGACGG
>QLTV01002534.1:41303-68563 GCA_003457575.1 Thermophis baileyi | reverse complement strand
AACCTGAAACAGAAAGAAGAAAAAAAACCCCCAAAAAATTCAAATAAAATAAAATTCAAATAAAATTTTAAAAAAATTAAAAAAAAAGATGGCGGCACCCACGGACCGGCACCGACCGAACTGGATCCGTGACATCACTGTGATGTCGCCAGCGGGTCACTACCGGTTCGGGCGATCCAGTCTGAACTGGGAGGAACCCACCTCTGGCTCTAGGATGCCGCACTCGCTCTCCTTAAAGGCCCAGGCTTTCCAGAGTTATGGTGGAACACACACACACACACACCCAACACACACACACCAGGGGTGTCTTACCCCCACAGTGTTTGTCTCCAGAGGGTAAGTCATCTGTGTACCAAGTTTGGTTGAAATTTCTCGAGGCGTTCCAGAGTTATGCTGGAACATACATATATACATACATACATACATCCTTTTTTATATAGAGAGAGAGATAGAAAGAAAGAGAAAGAAAGAAAGAAGAAGAAGATTATGGTTAATAATATTACTGCTGCTGAATTGAATATTTTTTGTCTTTCTGTTATGTTACAAATGTTAATTTAAAGACAACAGAGTTGGAAGGCTGTACTTTATCCTTCATTTGAATGTTTTAAAAGACAGTTTGTACAAATAACTTCATCAAGATAAATGATGCTAGATATGAAGAGCTCATCTTGAATTCACAATGCAAGTGTGTAATTTCAGGTCTATTGAAAACACAGGATGGCAGATTTTCCACAGGTTTAGCTTAACTTATTCTCTCCAAACTTTCTCTTAATGAGCGAGATTTCTTCCTAGAATATTATTCCTTCATCTTTCTCCTCAAAATAATGTTTTTGTGAACATCCTCTGATAATAAAATTCTTGTCATTTCCAGTCTTCAGATAGTATTGTTACTTATATAGCCAAAATAGCATCACCTACAGAGGAGAATCATGCAGTAGTATGTTTAGAGCAACTCTTTGCATTTGATCTGCAGAATTATTAAAAAAGAAGAAAGGGTAGTTCCTAAATATAGCTTACCCAAGTCTGAGTGCATGCAGTGGCCACAAAATAATCATTAATACAATCATAAATAATAAAAATGAAGAGTGTAGAGTTCAGTAGGAATCCAGAACATCATGCTGCAATGTTCCACTTTACCAGGCCACATACAGCTGCTGACAACTTGCAGCTACAAGGTCTGTGTAAGACAGGGGTGTCAAACTCGATTTCATTGAGGACTGTATCAGGGTTGTGTTTGACCTTGGGGGAGGGGGGGCGTGGCCAGGGTGGGCATGGTCAGTTTGACATCATTCGTATTGGGGGCGCCTGTGGTGGCCCGAGTGCTCTGCCAGTGAAAACGGAGCTCCATTTTCACTGGCAGAGGCACTCTAGGCTGGTCCTTCACTGTTTCCAGGGTGGCCCCGCGGGCCAGGTCTAAGCATCCTGCGGGCCGGATCCGACCACCAGGCCTTGAGTTTGACACCTCTGGTGTAAGACATAAGGAATCTGGATTTTAAAGATGGTTCATGTGGCTTACAAAGCTGCTGGGAAAGTTCTGTTTTTTCTCGCCAAGTCATGCCTCATCTCCCCTTTGCTTACAGCACTTCAGATATTTTACTGATCAAATTGTTAAACTGTCAAGGGGAGGTTAGAAAAAATAATGCCACTCAAAATGGGTACTTGGTCACTGTTCCCTCTAAGGTGCGCGGCCATGCGGCCGCGCACATAACGAGAGAACGCCGCGCAATAGTTTCCAACTTCCGCGTGGTGTTTTCTAATGGCAGAGGCTGCGCGCCTGCGCACCTGAAAAGAGAGCGCCGTGCGTCAGTTTCTAACTGCCGCGTGGCGTTTTCTACTGTTACAGGGAACATTGTACTTGGTCCCAAATTTTGGGCATGATCACAGGAACAGAGTAGCCTCTGAAGGCCACCTAGTCGCTTGGCATAGTTGCATGTGATTGGAGGACATGGGTTGCCTTGTTGTGCCCACTTTTCCTGATCTGCTGTCTTTTCATTCCTCTACAGCAGCAAAGAAGAAAGAAGTGAAGAAAGCAGAGCCAAAGGATGTGAAGAAAGAAGAGCCCAAAAGTAAGATTATGAGCCATATTTCAACTTGATCATGCATACAGGATCTAGCAGAAAGTCAATCACTCATTTTTTTTTTAGATTGGAAGAATGAAGGGGTGTAGAGAACATACTGTTTGCCTTTCTGTTCCCTGGTGATTATGAATAGCCTCATCAAGGGAATGGAAATAAAATGGTATGCAAAGCCTTTTCAAGACTCTTGAAAGGCCAAGGGCAGAATATTCATCTGAGAATGTTTTCCCATCACCCTTTGAAGTCAGTATCCCAATAAACCTCTATTTGTGGAGGAGCCCCAAAGTCAAAGACGTTGAGATTATTTGCTTACTGAATAAAAAGAATTTAATCCATTTGGTCATTGCAAATATTGTACTAGCCTTTGATGCCCCTCTACAAATGGTGCTTAGGGCAGTTGTTCTTCCCAAGAATACCTTGATGGTATGTTTATGTCCCTGTTGAAAAGAAAGAATTAAAAATAATCCATCCAAGGCAGAGTCAGGATAGATGCCAGAGTCAAAGGGTGCTCCTACCACCATCAACTAAAATACATTATACAGTTATTCTGTCTTTTTCTACTGAAGAAAACATTCTCTGATAAGAAACCATGTCAAAGTATGAGTCTGGGTGGGTGGAGGAAGATGAGAGGACAGCTTATCTGGATGCCATGACATTTAGTGAACAAATGGACCATAACCGGAAGATGTTTAGGACTAATTATGCTGCTTTTAATAATCTTCTCTTTATGGCTTCTTGCATGTCAGTTATAACAGAAAAATACAGGCATAATGTGTCTACTTTGATTGAACCATGCATTTGATTCCCTAGAAATAATATATATACTACTCTATGTCCATTCAGTGAAAAGGCTCAGGAAAGCAGTGTGTGTGTGTGTGTGTGTGTGTGTGTGTGTGTGTGTGTATTTGATTTTAATGTTTTTAATGCTTAATTTTACCACCCAGAGCCCCTCTATGAGGAAGATGGGCAGTTGAGAAGTGTGAAAAATAAATAAATAAAAATAAATTAATTTTGAATCTTATTTGGCCCTGCATTCTCAGAATTGGAGGAACAGGGGAAAGATTTTGCATATCTCATAATGTAAAATTTAAGCAGAGACCTGCTGCTTGCTGACCTCTGCATTAGTGTTGCACATGCTGGCATGTTGACCTAGAAAAACTGGCTCCCAACTCATAGTCTGCTGATCCCTGACAGACCATTTTAATTAAAGGAATGACAAACAAGTAAGATGATATCTTTATTGGTCCAGGGAAAAAATGACTCCTTTACTGCCTTTGATATCTTTCCTTTGTGGGATTCAGTATGCCATTGGTACCTAATTGAAAAGGACATTTCTGCCTAATAAAACATAAAAGCCAAAAATCACACTCTACATACAGTATGCATGTTTAAAACATCCAGTCATAGAAAGCAGTTTTGAACCTCAGATTTTCAAGGTGAGCTAAGCTGCCACAAGTTTCAATTCCTTGTCATCTTCTTAGCAAAATGTTCAAATTGATTTTATGGATTCTAGATTCTGGCAGAAAAAACAACAACAACACCACATCCCTTGAAAGCTTTTGCTTCAGCTTTAGCCTAATCATAGCACAGCAGAACACTGAAGTATTGCATTGAACCATGCATTATTTCTTCTGGAGATGATACTATAAGTAGCTGTGGCATGGTTTGAGAAACTGGCTTGCTTCAACTGACTGGACAGTATTTTTTTAACTGATCCCTTTTTTGCTGCTATAGCAGAGGAACAAAGAATGAGTATATAAACTCCTAAGTCCTCCAAACATTATTCACTTAGCAAGAAATCACTTAGTTGCTACATTCAAACTTAGTCAAGGAAAGTTTCACTTAAAGTCCTAGTTCTTGCCAAACATTTCTTTGTTATAGGCATTCTCTTTCATTCACACATAAGGCCCTGCTCTTGTTTTGTTACGACAAGGTTTCATTCAATTTTTTTTGTAAGGCTATCCTATATGCATTAAGAATGTGGGTAAAATTTAAATATCCAGACCTGATATATTTACAGGCCTGAGAAAAGCTCTGTTGCAACAAGAATTTATACAGCTAGTCCTCAACTTAAAACCACAATTCAGTCACTAAGCAATGCAGTTCTAGTTCTTGCAGGAAGTCATCATGTGACTGAACTCAATTTTACAACACTTTTTATTGCAGCCATTAAGCAAATCACTGTGGTCATTAAGTGAATCACATGGTTGTTAAGCAAATCAGGATTCCCCAACTGATTTTGCTTGTCAAAAACTGGTTGAAAAGGACTCAAACTGTGATTATGAGACCACAAGATACTGCAACAGTTGCAAATGTGAGCCCAAGAGCCCAAATTGCAGTCACATGACTGCAGGAGTGGTGTGATGGTCAAAGCTTTGAGGACAGATCGTAAGCCTGTCATAAGCCACTTTTTCCAAGGCTGTTATAACTTCGAACCATTGTTTAATGAGCAGTTGTAAGTCAAGAACTATCTGTACTTAGGACTGTGTGGAAAATAGCACATTATTCGTTGGTTGTAATTAAACATCTAATATTTCCCCCCTCTTTTATTTTTTCTAGCTGAGGCTCCAGCAGAGCAGGTTCCAGGAGGTAAGAATATTTCCTCCTAGAAAAATAGCAAAAGAAATCAGCTAGCAGGACTCTCTTAGCATCCTGGTTCAAATATCAAATGGAGCAACCAATTCTCTAATGCTTTGCAAACAGCCAAAAGGACGACTGGATGAATGTTGCTCTTCAGGGCAGGTGCTGGGACAGAGAAAATATGATGACACTGCTTAATAGAGAGAGCTGGACCATGCCCAAACCTGTCATTTCTTGGTCACTCGTCCCAAGCAGAAACCATTGGACATTAGGCAGTCCTACAAGTACTGTAATCTAGTTTTGAGCCATGCAGGACTTTATGGGTAACAACAAACACTGAGAATTGCACCCAGAAGCTCATTGGAAGACAATGCATCTCACATAGAAGGAGTGTTATATGGGCACATTGTAAAGTTTCAAAAATGCCCACACAAATAAAAAAAAATGCATTCTGGACAAGTTGCAGTTTCCACATGCTGTTCAAGGAGAGCCCCACATAGAATATATTATAGTAATCCAACTGGAAGATAACTAAGTACACAGGCATGTTGGAAATCTTCAAGTTACCTTTAAGAGACACTGCCAAGGGACTGGTCAGAGAAGAGACAGCATTGCCAATAGCTGGAAAAAGGGTGGAACAATGGCTTGGAAGGCTCCTTAGTTTCTGGATAGATGTGGGGAGAATTGTATTTTTAGACATGCAAGACTGTCAATGTAGCTTTACGATAAAGTGGAATTAACTCATCCGGTTGTGATTCCTACCTAGTCTATTTTGCAAGGTTGATATCAATCCAGCAAGTCTAACAGTACAAATTCCCATCATCTCTTATACAGCCTTTTTATTTTGCTTTTAATTAGAAAATTAATGAAGGTCTGTTCTAAGTTTCTTGTCTTACCTACTATCTACTGTAGCTATGGACTATGCTGTTTCTTATTCCCTTGGTAGTGTCTCTTCATCCATTCTTTCCTACATGCCATTACACTAGGGGATGAATTACTGCAAGTGCTACTCCATTCAGAACTAAAGATAAAAAATATATTGATTCAGAGGTTTCAGAACCCACAGCTATTTGCTTTTGGCAGAGTTGACCAGAGTCAATTCTTCTCCATCCAGGCCTCCACAAGCCTGGAGACACTGGGGAACCTCAATGGTATCATTTGCTGATTCACGGCAGAGATATACAGTTCATGTTGATGGATGACTTCATCCAGCAGGTCCATATAGATGTTAAATATACCTGTAAGTGGGGAGAGACTGAAGTCTTGATGAACCTTGTAAAATAGGGCCCCACACTTCAATGTCTTCTTTGCTACCACCAGGACTTGGAGAAAGGAAAAGAACCACCACAATATCATGCCTCTTACTTTCTATACCTTGAGTTGGTCCAGAAAGATTCCATAATTAAAATTATATGGAAGTCAAAGAATCACTGATGCTTAACATTATGGTGTTAGCTCTATTTTTATCAAATCTTATCTATAATAAACTTGGCTCCCTCATCCACCCCTAATTTTGAAGTAAAATCTTTTGGAGAGAAAATCATATTAACTGTAATCAGGACATGGAATACTTTTTATAGAGGCCGCTCTTAAATCATGCTCTTGATATTCTGTCCTTCCTTCTTAGGACTTAAATGCAATGATAATACTTTCTCCTGCTTTGCTATATCCTAGAACTTCCAATCACCCTAGCACTTTTTGTCCTTCATTAATCACTCTACCCTTTTCCTCCCCAGTGGAAGACAAAGGGGATCCCTCTACACAGTCAGAAGGAGTCTTCATCAAGAAGCCAGAAAATGTGCTAATACATTGCGGTAAATGGCAAAGTAGAAAGGCAGAAGATCCATGCATATTCTAAATTCTAGTGAAATTTACATGAACTTTTTTTAAAAAAAATCTTATCATTTTGTTGTGCATCATACTTTACTTAGAGATCCTCCCTCCCTCCCTCCCTCTTTCTTTCTTTCTTTCTTTCTTTCTTTCTTTCTTTCTTTCTTTCTTTTTCTTTCTTTCTTTCTTTCTTTCTCTTTCTTCTTTCTTTCTTTCTTTTTCTTTCTTTCTTTCTTTCTTTCTTTCTTTCTTCTTTCTTTCTAAACGTTGATACAGATCAATAAAAAAGACATTTGCAATTTAAGACACATGACCTAAATAGTAAAGATGAAGAAGAGGGAAAACTAAAACAGTTAAATCAGACATTAGTTTGAAAATTTACAGTTCCAGCATTTAGCTGAGATCAAAACAGTTTCAAAAGAAACCGCTAAGGGCATTTCAAAGGATAGGAGGAAAAGGTAGCTGTCTCTTATTAGACCTGGTTGAGTAGTCTTTTAAAAAAATTTCATTCATCCTTTCTCCCTCTCTCTGTCTGATTATTACTGATAGGATGTTACAGAGCCAAAAGTTGCTTGCTTTTAAGCAGGAAGAGAACCTAGAAGCTTGTTTCTAATTCTTGCTAATTTAATGTGTACAATAAAGCTATAGGGTTAGGTGTATCTTGCCTTGACAGGGTCCAAGAACTAAGAACAACATATGGTGTTACATATGAATAGTTTCCTTTGTTGTTCTTCACCTCCAGATAGAAATCTTGCCAGATTAAAGCAACTACCTGCATAACTACAGATAGACTTCTATCACATGCCTTAAGCTATGGATCAATGTTATAATTGGTCATTTTGCATATCAGCAATAATCAGGACACTTCTAAGAATCTTCTCTTAGAGGAGACGTGGTTCTCTTCCAATTAGTATAAAGCAACTGTTGGTTCTTCTAGGTTAGTACCGGTATCAACTAGAGCAGTGGTGGTGAACCTATGGCCATCGCCCCAGCTCTGTTTTGGGTCTCTGCCATGCATGTGTGCATACCTCCTGCCAGCCAGCTGGTCTTTGGTTCTCTGCCATGCATGCGTGGGTCACGCACGCATGCGTGGGTAGTACACTCACATGCGCCTGCACCTTGCAGTTTGGGCGGGGTGCGGGCGCATGCACGGGGTGCGCACATGCAATTTGGGACTCGGTGTCTAAAAGGTTTGGCATCACTGAACTAGAGCATCTCCCTGAAGCTAACAACCTTCAGCAAGGTTGACCTGAAACCTCACCATCCCCAGCCACCACAACTAATAGCTGTGTAGTCTAAGAATGCTGGGATTTGTAGTCCAGCACATTTAGAATACCAGTAATTTCATTTCCTCAGGGTTTCAGAGAGAGTCCATCTTTTCCTAGAAGTTTAATTCCCTTGAGTTCGATTAATAGGATAACAAAGTGCCTATTTAGATAGGGAAACAGGTATTCTGACTTTGATGTCTCCTTTCTATAGGCAGTGATGTGTCTATCCGTGTACAGTTGGATGGGGCTCAGCTTCCTTGCAAACCTTCCATCAAGTGGTTCAAGGGGAAGTGGCTGGAGTTGGGCATTAAGAGCGGACTACGGTTCCAGTTCAAAGAGGACTTTGACAAGGATAAAAATGTGAGCCCTTGTAGAAAAGGAGGCTATAAGAGATACTGATGTCTGTTCTCTCAAAATATATTGCACTGTTAAAAGTACTGTACTCTAACTACCATGACTTATTTCAAAAGGATACTGTGAAATATGTTTTTCAATAGCAGTTAAGAATTCTGCCAAAGTACAATTCCCAGGCTAAGCCTGATTTGACTCGTAAATATGTGTCCTTTTCCCAATCTCATCACTCTCTAAATTTTCAGTTTTATGTTTTGTATAGATTAAGTCCACGTCTTACAATCATTTGTTTAGTGACTATTCAGTGTTACAAAGCCGCTGAAAAAAGGGAGTTACAACTGGTCATAACACTTAATGACTGTCACCACAGCATTCCCAGAGACATGTAATCAAAATTTGTGTTCTTGGGAGCTGGCAGGTATTTACAAGTGTTGCAGCATCCTGCGATCAACATTTGTGATCTCCCCAGCCAGTTTCTGACAAGCAAAGTCAATGGTGGAAGCCAGATTCACATGACCACATGATTCATTTAACAATTGCAGTGATTCACTTAATGACTTTGGAAAAAAAGGTGGTAAAATCGGGCATGACTCACTTAACAATTATCTGGCTTAGCAATGGAAATTCTGATTCCAATGCAGTCATAAGTCAAAGACCACCTGTGGTACATTTAGGAGAACTTGTAGAACTTTTCCAACAATCAGCTTTTCCTGGGAATATCCCCATTTTTCTTTTATTCTAGCCAAACTGCATTTGCTTGCTTGTTTTCCTAATTCACCCTAAGAAAAATGCTACTCTGCTGCTTTTAAGAACAAGCTATGAGGAGGGAGGGAGCATCAGGTTGGAGAAACTTGCCATACACAATACTGCTGGGTGACTGTTGGAGAAATTTGCTGGATGACACTTGTGACATTATGAAGGTATTCACACAACAGATTTCTCTGTGTGTAAGTTGAATTAAAGAGTAATCAGCTCTTCAGAAACAGCTTCTTAAATGCTTGGGAATATCTTGCGCTTGAGACTTCTAAAATGGGTGAAGTAGAAATCTAAACATATCTGAAAATATCCTTAATTTCAAACTAAACAAGACATTTTAAGCTGATTTAACTATTTTGAGATTTAACTGCTTAAAGACACTGAGAGCAAAAACAGATCAGTTTTGGTAAACATCTAATCTCAAATATTTGCCAAAGTAACAGGAACTAGCACAGTGAAGGAAAAAAAATCAGGGTAAGATATCGATAATGTAGGTGTGATTAATCCTTTTGTGTCTGTTGCAAATCTTGCCCCCCCAAACTATTTTACTACCTATTGAACCCCCCTTTTTTTACTGATCAAAGCCTGAATTGGAAAACAAATAAATAAAGCTACCTGTGGGATTTGGTTGGAGAATTGCAAAATTAGGTATCTTAATTCCAGTAGTTCATTTTTTGCTGCTATTGTCTTTCTCTTTGAACTACATTTTTCACATCCTATTGAATTTCCTTAACTCCCATTAACACCAATAGAATACAGAGAATATAGAGATGCTTGTTTCTAGTTCAGAACTATTACATGCCAGTCATATAGTGGCAATAAAAATAGCTACTAATAAACTTTGTGCTTATGTTTTGTTTATTCTCAAAGATTTACTCCTATGAGCTGAGAATTGAGAAAGTAGTAATTGGAGACCGAGGTGACTATCGCATTGAGGTGACAGCCAAGGACTTTTTTGACAGCTGTGTCTTCAATATTGATGCAGAAGGTACCACCATGTTCACACTGTTTGCTAATGTCCAGACCTAAATTAAAGAAAAACCCTACAATGTTTCATAACATTCTTTGCTCACAGAGATAAATGACATTGTTCATACAACTCTTTAAGTCAGTAAGTGGGTTTCCCAAAACTCACTGAGCCACAGGTGTTTTCTTTCAAAAGGCAACTGGACTTTCTAGCTTTGCTAGAAGACACTTCACTTCTCATCCAAGAAGCTTATTCAGTTCTGACTGAATGGTGGAGCATGGAAGGATTCAAGAGCTCATTAGCCCTCTTTCTGATGTGAAGACATTTAGGTTGAATTTGTACAACATGGGTCTTGGCTAAAGTTCAGTTAGGTAGTCTGTGGCTCGGTGAATATCTATTCTCAGGAGATTCTCAGGGTCACCCCTGCACCATTTGAAGGGTGTTCTTCCCAAAGTGCATAGCTAAATGTCTATGGATATTTGAAAGAAAGCACTTTTGGGACAACCATGACGTGGATGACTGAGAATCTCCATAGATTTTACTGAGCCACAAACTACCTAAATGAAGTTTAGCCAAGTCCCATGTTGTACAAATTCAGCCTAAATGTCTTCACATCTAATGTCATCCTTTGGAGTTTATATCCCACCAAATAGTTTTTCATACTGGTCAAGATTAATTTGCCAGATTAATATTAATAATGGTGATTTTTTGTGTGTGACTGATACCCTGCCTGGAATTTTAGTCTTCAGGATATTTTATCATTCCTTTACTTATATCTGTGGATGACATATGTTTGTTTGGTTATTAATCCTTAGCTAACATTAGTATGCACAGTTATTCTGAGCAAAAAGGTGTTTTTGCTTTAGAGGGCAATTATTTCCTTCCTAATTTCCTTTCTAGTAGGTTGTTTTCCCATTCCTATCTCTGTAAACTACCTTTTTCATTTAAATCTTTGTTTATTTTATTTATTTATTAAATTTATATGTGCCCATCTCACTATCCAGAGAGACTCTGCAGCTTACAATAGCATAAAAGCATAAATATAAAAGAACTAGCTGATACCCGTGCTTTGCTACGAAACTATGTGATGGGGCTTGATAAATTGACAGTTAAAGCTTGAAAATTAATGAGTAGTTAAAAAAGGGACTGTATTATTTCGTTAGAGATGATATAGATGGGCTTAAGCCCTTTAATCCCAGCAGCAACCATGGCTGTTTTGTCTATATAGCCAGGCTAATACGTTGCATAGCATAGACCCGTAATGGCGAACCTATGGCACGCGTGCCATAGGTGGCATGTTGAGCCATATCTGTGGGCATGTGAGCTGTTGCCCTAGCTCAGCTCCAGCGTGCATGCGCGCGCCGGCCAGCTGATTTTCGGCTGTCCCTGCCCAGCCTCCCATCCCTTCCCAGGAGTCTCCACACGGCCCGTTTTGGATGCCAGGTACTGTAAGTACAGAGCTCGCGCGGAGGCTCTGGGAGGGCATTTTCGGCCTCCGGAGGGCCTCGGGGGGGGGAGTCCGTTTTCACCCTCCCCAGGCTGCAAGAAAGCATCTGGAGCCTGGGGAGGGCAAAAAACGGGCCTACCGGAAGTCTGGAAATGGGTTGTTTCTGGCCTCCGGAGGCTTCAGGGAGGCCTGCTAGAAGTCTGTTCTGTTCATCTCGATACAAATTTAACCAGGGGGGGGCGGGCGCACGGGGGCGGGGGAGCGGGGCGCGTGGGGAGGCATTGAATTATGGGTGTGGGCACACGCATGCACGCGATATTGCGCGTGCACACGCTTTCAGCACCCGAGGGAAAAAAGGTTCGCCATCAATTCGTCCCTCAGATGAATTGCTCAGAACCTCCCTGTAAATAACATTCCTGGTTTTGCTGTCTGGCTGGAGGATGACCAGGCTGTCAGGTGAACTGACTCTGGAGCATGCCGCATAGAACTGGCCATGGGAGAAACAGGCAGCTTCCCTTACTTGTGTTTTCCTAATCGCATCTGTAAATCTTTTCCTGTGTTTTTTGCCACTTTTCCCTTTAACTGGTGTTACAGTAGAAGGAACAGATTCGTCTGAACTGAGGAGGAAAATAAGGGGGGGGGGGAATCTGTCTCTGCCTACCAGCATCCATTGGTATTCATCTGGCTATCGTCCTGTTAGTGTGTGAGAGAGTTGAGGGGTGTTTGGAAACTCAAATAGTATTTGCTGTGTGAGCAAGAAGGAGACAGGAAGGAGTCTGTGCGTGGCTTAGCTCAACTGTTCTGTAGTAAAGCTGCTTGCTGCTGTGAAAGCAAAAGCGAAACTGAAACTCCTCTGCTTGTGTTTTGCATTTGGATCAGATTTCTTTTCAGGTGGGGAGGGGGGAGTACAACTCCTTAGCATCAGAGCTTGTTAATATTAATATAAGAAATACTCATGCTGCGATGGTCATTTTGAAAAATCCTTTCTTAGTGAGCACCTAGAAGCCAAGAGGAACATACGTGGCAAATTTCAAGTTTGTAGGCTTTACGGTTCTGGAGATTTCGTGATTAATGTGTGAGTGGTTTTCGCTTTTATATATATAGATTAAAGCATTGTTATCTTCTCCTCCAGTACCAAGAACAGAAGAAACTGGCAATATTTTAGAAGCATTCAAACGTTCGTAAGTATCCATGGTTTCAGCACAGATGAATCCCTTACTTGGAAAAGCCCACCTCCATTTAATCATTCTGGTTCTGTTGGACTACAGCTTCCATAGTCCTGTCTCCATAGTTCTGCTGCTGAACCTGACAAATATGGGGGTGATGGTGGCAGGCAAGGATCATGAAAACAATTCCAAAATCAAACCACAATGAGACAAAAGAATGTGCAAATTTAGCTATCTCCAGAACTCTTCTTCAGACAAAATATTGCAAAAATCAGATGAGAGGAAGCAAAACGTTAAAAATTACAATGCATGATACTTTGGGATGAGAAGTTCCCTGTTCTTTTCCTTGCAGTGGAGAAGCCAAAAATGATGCTGCTGGGGAGCTGGATTTCACTGGCTTGCTTAAGAAAAGGTACAGTAAGTGAAGATATTAGCAATGAAGGGAGGCTTAACAGTAATCTTCTCTTTGCCTGAAAATAGATAACCAGCAGAGGCAATCAGTCTAGGGCAATATTTCTCAACTTTGGCAATTTTAAGGTGTAGACTTCAACTCTCAGAATTTCCAAGCCAGCATTAGGCAGAAAAATACCTATTTAGATATATAGTATATTGCCTTCACCTGCATTTTTTGTCAAGTAATTTTCCTTTAAAATGGAAGGTCTTAGATTTCCTGAGGATATGATAACAAAGGTAGATGAGGGGGAGAGGGCTTTTATGTAATTTCTTTTCAGCTCCTTGATGGTCAAATTTAGGACAAGCTTTCTTTTGGAGAAATTTGGGAGTTTTCTATAATGCAATATAGGACAAGAATTGGCTGCTTTAGTCCCCAACCCCCAACCCCCAGGCCACGGCCCACTACCAGGCCGTGACCTATTCGCAATTGGGCTGCGGGCTGGTGCACGTGTGCGCAGCTCAACTCACATGAGGGGCAGACTGGCACGCACGTGCATGCACATGCAGCTCAACTTGTACAGCCCAGTTCCCCTCTCACCCCCTCACCCCCCAAGCCAGGCTGCCAAACCGCAAAGGTTGGGGACAGCTGTTCTAGAGGACAGGTTCGAAAGCTTCCTCTTCCTCTTCCTCTATCCCTCTTTGTAGAGAAGTGCAAGTGCAAGAAGAAGAGAAGAAAAAGAAGAAAAAGAAGGACGACGATGATGATATGGGGATTCCACCAGAGATCTGGGAACTGCTTAAGGGTGTGACCAAGAAAAGCGAGTATGAGCGAATTGCCTTTGAGTATGGCATCACTGATCTACGTGGCATGTTGAAAAGGCTCAAGAAAGCCAAGGTGGAGGTCAAGAAAAGTGCAGGTATCAGAAGGGACTAGACTGGTGGAGACTGAAATATAACTTCTGTTTAATGCCAGTAGTTATGTGGCATGTTTTAGCATTTTGGCATCACATCAGGGGTGGGTTCTAACTTACCTCGCTGCCGGTTCGCTACCTCCCGCACCGCGTGGCTGCGCACGCGCAGTGCAAAAAAATTCAAAAAATTCAAAAAATAAAAATAACAAAAGCCGAAAACAAGATGGTGACGCATGCGCAGTGCCGGAAACTCAGCTTCTGCGCATGTGCAGAAGAAGAAGAAAAAATAAAAAAAATTCCCCCCCCCAAAAAAAATTAAAAAAAATTTAAAAAGAGATGGCGGCACCCACGGACCGGCACCGACCGAACCGGATCCGTGACATCATCATGATGTCACCAGCGGGTCGCTACCAGTTTGGGCGATCCGGTCTGAACCGGGAGGAACCCACCTCTGCATCACATATAAAGGTCTCATTAGCCTTCTTTTAGCCAAGAGCGCAAAAGGGTGTCTATTCTCAATCTCTTTTGTAGCCTTTATTAAGAAACTGGACCCAGCCTATCAAGTTGACAAAGGCCACAAGATCAAGATGTGGGTAGAGTTGAGTGACCCTGACTTACCTATCAAATGGATGAAAAATGGGCAACTGCTCAAGCCCAGTGGCAAGTAAGTCTGAGCAATGAGGTGGTAAAGCCAGGATGCCGGTTTATTGTTCTAGTGGATAGGAAATGAGAAAATATATTGGGAGACAAGGGAAACAATATTACGGTTCTCTCTGTGTAGGTGCATGTTTTTTTTTCTTTCTTTCTTGTGGATAGGTACATCTTTGAGAATGTGGGTAAGAAACGTATCCTGACAATCACCAAGACAACGCTGGCGGATGATGCAGCCTACGAATGTGTGGCTAGAGATGAGAAGTGCTTCACAGAGGTCTTTGTAAAAGGTGAGGATGCATGCAAATATAATAAAATTGGACAAAATGACAAAGATGGTGATGATTTGCAGAATAAAGTTGAAAGGCGTAGCCATATGTGAGCAATATCCCCATTATACATTCCATCTTTATGTACCTAGAACCACCTGTGCTGATCATGAGTGGTCTGGATGACCAACAAGTATATGTGGGAGACAAGGTAGTGTTGGAAGTAGATGTATCTGAGGAAGGAGCCCAGGTAATGTGGTAAGTTCCCAGTTCAACTTTTCCAATTTTTCTCTTCTTTTTTTTAATCTTCTAGCCAATCAGCTGTCTTCTAAATAATCTCAGTCTCTGGTATTAACTACAGAGTTATCTCTTCAACTTACCAACACATGTTTCATGTTGATTTGTTTTCATCTTTCTTTCTTTAACTCAGCAAAAAGCAATAACAGAATAATAATGTGATAAAAAATTAAAATGCCAGTTCTTTTCAAATGTTATAAAATTCTATGATTTAAATTTAGGAAGCAAGAATTCTAGATTAGCAGAATAATAATGATAAATTTGTAGGTAATACATAGTTAAAAAAGGAAATGTTGCCTGGAGATATAGAATCATAAAAAGAACAATCTCAGGAAATGTAATCAGATTGCTTGAAAATATGGCTAATATTTTGGAAAAGCTACATTTTCTGCCCATTATGATGCTGGCAAGACCCTTGCCTTCCCTCTTGTTTTACTTGCATTATAGACATTGCCATGTCTCTCCAGTTATGTCTTTTCTCCATCTTTTTCCTTTTTCCCTCCATCTCCAGGTTGAAGGACGGTGTGGAGTTGACTCGTGAAGACACCTTCAAGTACCGCATCAGAAAGGATGGCAAAAAGCACATGCTCATCATCAATGAGGCTAACAAAGAAGATGCTGGGCGCTACCAGATTGTAACCAATGGGGGCCAATCAGAGGCAGATCTTGCAGTTGAAGGTCTGTGGGGGCCAATGGATCCATCAATGGAAAGGCTATAAAGGGAATTTGGAGGTTTTTCCTAGTGAAATTTATGTGTTCAAATCTTACCATCCAGACAAACCGCTCGAGGTAATTCAAGGTATTGCTGATCTGACGGTCAAGGCCACCGAACAAGCCGTCTTCAAGTGTGAAGTGTCTGATGAGAAGGTGACTGGCAAATGGTACAAGAATGGAGTTGAGATCCGGCCCAGTAAACGCATCACAATGACTCACAAGGGCAGGTGAGCATTTGGAGAAAACTGTAGAATATAGGCAGAGTGGGTTTAAAAAAAACACTACTAACAGAAAAAGAAAATTATGATGCAAATACATGTACTCTCAAGAAAATAAAATTCGACAGACAAAACGGTGAACCCCCCAAAGTACAATATATTGTTATAACAATTATCAGTTACAGTTTTATATATCCTTACCTAAAGTAAATTTTATTCAATATATTCATTTTAATACACTTATATAACTAGCATTCTTTTATACCCGACCATGTTAAGTGGAAATGAGTTCTATAATTCATTTTATTTGTCCATACAAAGTCTATAGGTAATCTGCTCATGGATTGCATGGATGGCAAGTGCAATCAGATTTTCAATCCTTTGAATAACCGGGACCATACTCTTATCTTTCCAATAATGCAATATTAGTCTTTTATTTATGTATTTATCAAATTTGGAAATAGCCCATCTCACCTTACAAAGGGGGCTCTGGGTGGTGCATATTTAAAACATAAGAACCATATAAACATTATAATACAATTGGAGGCAATTAAAACAGGTATAAAATTATTAAAGTTAAAAAGTTGGCAGAAGGCCTTCAAGGGTGCTAACAGGGACAGAAGAAAGATTGATAAAAAAGCTGTATAACTACTTATTGTCTATTAAACTGGAAGATGAACAAGTGAAGGAGACAATGATAGCATGGGCCAAAAATTTTGGTTACACAATAGAATTAGATAAATGGCAGAAGTTGTGGGACAGGAACTATAAATTAACAATGTCAACTTCATATAAAGAAAATCTGTATAAGATGTTTTATAGATGGCATCTTGCACCAGCGAGGTTGGCAAAGATGTTTAAAGATAAGTCAGCTAAATGTTGGAAATGGAGATACCTGGGTCATATTATCATATGTGGTGAACATGTGTAGAAGCAAAAAAATATTGGATAAAAATACAAATGTGGCTGGAAAAGATGATAAAGCAGCACATTGACTTAAAACCAGAAATATTTTTGTTGGGGATTTTACCTGAAACTTATGCATATTTAATTATACATGTAACTGCAGCTAGAATTGTATTTGCACAAAACTGGAAAAGCAGAGAGATCCCTACTGATGAGAATGTGATTAGGAAAATATTAGAATGTGCACAAATGAATAGATTAACACTTGCTATAAAGGAGAAAGAACAAACTGAATATTATATAACAGTGATGGCGAACCTTTTTTTGCTCGGGTGCCAAAAGGGCGCACGCGCGTGCGATAGCGCACATGCACGTGCCCACACCCATAATGCAATGCCCTCCCCCCACGCATGCACACACAACCCCCCCGCGCTGCCCTCTGCGCATGCGCGCAGGGCTCACTGAAGCCTCCAGAGCCTGCAGATGGCGAAAAATGGATTCCAGCTGATTTTCGGCCTTCCGGAGGGCGGGGGGGTGGAGGTTGTTTTTGCCTTCCCCAGGCTTCAGGAAAGCCTCCGGAGCCTGTGGATGGTGAAAAACGGACCCAACAGGCCTACTGGAATTCCTGAAGCCTGGGGAGGGTGAAAAAGGGCCCAACGGCCCAACCGGAAGTTCGTTTCCAAAATTCCAGTAGGCCTGTTGGGTCCGTTTTTTGCCATCCACAGGCTCCGGAGGCTTTCCTGAAGCCTGGGGAGGGTGAAAAACGGCCCCACGGCAGACTTCAGGAAAGCCTCCGGAAGCCTGGGGAGGGTGAAAAACGGCCCCACGGCCCAACCGGAAGTTAGTTTCTGAACTTCCGGTAGGCCCATTGGGTCCGTTTTTCGCCATCCACAGGCTCCGGAGGCTTTCCTGAAGCCTGGGGAAGGCGAAAACGACCTCCCCCTGCCCTCCGGAAGGCCAAAAATCAGCTGACATAGGGCAACGCCTAGCGTGCCCTCAGATATGGCTCCGCGTGCCACCTGTGGCACGCGTGCCATAGGTTCGCCATCACGGTTATATAACATGAGAGTTATTTTATGAATGGCTGGAAAATAAAAATAGAAGTTAGAAATAAATGGAGATCAGTGAAATATAGAAAACATGTTAAGATAGAGTAAACGATATGATGATTCTTACTAATATGACTATTAAGATTATTATATTTAATATTATTATTATATTCTTATTAGAAGATATGTCAAGAGGGAGAAATGAATAGATGTATTATGCTCATTATTATTATTGTAAGATTAGAGAATCAATATCAATGTAATGAATACTGTTGTAAATTTTGATTGTTATTGCACAGAGATATTTGTACCCAGAAGACACACTGTTTAATGGAAGATGGAATGTTTAAGTTAAACAAAAAACTATATAAAAAAAGGGTGCTAATCAACTTCAAGCTTGCATGCTTTCTGCATACCCCAAGCAAGTTTAGCACAGCCCAGGTCTTCAAACATTTCTGAAAGGCCAGGAGACTGGAGGTCCACCTCACCACTGGGGGGGGGGAAATATTCCACAGAGTGGGGGAGACAGCAGAGAATGGTATCTTCCTGGACCCCACCAGTCCAAATTCGTTAACTGATGGGCTATGTAACATACTCTCCCTGCCTGGCAGGGTGGGATGGGCAGATATAACCAGAGAGAAGATGTTTCTGCAAGTAACTTGCTATTATAAAGGCACCTAGAATCCAGAATGTAGGTGAAGTACTTATTTTTGCCATTTGTTATGACTCCATTTGTGCCTGCCATTTTATTAGTTCAGCTGAATCTTTTCTGATATTACAGATTAAACACTTGCCTCGAGCATATGAAATTCAGCTTTAGATTTTGGCTTGAGTATAAATCTCACTGTACAGTTTTGGGCAGAATATCATTTCTCTATCCAATGTGCTTCACTATTTCCTTTATTTCTTTATTTATGTATTAAATTTATATGCCACCATCTCACTAAGAGCAACTATGGGTGATCTAATTTCTGAAGGAAGGGAAGAATAAACAAGGTAATAAAGGCAAACCCAATATTTATTTTAAGGGTGTGGTTCCTGATTTATTTATTTTTTAATGCAGATATGTTCATACACATTGACTCACCACTTTCTTATACTTTTAAATGCTAAATACATTACACTCAACAAACTGAGGTTTCACAAAACATCATTTCTGATGATTATTTCAGTGTTGTTTGCTTTGCTTTGGAGCCTAGAGTTTAAATACTGCATGAAAAACAACAGTTTGATGCAATGTATGCTGTTTCACCTCTGAACAGCCAGTTTGTTCATTTGGATAAGAAATAGACCACAAATGATCTGTTTAATGATGAGGAAAAATCAAGGTGCTGGGCCATCTGTGAGAGATGATTTTAATTAGAACCCCAACCCTGCAAATTAGCTGATGATGATCCATCCATTCTGATCCTTTCTTCATAATTTCAATTTTATTGTGCAGGGTCCACAAGCTGGTCATTGATGACGTGAGACCTGAAGATGAAGGAGATTACACCTTCGTCCCTGATGGATATGCTCTTTCACTTTCTGCTAAACTCAACTTCTTGGGTCAGTGCAGGGAGGGACTTGTGTAGGAGGCTTAAGATTCTCCACTAAGTGCAAAGCCCTTGAGATACTCACAATCATCACAGTTACAGTCCATGTGCAAAAGAGTGGCTGAATAGTGTGTATTTATGGTATTCAAAAAAGAAACACACTAAAACATGAGTTTGAGTTTTCTAAATTACTTCCACCACATATCTAGCCAATGTGTGCATGAGTGCATTACATGAAACCCTTGGAAAGGTTCCTCTATGCAAATATATTTGTTTGTTTCTCATTTTGGATTGCAAGGATTGCTGCTCAGTTTGCCAAACTAAATTGGAATTGCTATGAGCCAAAAAACCAACCTGTGCCACAAATTTATGAGGGGCTAAAAAAACAGAACACCCTTCCCAATCTTGTTAACAGGGATTTTTCCAAAGCAACTAATGACAAAGTGTGTGAATATTGCAAGGGGAAATGAACTGAAGAACTTTAGCTAAAATCCTGAAGCAAATTTTATTCCAAGTCTGGAGGAAATGCACCAAAACTCATTAGTCTAAACTAGGAGGAGACCACATTTTTGTATACAAGGGCCACAATTATTTTTGTTGCCATTGTTGTAGCAAGGACCACTGACAGTTAAATTGTGAAGTCACTCAAATGTATGGAGTTAATTTTTCTAGGATTTTTTTCCCTTTTGACTTTTAGATTATAATACCTGCTTCATTTTTCAATTTTAAAAAAGGAAAGTTATGCCCATTGCTGTGAATTTTTTTGTGGGTGGGGGGACTTCAGGAGCTTTTAAAAAAGGGTTCAGGGTCCTATGGATCATCAACCTGGGTACTGTGTGTGTATGCATGTGTTTAAATGAATGCTTCAGTTGCAAAACTTTTATGCTAAGTAAAGAAGCCACATTGCCTATTCTCTGACTTGCTCATGGATGTAATCTTTTGGATATGATTGACTTCAGTTTGTAAGGAAGTTTATGGTGCTCTTATTTCACAGGGGACACTATTTTGGGGGATGACACCACACCCTAATTGTATAGTGGCACAGAAAGTAACAATATAGATTTATAACCTCAAATATTGCCCAGAGGTTTCACTGCTGTTTTTTTCTTCTTTCTCTTTCCTTTTCTAGAGATCAAGATTGAATATGTCCCCAAGCAAGGTGGGTGGAATCTTTCAGTCTTGGCAGAATGTTGGCTAGGAAAGGAACCTCAGAATTCTTTCCAAGACAGCAAAATTCAGGCTTGTTGAGAACTGGTTGAATGAGTGAAGTGAAGAGCTCTCTCCCTTTTATCTCCCTACATGAAAGAATCAAAGAATGTTAACAGAAGCAGAGATGTCAGATGCAGACCAATGGCTCAGTGGCTGCATGCCGAAGGAACCCAGCCTAAAGTTTTTTTGCTGAGCCCAAGAACCTCACCTGAACAGCTGGAAGCGAGTCACAGTGTTCAGGGGGTTAAGGCATCCCCCATATTTGGATAGGTTACAACACCTGGGGCGTTTTAATTTAGAAAATAAAAGAAACCAAGTGAGAACATGATCTCATGAAGCTGAATGGTGGAAGCTTCAGGGCAGTCAGAATAAAATATTTCATCACGTAGCAAACAGTTATGGGTAGTCCTTGACTTCTAATCATATTAGTGACTGATTTAATGACTTTTTTGACATGGTTGTTAAGCAAATCACATGGTTACCTGTTGAATTTGCTTGTCAGAAGGCAACTGGGAAAGTTGCAAATGGTGATCACATGATCCCAGGATCCTGCAACCATCATAAATATATGCTGGTTGCCAAGCACCTGATTTTTGATCACATGTCCATGGGGACACTGCAACGGTCATAAGTGTGAGGACCGGTCATAAGTCACCTTTTTCAGCGCCATCATAACTTTGAATAGCCACTAAACAAATGGTTGTAAGTTGAGGACTACTTGCATATTTCGACTTTCATTGCTATAGGATGGAGGGACAGTAACCAGCTTGCATGGGTTAGGTGAGAAGAAGACTTGTCTGTAACTACAGGTAGTCCTCAACCTACGACCACAATTGAGCCCAAAATTTCTGTTAAGTGAGACATTTGTTAAGTGAGTTTTGCCCCATTTTACAACTTTTCTTCCCACAGTTGTTAAATGAATCACTGCAGCTGATAAGTTAGTAAACTGGTTGTTAAGTGAACCTGGCTTCCTCACTGACTTTGCTTGTCAGAAGGTTACAAAAGGTGATCACATGATCCTGGGATACAGCAAAGGTCATAAATATGAACCAGTTGCCAAACATCTGAATTTTGATCACGTGACCACGGGGGTGCTGCAAAGGTTATAACTATGAAAAACGGTCATAAGTCAGATTTTTCAGTGCTGTTGTAACTTTGACCGGTCACTAAACGGACTGTTGTAAGTTGAGGTCTACCTGTATTTGCCATGACAACTGAGCCTCTCCTATACAGGAGGAGGGAACTATCGGCTTCGAGTCTTCCTTGTGGCCCTTCCAGAGGCATCTGATTGGCCCAAGGATGCTGGACTAAATGCATTTCTTTAAAGGTCACAAGGCTCTTGTCTTCTAATAGATAATATGTACAGTTCCTATTCATGAAATGGAAATACCGGTAATTATCTTCATTAAGGAATAGTTCTTCTTTTTTGGCTATGAGCTGTTGACACAAACTAAGCAATGCTCCAGCTGAGGTAGACCCAGCGTTACAAGCAGCTCTCCATAAAAAGCCATTTCTGTGTGAGAGAATAGGCAGGCAACTAATTGTCAAGAGAAAGGTTATAATGACAACCCCCAACAAAGGGGCTCCAATTAAAAAAGAAAGAAAGAAAGGAACTCAAATCAGCCACCCCATGTTTGCTCTCTCAAGAGCTGTTAGTAGCTGTTGGTATCATTCCTGGAAATACCGGGTAATTCATTACTATTGTGGAGGAGAAATTGTTTCACTGTTCCTTCCGGTTTTCCCAGAACCCCCCAAGATCCATTTAGATTGTGGATCAGGGAAAACAAATGAAAACACCATTGTCGTTGTTGCTGGGAACAAATTACGGCTCGACGTGAACATCACTGGAGAACCTGCACCAACAGCAACTTGGATGAAGGGTAATCAAGTAAGTATTTGTTGGGTCCAAGTAAAACATATTAAAGCTTCCGTTTCAAAATCAGGAAGGCTAAAGCAAAGAATGCTAACTAATTTGTAACACTGCCCCTTTCTCAAAATTAACTTCTTCCAAATTTTGGAATCTGGGAGGATACTGATGGAAATAGCAGGTCCATGATAGCATCACACTTAGCAACTTAAAATGCTCAAGGTGGGACCTGCTTTGCCCATCCCAAGCCTTCAACCATAATTTCACAATAGAAAATTATGTATCAAATTAAATCTAAATTAATAAGGCCATTTTAAAGCATTTAAATGGAGAGGGATCATAATTGTAGAGCAGAAACCATATCTCTCTTTTGCAAGACTGGAACAAGCTTCTGAGGTTGCTTTTCGAAGGTTCTTCGGGCTGTCTATGCATGCAGTTTGGAGATAGCTGGAAGTGGCCTTGGAACCTCCCATGCAACCCTAGGCAAATGATGCTATTGCTGTAATGATTCATAGGGAACTGTTTTCTTCATGTTCCCATGTGTTACAAAGTACTTCATTAGTGCTTTTCACAATCCTAATTAAACTGAAAAGGACTAAAGAGACATTACTTACTATTATTTAAGAGATTTTATTACTTTTATTGCTTAAAACCTCTCTGGTAAGTCAAGCTTAACACTAAAAGTCCTCATTTTCTTAAAATACTGTAAGTACAATTAAATTGTCAGTAAAATAATGTTTCCGATGACAGCGTCCTTTCTGTGAGAATCAGCACTTCCTAAGTCAGATTCAATTAATGCTAATAATTAGGATTCAGCTGATTGTTCCACGAAGTGTTTTTAAAGCTTTTAATTATTTTAAAAGTTTCTTTTTTTTTATAGTCCCTGGTATATATATTCCAAATCTAATCAAAACAGTCGTGTTCTGTTTAAAGTTTATTTTAAATATCTTTTTTAAACATTGCAGCTTGTTAATAGCTGAGGCCAAGAGAAAAAAAGTACATTTTATTTAAAATAATTAAATGTAGATATTTTTAAATTGATGAGCTGATTCACACAACATGCCAAACCACCCAATCCTGTTCCAGGCTGAGCAAAGATGATGTGTTAAGCCAATAATTTTGTAAGGCTCCAGGTCCACACTGTTGAAAACTGCTTGGCCTATTGTGAGAGGCGTTGAGATTTGTTTTGGTTTTTAAAGCAACAGTCCATCTTTCTGAAATGCTGAACATTCTACTGCTCTTGGAAATCTTGGCTTCTTCATATATTTTCTTTCCAGTTTGCAAATTTCTAGATCCCCCTGATTTTCTCCATCATCCCTCAGGTTTTTTCAGAAAAAGAAGGCCGGGTCCGTATAGAAGAGCGTCAAGAGCTGAGCAGTTTTGTGATAGAGAGTGCTGAGCGCTCTGATGAAGACATGTATACTATCAAGGTGACTAATCCGGTGGGCGAAGACGTTGCCTTTCTCAACATCAAAGTTGTGGGTGAGTTAGTAGGTCAATGGGAATGTAGTGGTCCTTCTTTCTTCCCAGCATTTCTTAACATACCCATGTTTCCCCGAAAATAAGACCCAGTCTTGTATTTTTTTTGCCACCAAAAAAGGCACCAGGTCTTATTTTTGGGGGTGTCTTCCACTGATTC
The DNA here is from genome assembly GCA_003457575.1 of Thermophis baileyi. Lineage (NCBI taxonomy): Eukaryota > Metazoa > Chordata > Lepidosauria > Squamata > Dipsadidae > Thermophis > Thermophis baileyi. The sequence goes on along the minus strand of QLTV01002534.1, from coordinate 44,465 downwards.
ACCTCGGGGCGGCGGCACTGACAGCCCCGCCCAGCAGGAGCACACTGCCGGCCCACTTCTTGTTGCCGCTTGCGTGCGTCGCCACCGCCCTCCGTTTCGCTGTCAGAGGCCTTCAGGAAAGGCCTCTGCAGCCGAGAAATGGGCTCCGGATCACCGCACAAGCGGTGGCAAACGGCTGCAGAAGTGGATCGGCAAGGCAAGGCAGATGTCGGGGTTTTCGAGACCTGGTAAGTAGGGCAACTCCACTCCCCCACCCCCACCCTAGCTTAATTTTTACCTGTGTGCCTTGCCCCACCCCGTGCACCCCGGAGTGAGCGGGGTCTTAACTAGGGCTTATTTTGGGGGTAGGGCTTATATTGGGTTCACGTGTAAAAAATCAAGCTAGGGTTTACTTTTGGGGTAGGTCATATTTTCGGGGAAACACGGTATAACATTCTTGCTCCTTGTCTTTGGCAGATGTTCCCGATCCTCCTGAAGCTGTGCGTGTCACTTCTGTGGGAGAGGATTGGGCCATTTTGGTATGGGAACCACCCAAGTATGATGGTGGTATGCCTATTACTGGTGAGTACTTCAAGTTAATGTGGGTGGCTGTTCAGACACATGGGAACTAAAGTTAGGGAATGGTGGACTTCCTAGGCCATGGAATAAGGATAATCTCATCCTACTGCTTGACTCTCAGTCTTTAAGGGAGGCTATAGCATTGCCTAACACAGAGATTCTGTAACTTTCTAGGGGATCACCCTAAAAAGATACATGAATTGATGAGATGCCTCTCCTAAATAAAATTAATTATTTTAATGTTGGGCAAGAAATAAATTTACCACTCGATTTTGATATAAATTCATCTAGTAGTTTATTAAACATACATACATAATTTAAATTAATTTAAATTTACAGCTGTTTACATTCAGTGTTAATACATACTTCTCAAATTTTGTGGTATAAGAGATACCTGCTGTGGGCTCATTCAAGCTAAACGAAGAGCAAATCCTAGAATGAGGCTTAGCAGGGCACCTGATTTTTTTGCACAAGTTTGAATAGGTTTAAGAAAAGAATTGCTTGCCATCCCCAGGGAGCCTCAACTCACTGTTCAAGATCCCCTGGCCTAATGCCTCTGAATGCGAAAGGCAAATATAACATGGAGAAATCCATGCAAATCTATCCTCACAATAAAAAAAGCATCACAATTGCAAGAACATCTTTGCTCTTCTCTTCCAGCTATTTTTCTTTTAAAAGCTCTGCCCTTCACCATTCTAGCACATTCAATAATATTTTGATTATTTGGCTTCCTTGAAACTAAAACTAAAATAACATTGCCACCTATTGTAATCCTAGTCAATTTAACATTGCTTCATGTCTTGGTCTTCCTGTGGGATATATCCAACATTGGGATGTGGGAGAAAACCAGGAACCCTTTTCTTTGTGTATACACAGGTAATCCTCAACTTACAACAATTCATTTAGTGACTGTTCAAAGTTACAATGGCACTGAAAAAAGTGACTTATGACCATTTTTTTAAACTTACAACCATTGCAGCATCCCCATGGTCCTGTGATCAAAATTCAGACATTTGACTCATATTTATGATGGTTGCCGTGTCCCAGGATGATATGATTAGTTTTTGTGACCCTCTGGAAAGTAAACTCAATAGGGAAGCCAGATTCACTTAATAACTGTGTTACTAACTTAAAGAACTGCATTGATTCTCTTAACAACTGTGGCAGAAAAGGTCATAAAATGGGAGAAAATCTCACTAAACAACTGTCTCATTTAGCAACAGAAATTTTAGGCTCAATTGTGGTTGTAAGTCGAGGACTACAAGAAAGAGTCTCTAGAGACTCTAGAAAGAGTGCAGAGAAGAGCAACAAAGATGATTAGGGGACTGGAGGCTAAAACATATGAAAAACGGTTGCAGGAACTGGGCATGGCTAGTCTAGTGAAAAGAAGGACCAAGGGAGACATGTTAGCAGTGTTCCAATATCTCAGGGGCCGCCACAAAGAAGAGGGAGTGAAGCTATTCTCCAAAGCACCTGAGGGTAGAACAAGAAGCAATGGGTGGAAACTAATCAAGGAGAGAAGCAACTTAGAACTAAGAAAGAAATTTCCTGACAGAACAATTAATCAGTGGAACAACTTGCCTCCAGAAGTTGTGAATGCTCCAACACTGGAAGTTTTTAAGAAGATGTTGGATAACCATTTGTCTGAAGTGGTGTAGGGTTTCCTGCCTAAGCGGGGTTGTACTAGAAGACCTCCAAGGTCCCTTCCAACTCTGTTATTCTATTTTATTCTATTCTACACTACCTGTAGTTGGGATTTTACTTTTCAGAAATAACCTGAAGATTATAATTTTCCTGGACAACATTGTTGTAAATACTGGTTGTCCTCAATTTATGATCACAATTGAGTCTAATTGCAATTGTAAGTAAAGTTGCCACATGACTGGACTCAATTTTGTGACCATTGTCACAAATATTGTTAAATGTGTCACCATATTTGTTAAGCAAATCAAATGAATGTTAAACAAATCACATGGTCATAAATCTGAATGCAGCTTATCCAATGGGTGTCTTTTGCCAGAAAACAGCAAAAAAGTCACAAAATGTGATCATGTGACTGTAAGATGCTGCAACCAGTCATAAATGTGAGCCTGTTACAAGGCACCTGAAATTCAATCATATGATCGTAGGGCTGGTGTGGCAGTCATAACTTCAAGAATGGGTCATAAGTAAGGTTTTTTTTTAGTCCATCATAGCTTTGAATGGTTCTTAAGTTACTTGTCGTAAGTCAAGGACTACCTGTATGAGAATGTATTGTGCATCCTTTTAACATTCCCAAAACCACTCTAAACTCTAAGTTAAGAATAAATATAGAAAATGACTGCATGGTCAACAGAGTGCAAATCAGTGGTTAAAATATTAGGCTATAATAAATTCCATCCATATATCTATATCTATATCTATCTATGTGTATATGTATTATATGACTCTGTCTCTGTCTCTGTCTCTGTGTCTGTCTCTATGTCTGTCTCTGTCTCTGTCTCTGTCTCTCTCTCTCTCTCTCTCTTTATAAGATATGAGCTATTTACTATTTACTATTTATTTTATTTGTCAAACATGTACAAGATAGCAGGTATAGGTATAATCATAAACATAATCAAAGTG
>QLTV01002532.1:278187-288207 GCA_003457575.1 Thermophis baileyi | reverse complement strand
CGGTCTGTTTTATTGGAGGATAGGTGGGTTTAGCTGCATGTTGAGCTAGGATAGAACAATGTGGCTAGGCAATCTTGATCCCCTTTAATCACTTAAGTGTGACTGTGGTGCTCCTCGACAAAATATCCACCACATTGTGTCCGAATGTCCATCAAGAGCTTACACCGGCCCAATGTCTGATTTTTTTCAACATAGACCACCCTGTCCTTGAATGGCTGGGTGGACTGGACATTAACATTTGAACTACCATAAGTCCATGTATTTGCCATACGCTAAATAAATAAAACTTAAGTTGCTAAATTTGCTACAGCACACACACCTGGAAAGAGGGAGACAAAATCTGTAAGTTACCTTGATGAGTGACTGGTAGGCTAAAGAGTAGAGGGAAAAGGGTTTAATTTTAATAAGAGGGAGGGGAAAAGGAAGGAAGCGAAGTAAAGTTATTTGTGTGGAGAGGAAAATACTCTGCAAAGCTACCAGAGTGCAGCAAATGGCCATGTCATGGCAGAAACTGGGTCCTAAAGGGAGTCATACAAGGAGCAAAAAGCTTTCCAAAGAAAGTTTCCAAGCTTTTTGCTGCCTGTTTAACTCCCTTTAGGACCCAGCTTCTGCCATGGCCCTTTGCTGCAGGTGCTGAGGCCTCAGTAGCAAAGTATTTTCCTTCACCTCTCCACTCTTTTCCTCTACTCTTCAGCCTGCCAGTCAGTAATCAAGGTAAGTCACTTACAGATTTTGTCACCCTCTTTCCAGGCATGCAGTAAATTTAGCAAACGAGGTGGTTAAAGGGGATTAAGATTGGAGAGCAGAGGTGAAGAGTTTAGTGTCAGCATCTGGGGGGATGGGGGGAGATCAACAAGTCACCTTTTTTTGTTTTCTTTATTGAAAAAATGTGTGTGGGGGGGGGGGGATAAAGCAAGGGAAAGGTTTTGGGAAGCTGGTCCTGGAGCTGCCACTTTTGCATGCAGGGGACTGGTTTTCCCAAAGCCTAGCAAGAGTTAGGAGAGGCCTGCAGTCTCCCAACTGCCAGCTGATTGGGGCAGAAAGCTCCAGAAGCAGCCGCCATTTCTGCAAGGAATTGTTGGTGTGCTGAAAATGGTGGCCATTTCTGGGAGGCAGTCACATGGCCCAGGGATGAGTGGTCTTCCCCATCATGAGGTCCAGAGATCTTCAAAAGGTAAATGTGTGGTGGGTGACAGGGTGGGGAGCAGGCCCAAGGCTTGCAGGGACCCAGTGGGGCAGGATGGAGCGGAAGAGAGAGGCAGGGGGCACTGCAGCATCCCTGTGGTCAGTTGTAAGGGCAAATGCCCGTGGGGTTGCTGCAGCAGTTGTAACTTCAAAACAGGGTTGTAAGTAGCTTTTGGGAGGTCTGTTGTAACTTTGAATGACTGCTAAGTGATTGGTCATTAAGTGAGGACTACCTGTATTCACATGGGAACAGTGTAAAGCAGGGACTTTTTCTGCAAACATCTCTGCAAAGATGGTGGCAATGCAATATACTCACAATAAAATCTTTGGCTTTTCTGCTGTTTCTTCACCACAGTTTTGCCCAATGGACAGTTGTGGAGCCAGCCTGTGTCAAATCTGACCCTTGCACAACCCATGGTCTTTCTTTCTAATCTACCTTGCAGATGATTACATTGGGAAGGTGAATTAAGCCAAACTACAGATGCTCCTGAGAAATGATCAGACAAAATCTGGAAAATGCCATATTATTGCCACTTCAGGATCCTTGACTTGATGCTTTCTTCACAAACCAGGAATAAAAGCCAGAAAAACAATTGGGCAGTATATTTCCTTTATTCAAATAAACCAATTTCCAATCTCTTCATCTACTCCAGTGTTTCTCAAACTTGGCAAATTTAGATGTATAGACTTCAACTCCCAGAATTCCCAAGTCATCATGGGAGTGGCAGCCAATTCTGGGAGTTGAAGTCTACACATCTTAAATTTGTCAAGTTTGGATAAAATATGTGACTGTGGGAAGAACTTTGTATGCCACTTTGAGCCATTTGGTAAAGCACAAGAAAATAAAAAGTGGGTTGACATAACCACACCATGATTTTTACAACTATGGTATATTGAATAGTTCATAACCATCTGGATTCCCACAACATGGTAAACAAAAAACCAAACTATCTTAGGGCATCAAAGCCAGTCTTTAGTGAGGCTGGAATAATCTGACAATGATTTCTTGGAGGGCTGGGTCAGAGAGGGCACTGTCTTGAAAGTATAAAGCAGTTTCAGGAAATCAGTCTAGGAAAGAAGGAAAAGAAATTACATTTTTAATTTCTCTAATTCACAGAATCACTGTAGTCCATCTATCCAGTCTTTAAAATGCGCTTATATGCTGGACATTAAGCATGGCTCTGTCAAGCGCAGGAAATCAGGAGTCCAGACAGTTCAAATGAATATATAGGTTTATTGTATGCTAAAGCTCTCTACAAGAATCTGAACTACTAATGGTCAAACAAATTGGCAGTAGATAAGAATCAATGGCATTCAAGGTGGGCTGGACTTAGATCTCTTGTGGGCAGTGAAGGGACTCGAGACTGATGATGTGTTTGACCCCTTCCTTGGGCTCAGCCTGATCATCTACAGGCTCCCCATCTTCTACACAGGTTTGTTCCCTTGAATGACTGTCACTATCTAATCCTCCCATAAGTATAATTTCCTGGAACACCGCAGGATGGTGTGCCAAGCCATCCAGCCCAGGCTTTGTAGAATTTATACATCATGTTTCAATAATATTTCTACAAGAGACATGGGATATTAAGCCATTACAACTCAGGTTTCTATCTTATCTTTCCTAACCTAATACTGGATGTGGATTCAACTCCCATAATCCAAAGTCAATGTGGCCAGAGATCATGCTAGCTAGGAATTAAGGAAGATTGCAACATCAGTAGTGCTGCCAGGACAGGACAGAGATTTAAATCCTGAGCTCAAGATTAGCCTGCAAATGACCAAAAAAAGAAAAACAGTAAGAATGCACCTGGACCAGCTAAGAGATGTGTGTGTGTGTGCACACACGCACACAGTGGCTTCCCTGTTTTTTTAATCTATATGGATGCCCATTTCAAATACATGACACTGGGCATCTCACAATATTCAAATAAGGATAAACATGTATACATATAGATAAATAACAGCAGCAGAGAAAAACCACAAACAGCCATTAGCACAACCAGAAAATGAGCTCTGCCACATACTTGGGGTTCCAGACTTGAGCACAGAACCAGATCTTCAAGACCTTCAAAAGGCCAGCAGGATTGGGCTGATCATATTTTTGGAGGGAAGATGTTCCAGACCACAGCAGAAAGGCTCTCCTTCTGGGTCCCACCAGCTGGCACTCCTTAGCTGAAGGTACCCAGAGCATGTGCTCCTGACCAATCTGCTCAAATATAGAGGTTGAGTCTGTTTCACACATCCTTCTAAAGTGCCCACTATACATGCCCTGGTAATCAGAGCAAATGCACCTTTATGCTCTTTACAGTGTTCTGATAAACTCCACTCATGATGAGGAGATTCGGGAATTAAATTACCAATGCCCAGGTGTTTCAAAAGCAGTAACTATTTTTTTTTCCTTTGTAGCCTTAGCTCAGGGCTGTCAAACTTGCGGCCTGCGGGCCGGATGCGTCACGCGCTGGCCACGCCCGGTTTAGCAAAGGGGAAAAAAGTCCCGATACGTCACGTGACGCTGCCGTGATGACATGAGTTTGACACCCCTGCCTTAGCTTATAGAAACTGTTTGGTTCCTTCTATGAAGTGTTAACTTTATAGGGTTTCTTCCTTTTATATAAGTCATTTATACATGTATTAATGGTGTGCTGTATTTATTTAAATTCTGTGACATGGTCTTGAACTATAAATAAAAAAAATTAAACAAGTGGAAGACAGATACAGTACATTTAATTACAGGAAGTAAATGTCTATTTGTCTGTGTTAAACATGAAATAATTTCTCATACCATTTTGAAAGTGGGCCTGTAAGATGGTATCTCTTCCACAGGGCCCAATTCTTCTGGAGTGGAGGATAAGAGTCATCCTTGTACTGTTTCCTTCCCCAAGAAGGCAGGTCAAGTAGATACTTTTCATACTGATATCTTCTCCTAAGAGGCCAAAAAGTTACAGTTCCTCCTGTTATCCAGTGTAGTCTTTATGGGCCCTTATCAGATATGGGTTTTTTTCAGCCTTATCTATCCAGGTGTCAAGATGACACATGGCTATTCATTTTATTTCTCCAAAATTTTTAACTGGAGTTTTTCAATGCCATCTTTATTTCTAGTTTGTCAGAACTGCTCTGGTATTGGACAAATTGTTTGGTTCCTTGTACCTAGCAGGGCCATATAAAAACCTGCCCCTCACCATAGATTAAAGAAAGTGGAATGCCATTATTAAACTTCATGTTCAATATTAACAATATTTCATACCTCAAATACCAAATGGGTTAATTATTAGAATATTAATGTTCAAAGTAATTGAAATACATTCAAGATCATATCTTTTAGAAATATAGTATGCACAGAGTACCACTTTGGGAAGAATACCGTATTTTTCGGACTATAAGACGCACCGGTGTATAAGACGCACCAAGATTTCGAAGAGGTAAGAAAAAAAAAGTTTTTGCCCTCCCCCAGCCCCCAGGAGCACTCTGCAGACCTCCCAAACCCTCTGCGCACCCCGTTTTTGTGAAAAACGGGCTGTTTTTTGCCCGTTTTTCACAAAAACGGTGTTTTTGCCCTCCCCCGGCCCCCAGGAGCACTCTGCAGACCTCCCAAACCCTCTGTGCACCTGTTTTCATGCGGGGCGGGTCTTCGGGAGGCCAAAAATGGCTGTATTCGGTGTATAAGACGTACCAACATTTCCACCCTCTTTTAGGGGGGGGGAGTGCATCTTATACTCCGAAAAATACGGTACTTTGTTTTTTTTCTAATAAAATGGTAATATATAAAAAACAAGCATGGTAGAACTATAATCTAAAAGATTCAAGGCAGCATTAAAACATACTTAATTGCCAATACTAGTACATGTAGTTCTCGACTTACAAGCACAATTGAGCCCAAAATTTATGTTGCTAAGTGAGACATTTGTTAAGTGAGTTTTGCCACATTTTACGACCTTTCTTGCCACAGTTGTTAAGTAAATCACTTCAGTTGTTAAGTTAGTAAGAAGGTTGTTAAACAAATCTAGCTTCCCCACTGACTTTGTCAGAAGGTTGTGTTGGGAATGAACCAACAAAACAACTTGGATCGGTTGAAACAAAGAGATTTTATTAAAAAGAGAAATACTAAAATAATAGCAGTTTGCAAAATGCAGTGAGTATCCCAGCAGAGACCTCAACAAGGAGCTTGAGCCAGGAAGCCACACCCTTAGGTTTCAAAAACATTCTTTATATACAGTTCCTACCCCGACGGCTCAATTCCCTCCTCCTTTGGACCTATTGGATAGACCCTCCGGGGTTACAGCTAATCCGGTACGCCTAAAAATACTAAATTATATTTCTCATCAGCATCTCCCGTACCTATCCGTACCTATCTGTTATACATTAACCGTAAAATATTTTGTCTACGTAGCATCTTTCAGCCACCTAGCGGTCTATCCGTACCTAGCGTTAAGGAATGTGCAAGAGAAATGGGAGGATAGCTTCTACAAAACATAAGACTATGGTATCCTTTCTTATAAAAGATAATGCAGGACAGATATAATTTTCATACATACGTTTTTACAGGAGTATATGTATATATGTGTTATAAATGCTTAACAAATATAACAGATTACAATAGAACAAATGATTATAGCATAATAAGTTTCCCTTCATTTATTACCATTCCCTTCATTACTATTTTATTTTTGAATTTTCTTATTTCTTACAAATCCACCCTTTCTTTTCTTTATTACACTTTTCATAAAATAAAACTACTTCTGGAATCCCTTCAAACTTTGTCGTATTTCTTCAATATTGTCAAATTGTATAATGGCAGTGTGTTCATTTATATCATTCAACATCATCATCATATGTTTGTCTTTATTTTGTGTTACAGTTATCATACCTTCAATAGTGCTTTGTACCACATTCTTTATAACGGGTATAAGACATGGTAAACAGATTAATCCCAACATAACCATACCTGCCATAAATAAGGCTTGTTTCCAATTATTAAAAATCCCCCCCAAAAATCCTTCATTATCCAAAAGTCCTGTCCATTTTTGTACTGGAACATGAGCTATTTTTCTCATCCTATCTGTGATTTGTCTAATTACTTCCCCTGTATCATCAATTTCTAGGCAACAGTTGGTTAAATTAAATTTACCACAGACTCCTCCTTCTTTAGCTAGTAAATAATCCAATGCCAATCTATTCTGATAAATTGCTGTTCTCATTTTAGTATTCATTTCAGCCATAAGATCTAAGGCAAGCGCTGTCTCATTAGTTATTATTTCTACCACAGCTTGTAAGTGAATGATTCTATTAATCATATAGATTGGTGTTCGATACCCATACATTCCATCAGCTGCCCATGTAGCAGGATCATAGTAGGTTATAATCCTTTCTGGTGGCCAATCTTCAGGAGCCCATCCTATTACTCTCAATATTTTATCAGACATAAGTCTTTTTAATCTTTCTTGGGCCTGACTTTGCATTTTATCTTTTACACTTCTTATACTCCTGGATTTATATCCTGCTGCCCTAGCATCATCATAGACAGGCACACCCAAAACTTCTCCGTTTTGTATAGGAATGAGAAAGAAACTTGGTCTAATGGTCCCTAACACACAAGTACCCCTCCAATTTCTTGGTAAATGTGCACCGATGTCTTTTATTCCCTGCATTTTCTTCCAGGTCTTAGGAGGATTAATGTACCATCCTGTTAAATTCCTCCTGTCTCCAGCCCACCATTCTTGTTTGCTTTGATTACATGAGAGGACTCCTTCACACACCATTTCTCCAACTTGTTATCCTAAATAATTTCTTTTAAAACAAGTTCTTCCAATTATCTCATTCTCCAATATCCAAGCTCCTTTTTCTGAATAAACTGAGTACCGTTTATAACTGTAAGGTTTACTTGGTTACAATTTTCTTGCCCACAACTAGTACCATAGCTTCGTATTCTTTTTAAAGTTATTAAAGGTTCTTGTTTCCCTCCTGTTATCCATCCTACACAACTCCACCACTTATACCTTACATTACTTATTGTGCAGGAATCTGGAGCACACATATACTTTTCATCCTCTATATAGGCTTGAATCCAACCAATATCTCCACATCTATCTACTGCTGCATAAGTATTTGTTGCTTTACATACATCAAAAATTACAGAGAAAGAAGTTTCTAAATCATGTTTCCACTCTGACTGTCCTAACAATTTCTGATTTATTTTCCCCCCGCTCCTTATTTGTAGAGCCCATTGCCTAGGGGCCTTGCGAGGGTCATAACAGAATGTCTCCTTTTCTTCTGTACACTTAAGAGTACTGTGTTCCATTATAACTACATGGAGCACTCTTTCCCTCACATTTACGGGCTGTATGATATTTCAATGTTTTTGTGATTTTACCTTTTGTGTTAGTAATAGTTATGCATTCTTCACACTCTTGTCATCCCTCCAAAACTCCAATAATTTCCCAGAACAGTAAAATCTGAAAAATGTTAATCATTCTAGAAGAAGATCGTCAATAATGATGATATCACACTCTTCTGTACAATCAGCGTGGTAGGGGGCACAGTCTGAACAATAAATACAACAGCAACACTCATACCAACATATGCAATCACAGAACCAACACATCAGGAAGGGGTATAGTCTCTGGCTCTTCTCTCTGATCTTTTGGACACGATATAGGAATCCACTCCTCCCTTGCCCAATATGCCACTAATGCCCACAATATTACCAACACTATACCTAACCCAACTCCAATGTCCAGTATCATCCATCAATGTTTGAACACTGGAAACTTTTCTCCAAGTAAAATAATATCCGTCCACATTTTCACCATATCCCCACTACATATATAACAAATATCAGCATAAAAATTTCTTAAGAGGAGGTGATTTAAAAAGGTCTTTTTCCCAACCTCTATCTTCACTCAATACAATTCCCTCCTCACCAGTTATTCTAACAGTTTTGTAAACTTTATTTTTAACTTTTAACACCACGAATATGCTTTCCCAGGTTGTGTTCTGACCTAGGCTTCCTGATAAAGCATAAATCACAAACGTAGTCCCAAAAACCTCTTTTTATTTCAACGGCTGTGAATTATGTTCATTCACAGCCGTAATAAGTCCCAAACAGTTTTAATTAGTCCGACAGAAGTCTGCCACAGTCTTTCGGGAGAAGGCTGATAAGCACCCACCTTTATCTCTCTTGACACGCTGCCAAAGACCTAATTGGCAAGTAGCTTTGCAAGGCCAAACGGAGCACAGAGTCAAAACGGAGCTGCTGAGTTACACCGAACAGAAATGAACCAAGTTGCTTCCTGCAATGCTCACATCCGTTTGCTCCTCTTTTATGTCCTATGGGAGGGCCAATCATCTCCAAGCCTTACTCCCAAGTAGCCCTTTTCCTCATGTCCATTTGCTCCTCTTTTATGTCCTATGGGAGGGGCCAATCATCTCCAAGCTTTACTCCCGAGTAGCCCTTTTCTTCCTTAACTGTTCTTGCCTTCTGGCAGCTCTGCGCATGCGCGCATTGGGAACAGGCTCCCCCTGTTCCTCTGCCTTGCTGATGTCAGCCTCTGGAGGCTCCGGAGTCAGCACAGACCTCCCAGATGGCCCGGGCCCCATCTCTGCCTCCAACACAGAGCCTTCTCCAGACTCCAGCTCTGGCCCATGTTCCTCCCCAGCCTCCTCGCTGTCCGACTCTGCTGCCAGCTTACCACAACACTATCCCTCACCGCAGGGCCCTTCCCCTGGGTCTGGCAATCCTGATGCGGCCGTGACAGGAATTGGTCATGGAAGGCTTTCACCAAAACAGGTGCATGTACAGAGGTTCACGAAGCAGTGCAGGTATTGCTCCATGATCCCGATGACTTTCTCAGTCCCGCCGTCGGTTTCTGGATGATGCGCCGACGACAGGCAGATTTTCACATCTAAGGCCATCATCAGCCCTTTCCAAAACTGGACTGTAAATTGGGACCCTCTGTCTGAAATGACCCTATCGGGTAGGCTGTGCAGCCGAAAGACATGTTGGATAAACATGCGGGCGGTGGCGCGAGCCGTCGGTAACCCACGACGTGGAATGAAATGCGCCATCTTCGTCAGCATGTTTACCACCACGAACACGGTCATGAATCCAGAAGACAGAGGCAAATCCGTCAAGAAGTCCATGGAAATGGCGCCCCAGAGGGGACTTCCGGTTGGCGTCACGTCGGAGAGGGCATGCCGACGAAAACCTCGTAAGGCTCGCTCGGCTTTTTGTATAATCGTGGCCGTGTTAGGCAAGGAACGCTCGTGAAAAGAGCACCGGTGGAGAGGGGAAGCCTCGGAGCCCCAGAGGGAGAAAGGCGATCTCCTGCACGGGCGAGAGGCGCCTTCAGATCGTGTGTGAAAGGGACCGGCCTGTTAATGGCCGGTCGGAAGACGTGACAGCCAGATGTTTTAGAAGGAAGCGGAGAAGAATTAGCAGCAAACGTATTTGAACTGGGAGAAAAGAAAAGGAGACCTGTTTGGTGAGAAAATAGCCTGAAGGAATGTAAGCACGAAAGCGAAAGCGGGTGCGGACTGAGGAAGCGGCGAATGTAAATCGGAGAAGAAAGAGGTGAAGTAAGTGTTGTGAACTGATTGGAGAAGTGTACGAAGAGAGCCGAGAAAGGGCTGTTTGAACTTTCTGCAGTTGGAGAAACGGAGAAAAAGAAGGTTTCTTTTAAGAGCGGTGACTTGCAGAGGAATAGAAGTAGAAAGATTTGGTCGGGAGACGGAAGAGTGGTACAGGGAAGAGGAATTCTATGAGAGAAGACTGTCAGTGGATGAATGGTGGACAGTGACAGTGCGAAATAGCAGGAAGGAAGATATCTTGGAAGCTTTCGG
>QLTV01002532.1:236183-262497 GCA_003457575.1 Thermophis baileyi | reverse complement strand
TTCTGAGAGCTCTTTTCTGCGAGGCATGGTTCACATCAGACAGTGCTTCTTGAAACCAGTAAACCCAAACCAGGTGTGTGTTTTTAAAGGGCAGGACAGCTGTCAGCAACACATCTAATATCATCACACTGATTGGAGTCAAGGTTGGCTCACTCCTGGCTCCAATTAGCTCTTGGAGAAGTCATTAGGCTAGGGGCTCACATACTTTTTCCTCCCTGCACTGTGAATGTTTACCTGGTATGTTCAATTAAACCATGGCAACATCTAATGTTTGTGTAGTATTATTTTAAGCAGACTGCGTTTTTCTATTGTTGTGACTTAGATGACATTCAGAGCACATTTTATGACCAATTCATGCAAAACTCCACGTAATCCCAAGGGGTTCACATACTTTTTCTTGCAACTGTAAATCAGGTCCCTTCCCTCTCTTTCTGTTTTCAACCGATCACTATTTAAAACAGGGATTCGTGTTTCGTTCCGCGCTTCTGAACAGTTGAGCCGACCTTGGACTGTTGAAATCAACAGGGCATGCCTTCCTCACTCGACCCCACCGCTCAGGGCATCAGAAGAAAACAAAAGAATGCCCGCATTCTCCACCAATTGTTGGCAATGAACCAACAAAACAACTTGGATCGGTTGAAACAAAGAGATTTTATTAAAAAGAGAAATACTAAAATAATAGCAGTTTGCAAAATGCGGTGGGTATCCCAGCAGAGACCTCAACAAGGAGCTTGAGCCAGGAAGCCACACCCTTAGGTTTCAAAAACATTCTTTATATACAGTTCCTACCCCGACGGCTCAATTCCCTCCTCCTTTGGACCTATTGGATAGGCCCTCCGGGGTTACAGCTAATCCGGTACGCCTAAAAATACTAAATTATCTCTTTCCTTTGTTTCCTCATATTTCTCATCAGTCTCTCCTGTACCTGTCCATACCTATCTGTTATCAAAATATTTTGTCTACGTAGCATCTTTCAGCCACCTAGCATTAAGGAATGTGCAAGAGAAATGGGAGGATAGCTTCTACAAAACATAAGACTATGGTATCCTTTCTTATAATAATGCAGGACAGATATAATTTTCATACATACGTTTTTACAGGAGTATATGTATATATATGTGTTATAAATGCTTAACAATTAAATATAACAGATTACAATAGAACAAACGATTATAGCATAAGTTTCCCTCAATTTATTACCATTCCCTTCATTACTATTTTATTTTTGAATTTTCTTATTTCTTACAGTTGCAAAAGGTGATCACATGCAACTGTCATAAATATGAGTTAGTTGACAAGCTTCTGAATTTTGATCATGTGACCATAGGGATGCTGCAATGGTCGTAAGTGTAAAAAATTGTCACTTTTTTTTCAGTGCCACTGTAACTTTGAATCGTCACTAAATGAACTTGTAAGTTGAGGACTACCTGTACTATAAATACATTTTTGCTGAACACCAAATAATTTCCATAGGACTGGATAAACAGAGTTTCACAACTGGTATGCCATGCAGAAGCATAATTCCCCCTTTTCTCCTCTGAACCATGGTGAGTTGAATTAATCTATGAGCTCACACTGTATACTGAACTTTCAAGTAATTGCACTGGTTCAGCCACAAACTAGCCAACCACACACAGTGAAGTTAGTTTAGCATGCTGTGAAAATCCAGAAAAATGTCAGTAATGGCTGTGCAAACACAGCTATGATGTCAGAAGATAGCATTGAAATTTAATCCAGCCTCTAATAGAAATCCCAAGTGGTTGCAGCAGAGAGATAAGCAAGCTAGCAATATGTAAGGCTCACTCCATCAGCTCAGGGAAGATGCCAGATTTCACATCTTTATCTTCTTTAGCAGCCATTCCAGGGGTGGGTTCCTCCCGGTTCGGACTGGATCGCCCGAACCGTTAGCGACCAGCTGGTGACGTCACGGATCCGGTTCGGTCAGTGCCAGTCTGTGGGCGCCGCCATCTTTTTTTTGAATTTTTTTTATTTTTTTTTATTTTATTTTTTTTTTTTTATTTATTTTTTTTTTTTTTTTTTTTTTTTTTTTAATTATTTTTGTTGTTATTGGTGGTGGAGTGGGGTGGCTTATACTGACCTTTATTCCTTCACCCGAAGCACAGCTGATCAGCTCCTCAGCTGTGTTTCGGGCTGATTGCAGCTACTGAGCATGTGCGGAAGCAAAATTGCACGAGGGAACACGCGAGCGGAGCGAGCGCGTGCGCGCAAAACGTTGCAATGCGAACCGGTGGGGAAGGTAAGTGGAACCCACCCGAGCCATTCCATCAGTTTAGCTGAAGGATATTTGGCTACTCCCTTTTGTAGACCATTTCCATTTTAAAATGATAATTTTATGCAGTTTTATGACAGGAGGGAGTCCTAGGATCTGCTTGCAATAGTAGAGTTTAGGAGGGCATACATACACATATACACATAGAGTTACATTTATAGGCACACACAGACCACCCTTCTTTCCCCCTAGCAGAACACAGAATGACAGTTGGCAATTTCAGTGAAGCTGACATTGCAAGACCCAAAAATGTTAAAGCTCCCTCAGTATGTGTCCCCTTCTCAGTTACCCAAATGACTTCTCCTGCTCATGTTCTGGAAGTTTCTCTTTCTGCCAGGCCTACTGACCATAAAGTGCACTTAAGGCAGGAGTCATGTCATCAGATCATCTTTTTACAGAGAGGGCTTAATGGTCAAGATAGGATCAAAGACAATCTGAAAAATGTTGCAGAATTGCAGCAAAACATTTTACACACTTCCCTCATTGTGCTTAGAATCACTGCAAAATATTTGTTTATAACACAAAGCCACAATAAATTATTTCATAGCTGCATAGTTTAGTGTATTAAAATGTATTTGATTTATGAACTCTTATAATTGTTTGTAACAAGACTGTAAAAAAACCCCTAATATCTTCATACTGCAGAAAACAAAACACAACTGGGAGAGAACTTCTCTAAAACTAACCAATGAATTCATGACTCAGCTGACTAAGCTCAGCATATAGCTCATATTTATAACTACTGTTTACAACTTTTCCAGGTGTAAATTAAGTGATCTGCAATACAGAAAGGTCAGATGATACAGCATGAGTTATACCAGCACCTTACCACCAATCCTGTGTAATCAGAATGCAGTGGAGGTTACTTATAACAGTGCTTACTAAACCTGGTGAAGCACCCAAAATAGGGTAAAAGTGGTTTTTCTTTGGGTAACAACACACAAAGCCATTATCTAATCACAACAGGGACATTTAAATTGACTTAAAAGTGTTTTAACTACATTGGGTAAAGAGGACTTTCTGATAAGTGGTTTTGGGTCATGAAAGAAAGTTTGGGAAGTACTGACTTACACAAAAGGGTTGTAAATCATTAGAGGTGGTTCATGCAAGCAAGCCAAGCTTTGTGCTACAGATACAACCAGAAACAAAAGATCAACAATCTTGATTTGCAAGAAAACTGATTTCTAATTTGCAAAAAAAGTAATCAATTGGAATCCAAGAATGAGCAACACACACAAACAAGTGTTCACAAGTCATGTAAACCATATTTTGATAACCATTAATAACCATGTTCACCATAAAACTAACCAGTATGATTTACAAGCCACACTGAGTTCACATAACATGCTATGTCAAAACCAAGCCACACTACTATATGCATATTGTTTGTACTCTATGAGCCCAGGCACATTACCTAAGATCCTATCTCTAGGCTGCATCTTCGTATTCCCACATTAGATGAGAAAGCACAAAGGTTAAAAGGTAGAGATTCTAAAGGAGGAAAGCTTTTTCAAGCAAAACAAGCATTAACAATTTGAAACCTGGCATGCTAGCTATGATGAAGCCTGGATTTGTAGAAAATCTGAATCTTTTTGGCTTTTGTCCAAGGGAAGCAGGCATCCTTCAATAGATAAGAGGTAGCCAGTTTCTGATCACCAAAAAGATTTCATATGTCCTTTGTTTGCATGTATTGATTTGAAAATGTATATGCAAATTTAGCCTGTAATTTGAACATATAGATTTTCTGTATTGTCTCAACGTTAGGTACTGTACCCAGATGAAATGCAAAGTCAAAATGCGAATGTCAACATAGTGGAAAGGAAAGGCTGTTGTGATTCTGGTAACCTCTGGGCTGGTTGCACAGCCTGCTGTCCAAGAATTGCTTCAAGGGCTCTATCTCAATCTTTAGAAGCTGTTTCCAACCAAATTTGGATGGGACATTTCTTCAGACAATGGATGACTTCAAACTGTTCTCTAAATGCTCATAGGACCCACACTATTTTACATTGCATTTACATTTTTAAAATTTCCTTTTCCTCATGCTAAATAAAAGAAGTGGATATTTAAAAAAAAAAATCCACATTGTAGAACTAAACTTCCTTCTCACAGAGAGGATTGCAGAGGTTGGAAGAAGCAAGAGGAGAAAAAGGCAGGCATTTTCACACGGTCCTTTTCTTCCTTGTTTGCTGTCAAATACTTTGAAGTACAAATTGAGACCTGCCATCATCTCTGGTGCTAAAATGAATGGCTAGAGGAAGCATGGATGAATTGCTGGAGAATTAAATATACATTCAGACTCCCTTTCCCACCATTTCTCCAGCCTGCCTAGCTTTATTATGTGAAAATAGACAAGTGACTTAGAAGCAAAACATAACTAAAGTTAGAATTTTTTCCTTTTTAATCCATTGATCATTTAAAAAAAAAAAGCAAGAGTAAGCAAAAAGAAAAAGAAAAAAGAAAAAAGTTGATACAGGAATATAGTATCAGTAAGTGTACAAAGGAATTACTGAGAATGTAGTTAGTACTCAGTATGTTGCTGAGAAATTAACCATAAAAAAGTACATTTAGTAATTTTAACTTGAGAGATTTGAATCCGAGATATGTGCCAACATTTCCATTATTTGTTGATAGAGAAAAACTAAAAATATATTAGTTTCTAACCTCTTTATTGTATTCTGACCTACGTGTAATATTTATAGACATTTGTTTTGTTTCTCATTGCAACTCTTTAGTCAGTTTTTTCCCTTTAAAAACCATACTCTAAATACTTATTTGCCTTGCTGGGTAGTATACTGTATAACGTGTGGAAGCCATTCTTGCTTAAATTTGATTAAATCTCTGTTGTGAATATATGCTGACTTTTGTTTCAAGTAGAGCTAAACCTTGGGCAGCCACACATTTGGAGGTGTCATAGACAGATTTAGCTCCACATCCAGTTTTCCTTACCCTTCAGTGGAAGACAGGAAGCTTGGACAGATACGGCCATGTCCATTTTTTCTGGGCTTTAAATCTAACAGTGTTAAGGAAATTAAGGTTAAACTAGAAAATAACCTAGTGCCTTCAGCAAAGCTGAGACCAAGATCACACAATGCATTAAGCAGGAAGCATATTATTTTAGAGCTTAGCATAATATAGGAATCAAGTCTCACACCTTGCTCCTGTGACATAGGAAGAACAGGGATTTTTGTGTTTTGGTCTCCATGTTTAGTATTTTGAAAGCAATTTTCAATACGGTGATATCATTGATAAGGATAGAGATTCAAGGGGGGAATGGGTATGTTTGTGCTGCAGAGACTTAGGGTGTTATTTAACCAGAGTGAACATGCTTGTCCCATGCAATTGTCTCCATCTCATTTTCAGCCCGAGACTAAAGCATCATTAGTCTGAATTGTGATTAAACTGGTACAATCCACATCAATATTCAGATGAGTAAAATCTGAATTTTTTCAAATTTTAATGTAGTCAGATCACCTCGATGTTGGATAGTTTGATACCTTTTGGCATCTTCTGGGTGGTGTCTCCTCTCCTGGAGCCCTGGGTACTTTCCTTTTCTCTCACTTATTTTCCTCTCTAGCATGGCAGAGCTGTCAGCTGCCATTGTATGAATTAATACCAACAGCTCATCAGCATTCTAAAAAATCTGGGTATTTGGAAAGCTAGCTGCTTTACAATACAACTTGTGTTGATAGCAGGTCTAATTGTCTTTCAAAACTCAAGTTTTAAATTACAAAAAAACATCATTGAAAATGGGCTGTTTTACCTCTGCATTTTGCTAGTTGTGACTTGTAGGTCCTAGAAGGCTACAAAATAAAAGGGGGGTTACCTATCCCTTTCTGCTGTAGGCTGTTCTGTAAAGCTTTAAAAGGTCCCTCATATACTCAGTACTATTAACTGGACATCATCTAGATGCATGGACTAACTTTCAGAATTATCACCAATGGCCATGTTGATTAGGGAATTCTGAGAATTTAAGATCTGAAGAGGACCCTGATTGGAGAAGGCTGAACTTGAAATCAGTTGGTAGGACCAAGATGAAACTTAGTAGAGCAGCTTGTAGAATCTCAACTTGATTGGCTTTTGGACGCAATACTGCTTCATTCTGTAAAAAATACTGGTTAGTTGTCCATTTTTATGGTTAGTGTCCTGCTATTAATTCAAAATGAAACATTCTAACACAAAACAAACATGTAGAGAGCTAGTTTTATTTTTGTCAGTTCTCAAATTAGCAATGGAAGACTGACAAAGCTCTTAAGAATTTGAGCAATGCACTTAATTATTTTGACTAATCATTAATGAACAGTGGCTGGGTTCATGCATCATTCTAAACTGCTTTGGCCGAGTATGTCATGTGAACCCAGCCATCACTAACAATTTATGGTTTAATGTCATGAACAATTCAGCCTATAGCTTCAACAAAACTACCCATGAGGGTGAAGGTTTGTTCTCCAAGCTTGTGGGTTGGTTTCAGAACGTTTCATTACCAGGCTATGTAATATCTGCAGCAGTTTAAGGCACAGGTGTCAAACTTGATCACATCATGGGCCAGATTGTGACATATCACAATGTTTTTTGCCTTTGCAGAGCCAGGGTGGACATGGCCTGCACATGACATATCCAGCCCACAGGCTGCCAGTTTCACAGGCCTGGTTTAGGGGAGGTCAGTGTTCTTCTGTTTATAAGGGCTTCAGGTGTGGGTCTTGTAATGGGCCAGGTGTGTCATCAGTGAGGGTCTTGTGATCAGGTGGTCATTGGGAGGTGAACTGCTGGTAGGGGGGGCTTGCGTGGGTTGGTTGAGGGTTGGTTGAGGGTTGGTACTGTCTCTGGTTGATTTGGATTCTGGGGTTCATAGGCTGGTTGTAGGTCAATGTGTCTGTTGATGGAATTGCTTGTGGAGTGCCAGGCTTCAATGAACTCATAAGCATGGTGGGTGGTAGCATGGCTGATTATTTTTGTGTTGCTCCAATTGAATTGGTGGTGTTTGGTGTGGGTGTGGGTAATTAACTACCCATGGTTTAGCATGCTACAGTATGTGATGTTAGCCATATGGTGATGATTCATGTTGTATTCTGGCTGGAAATTGCCATAGCTCTAGTTGGAAATAATGGTGGATACTTTGCACTATAGAGTTTAAGACCCAAGAAAGATTAAATTAAATTTCAAACATGGTCCACATTTAATCATAGCTCAAACACACTTCCTGAAAATATTTTCAGCAGCTTTATTCACAAGAATCTTAAGTCTGAGTGATTAAATGAGTCACTTCACTCAAAAGGAACAATGGAAATATTTTTAAAAAAACATTCATGGGCTAAGCCTTAAATAAAAATTATTTGTAATCTCAATGACCACCCCTTTCAAAGAAACTGGTATTTAAACATCTTGCTTCACTACCTTCTCACTCCATACCAGGCTAAAGCAGGCCTCTGCAGCCTGGTCATGCATATTGCCCATATACTGTAATACTTAAAATGCTCACATTAACTACTTTTATACTAATTCCTGCAGTCATATTAGGTCTGTGCAAATTCCTAAAGGGCTTTTGTTTTAACAAAAGGTAAACAAGCCACTCTTTCAAAGCTGCTTCACAAAGCAACATGCCTCCCTCCCACTTCTAAAACCAAAGCAATCATGTTTTGATTTGTTCACTCCTGAGGCTTTCTCCAGCAGTTCCAAGAAGTGAAAGAAGATTCTTCAGATGGTACTGACAACCAGAAAAAGTGATGCAAGGCAAATGAACCATTACTGTGTCTGTGGCACAAAAACCTTGTAATCCAAGCAAATTGTGGCAACCTCATCATAATCTCTCTCTACACTGAAGGACACACATGGACTTTGTAGTATTGTACTTGCTAACATTTTTTTTAGTTTGCTTATTTTTTTCTGTTTCAAATCATGTTAATAGTTTATCAAACCATTGCAGACTGGAATGTAGAAAGCTTTTTACTGCTACCACAGATGGATTGATCCATACATTGTAACATTCCTGACCTGCAAGATAAACTATCTTTGCTCTCCAGGTGAGGATAGGATAGGAGTGTGTTTGTCTTAAAACAGGTTGTCTGCAGTTTGTCTTCAGATTAGATAGAGAACTCTTCAGTGTTAATTGACATCTGGTTTGACTCTAAGTGGACTCTAAGTAACACTAACTTTTTTTCTTAACATTCTAAACTCTCACATTTAAATGATCATGCTAAGAATATTATGGGTTAGCATGCACTGATACATAATTACTGAGCATGCTCTCTTGAGGCCTTTTGACTCAAATTATGCTAGCCAATTAGACAAAACTTTCCAAACCCAATATGTCTGAACTGTATATGACAGTGATGGCTAACCTTTTTCTCTTCGCGTGCCGAAAGCGCACGCGCAACAGCGTGTGTGCACGCGTGCCGGCACCCATAATGCAATGCGCATGTGACACACACCCCTGCGCATCCCCATGCCCCCCACGCATGCACGCGTGACCTCCCCGCGCTCCCCCCACCCCCTCCGGACGTTTTGGATGCAGGTAAGTGCAGGGTACGCATGGAGGCTCAGGGAGGGCGAAGAACGGGCCTACCGGAAGTTCGGGAACGGGCCTGTTTCCGTCCTCCAGAGCCTGGGGAAGCCGCTTTCACCCTCCCTGAGGCTCAAGGAAAGCCTCCGGAGCCTGGGGAGGGCGAAAAACGGGCCTCCCAGAAGTCCGGAAATCAGCTGGCCGGTGGGAGGCGCGCACACATGCACGGTGGAGCTGAGCTGGGCGATGGCTCGCGTGCCAGGAGAAATGGCTCTGCGTGCCACTTCCGGCACACGTGTCATAGGTTCGCCATCACGGGTATATGAAGTTACTTCTCCCTTTCCTAAGGGTCTTTCTACCTTGTACCTGTGGGAGAACTATCCTTTACGTATGCATAAATAAAAGATATTTATCTACCTTTCTGGCTCAGATGCTATTTTGGCCAAGGGCACATGGGGCTAAAGAACTTTTAGCCATGATTTATGGCCAACAGCACTTATATAACCTTTAAAATAGGGGTGAAATTCAGCAGGTTCTGACAGGTTCTGGAGAACCGGTAGCGGAAATTTTGAGTAGTTCGGAGAACCGGCAAATACCACCTCTGGCTGGCCCCAGAGTGGGGTGGGAATGGAGATTTTGCAATATCCTTCCCCCAGGAGTGGGGAGGGAATGGGAATTTTGCAGTATCCTTCCCCTGCCACGCCCACCAAGCCATGCCCACAGAACCGGTAGGGAAAAATTTTGAATCTCACCCCTGCTTTAAAATGCACCATAAGCATTAGAAATGAATTTGAATTTTTACAAGAAGCAAAATGCACAGGAATAAAAATTCATAAAAGTTGCAAAGGAGTTGAAAATGTTAATATCACAAAATGACTGCAGGCTGCCATGGTAGAGGTAACAGGCACAATGACAAAATGGCTTTTTAAAATAAACTATAAAAATTTAAAAGTAATACTTTCAACAGATAAAGTTGAATTGCATTACATTTTCTTTTCTTTTTTTTAAGTTTTATTGGATTTTTATTTTTAAATATACATCAATATCCATTCATGAACAGTGTGGCCTCTGGGTATAATTCATTTTGATACAAGTAGCGATAATAATAATATTTGTTAT
The DNA here is from genome assembly GCA_003457575.1 of Thermophis baileyi. Taxonomy (NCBI): domain Eukaryota; kingdom Metazoa; phylum Chordata; class Lepidosauria; order Squamata; family Dipsadidae; genus Thermophis; species Thermophis baileyi. Next base: position 252,592 of record QLTV01002532.1, on the reverse strand, counting down.
ATTAATCAAATTTATGTAATCCTAGTATTAATATACATGTTTGTTTTAAAGTAGTCATTCAATATTTCAATGTTCCATTTTAATGCCAATGATATTATTTAAGCATACATAGTAATGCCATCTTTCAGCCTCTAGTCTTTCCATCTAGTTATTGCTTACATTCTATTATATAAAAATTATATATGATAATATTCCCCGTTTCTTATTTCTACCTCTATTCTAGCTTCTAGTCAGGCCACCATTACTAATACTAGTGTTAATACACATGTTTATATTAAGACATAGTCCTTCATTATTTGGTTGTTCAATGTTTCAATACACCATTCTAGTACCAATCATCCTATTATTTAAACATACCTAATAGTACCATCTTTCAACCTCCAATCTTTCCATCTATTGCTTTATATAAAAGTGTGCATTCTTATTTCTACCTCTATTCTAGTTTTTAATCAGGCCATCATTATATTAGAAAAAAAAGAAAGAAAAAAATAATTCCTTTCTATCCATCATCTCTTGTCCGTTTTAATACTTCAATTCTTACTCGTTTTTTATTTTCCCTTGGTTTATTTCATCAGTCATTATTATCTTTATCGTCTTCTCCTTCTCATCTCCTTGCTTTATTTGCTGATTTGTCTGTTCTGTCTTTTCCTCCATTCTTTCCGTTGTCTCTTCTCTTTCCTGGACTCTTTGATCTTCATTCATTATCAGTTGTAGGATATTTTCTATTTTCCCATTTATGCCTTGCCCTAGGTTCTTCATCTCTCTGTGATTCTTTGTCATAGTATCCCTAATTCTTTGAAACATCAATGCCATTTCTTTTGAAATCTCACTCATTTCCCCCTGAAGGAGCATCTTGTGTTATTTTGGTAAGTCCCGCTCTTACTCAATAGTCCAAAAACAATATATTCAGGTCCAATGTTGCTCCTCAGAAAGTTCAATAATCACAGTTCTTTACATCTCAGGATTATTAATCTGTTCCATTTAAGTAGTCCAGGTAGCTTTCCAAAAATCAAAAGTCACTTTACTTAAAGGTCTTCCTTATTCTCACAATAGAGTCCAGTAATCATAAAGTAGATAGTTATAGAACAGTGAGTATCACCACAGTCTTCCAGATGGATGTTGTTTTTCTCCAGTGCGCTGCTTGGAGAATCCAAGTGTGGGTTGATTTCTATCTGCTAGCCAGGGACTGAGTTGATACATTTCTTTGGCCACGCCTCCTCTGCTCAGCTGAGCCGGCCAGTTTTTCGACTCAGTCTAGCTAGAGAGGACGTGATTAAATTTGCTCTTCAACAATTAGGCCTATTAATTCAAATTTATTGCTTGGATTCTCCAACAACGCCTTCTGGAGCTGGGAATTCGAAGGAGCAGGTTGGGAAAAGGGTTTTTTTCCCTCGCTCTGCAGCCTTGGGCTGCTCAGTTTATAGCTGCCGACGCGTGTGCTGGTCTACCCGGGTCCGCTCGGTCGACCGCCACCGCCTTGGGCCATCACGTGGCAGCATTCCGGAGCCCGACCCGACTCCTGGGGGTCTCTCCGACGATCGTGGGCGCCTGCCTCCCCTGCATTATTGCCGCCGGTGAGTGCGCTGGTTCCCCGGCGAGCCAGCATAACTGCCACCACCTACCCAGCTCCAGTCTTTAGGGTGGCTCCGGAGTCGCTGTCCGGGGCGCTGGACAGCCTCCGAGGACCGGGAGCTCTCCCGCGCGGCGCTAGGAGTCGGAGTTCCGCTCTCGCACCATTTTGTTTTGCTTCCGTGCCGAGAGGTTGCCACGTCTTTCCTCCTCGACTTTCAAGCCGCTGTGGGTGCTGGTTTCGTCTCCCAGGCGTGTCTCCACCACCAGGACTTCTGGACAACAACTTGCAGCCTGGTCGGTATAACCGTTCGGTTCTATTACGGAGAGGTCCCTGTCCCCAGATGGGGGGCAGTTAGATTCCCCGCCCAGGCCAAGAAGGGCAGAGGAATACAGCCCCAGGAGCACCAGGGAAAAATCTGCCAAGGGTGCCTCAGAGAGGAGCAGAGCTCAGAACCCTCCCCCAATGAGGGCTTCCTCTGCTTCAGGCACAGAGAAGAAAAGGTGCGAAAAGGCATTGGAAAAAACTTTATCCAAAAGCCAGCAGCAAGCACAGGCTGCTAAAGCCCCTCCCACCTCTCTTGCAGAGGCAGGGATTTCCCGCCCTGAGCTGCCTGAATTGTCTCCTCAGCTTATTGTGCATAGGCAGCAGGATTGGTCACCAGAGGGCGCTGGTGAGCTGCAACCTTCCCTGGCAGCCTGCTATGAAGAGGAATTTCTCCCTCTGCCTGACCCAGCACATGCTGGTTTGGATTCAGCATCTAGATCCAGAGGTTCAGCTCCTTCAGTGACCTTTACCCCTACAGCAGCTGGGTTAAGACCAGCAGAGGGCCTGGGGAGTGGGCTGACTCTGGATATTCGAAGCCTCATCTCTGAGACTATATCCCAAGTGATGGCAGCTGGTTTACAGCAGAGGGGGCTCCCTCTCAATCTACCTCCCAGCTTGCACACTCAGAGTTCAGCACAGCCTCCATCTAGGCTGGATCTTACCTCTCCCCATGCATCTCGTAACAGTGCAGATTCTCTTATGGGAGAAGAGGATCAAGGGGACCAGAAATTTTCAGAGGATGAGGGCGTAATCCCTGATAAACCTGCCTTCTCAGGCCTCTTCTGCCCTGCCTTGTTTAAGTCCTTATTACATAAGGCCAAGACAACAACCAATATGGGTGTAACTGAAATACCTACAGAAGACACCCAAGGCTTTCCTGACCCACTTGAAGGGCTGTTCTCGGAACATACCGCAGAACAGGATGTGAACCCTTCACCAAAATTATTCCTTGATGTTATTCAACGTCAGTGGAATCAACCTTGCTCCCTCACAGCCCCTAGTGGCCATGATAGGAAGCTTTATACTGCAGGCCCGGATATTGAAGAACTGTTGCACCTCCCTACAATGGATGCTCCTGTGGCAACTCTAACTTCCTCGGCCATCCTGCCCACAGACATTGTAGACGGTCTTAAGGCAGAGGATAAGAAGGCAGAAATGTCCTTCTGTAAGACCCATCAGGCGGCTGCCTGGGCTATTAGAGCAGCCTCTTTGGCTTCCTTCTTCAACCGGGCATCTTTGGTCTGGCTTCGCCAGTTGCAATCCAGATTGCCTCCTGAGGAAACAAGATTGCACCAAGACGTAAACAAATTGGTGGCAGCCACCGAATTCTCTGCTGACGCCACCTTAGATGCGGCAAAATTTGCATCATGGGCCCTAGCTTCCACAGTAGCATCACGCCGCCTCCTCTGGCTCCGCCATTGGCAGGCTGATTTGCGGTCATAATGGAAGTTAGCTTCAGCTCCCTACAAGGGGTCCAATCTCTTTGGAGAGGCTCTGGATCCTATTCTCATTGAAAACAAGGACCGAAGGAAGGTGCTTCCCTCTTTAGACAGGCAGACCGTAGACCCTCTCCTTATTTCCAGAGGCAACCATTTCGAGCAGCTGAAGCCAGCTCTAACCCACCGCAGTTCCAGTGGTCATACTACCAGGGCCAGGACCATTTTGCAGACAGGTCTAGCTTCCGGGATAGAGGCAGGAGACAACCTCAGGCCAAGCGGCCATTTCGTGGCTCCAGCAGCAGACCCTTTCATAGAGGAAAGTGACTGCCAACCCTCCTTTCCCATTGGAGGACGGCTTCTCCACTTCGCCAGCCAATGGGAAAGCACCACAACCGATGTCTGGGTCCTTCAAACAGTCAGGCTAGGTCTCACTCTGGACTTCCTCTCCACTCCCCGGAATATCTTCATCCGTTGCCCAGTTCCCACAAACACCGAGAAGAGGGCCCTTATGGAGGCAGAAGTCCAACACTTGTTGGACATTCACGCCATCGAACTGGTACCCAGGAGCTAACAAGGGCTGGGGTTCTATTCAATACTCTTCTTAGTGCAGAAGAGTTCGGGGGGATGGAGAGGGATTCTAGATCTCAAAAAACTCAATGCCCATATAGTTTACAAGCAATTCAAGATGCAGTCCCTAAAATCCATCTTGGGCTGCATCAGGGAAGGAGACCTATTGACGTCCATAGATCTCAAGGAAGTTTACCTTCATGTTCCTATCCATCCTTCCCATCGAAGGTTCCTGAGATTTTGCTACACAGGCCGCCACTTTCAATATCGGGCTCTGCCATTTGGCCTGTCATCGGCCCCCAGAACCTTCACAAAACTGTTGGCAGCAGTGGCGGCGTACATCAGGGCACTTCCCGTAAGGATGCAGTGCTACTTAGACGACATTGTCATTCAGTCGTCTTCCCCGCCCCAAGCATCTCAGGATCTAAACACCGTGATCCAGATTCTTCAGATGCATGTCTTTTCGGTGAACATGGAAAAGAGCCACCTAGTTCCATCCACCCGACTTCTTCACCTCAGCGCGGTGATAAGACTCCAATGTGGGAGAGGTCTACCTGTCGCAAGACTGCCAGGACAGTTTGAGAGCCTTGATAAGTCGGGTCCCGTCTCTACAGTCAGTACCCTTGGTTCTCCTGTCTCAGCTACTAGGGAAAATGATTTCCTGCATATCCATCGTTCCCTGGGCACGGCTGCATGCCAGGACTCTCCAATGGTTCCTTCTGCCATTCCAGAGAGCGGGCAGCAGCAACTCCAGGACTAGGGTAAATGTTCCTCCGAGGGTCCTTCGTTCCTTTCACTGGTGGACTTCTCATGCCATAAGGGATGCGTATTCAGGAAGCCCCAACGCATCACCTTAACATCAGATGCAAGCCTAGTCGGCTGGGGGGCCCACATCCACTCCCAGGTGGTCCAGGGACTGTGGTCACAGGAGGAGCTCAAGAACAATATCAATTGGCTGGAGCTCTGAGCAGTGGACCTGGCTCTCCGATGACTCCACAAGGCAGAGGCAGGCCGCCACGTCTTAGTACTCACAATGTGACCTCCAAGGCCCACATAAATCGAGAAGTGGGCACTCCAGATCCCTCATGAACGAGGTGCAGAAATTGGGGCTATGGGCAGAGAAGCATACGCTCTCCCTCATAGCAGAACACATCTCAGGATCGAACAACTTACAAGTGGATTGGCTGAGCAGGACGACCATAGACAACTCAGAATGGCGCCTGCATCCGGATCTCTTTCAGGAAATCACCAAGAGGTTGGGCCATCCAATAGTGGATCTATTCGCACACCCGACAAACACCCAGTTGCCGAGGTTCTTTTCCCGATTTCCAGCTCCGGGAGCGGAAGGGATCGATGCCCTCCGCAGCCCTTGGCCCCAGGGCCTGCTCTACGCCTTCCCTCCTCTTCCCCTCATCCCGAGGGTGATCAGGAAGGTGCTAGTGGAAAGGGCGGAGATCCTCCTCATCGCTCCTCACTGGCCCAGGCGAGCCTGGTACGCAGACTTGGTCAGTCTATCAGTGTCCCGACCCTGGAGGATTCCCCAGGACAGGATTTCTCTCAGCCAAGGGGTCGTGTTACATCCGGAGCCTCAGTGGCTCCAGTTGACCACCTGGCACTTGAGAGGAACCTCCTGAGGAAGGCCAATTTCTCCAGGAAGGTGATCCAGACTATTCAGGCCTCCAGGCGCCCTTCAACAAATCGGATCTATAACGCAACCTGGAGGGCATTTTGCCAGTGGTGCTCCAAGGGACCCATCGATCCGGCATCGGCTTCGGTCCCTCAGATCCTAGACTTTCTCCAGGAGGGGCTGGACAAGAGGTTGGCTCCGAACACCCTACGCCGTCAGGTGGCAGCCCTCTCTACCATTCTGACATGTGAAGATAGGTGTTCCCTCACTCTACATCCTAGGGTGCGTACTTTCCTCAAAGGGGCCACTAACCTGAAACCCCCAGTAGTCCATCGATACCCCACCTGGGATCTTACCTTAGTCTTAAAAGCTCTTACCTCTCCGCCATTTGAACCGTTAAACTCCACCAGTCTCTGGTTCCTGACCCTTAAGGTCGCCTTCCTCGTGGCCATCATCTCGGCCAGGAGGATATCTTGAGTTAGCGGCCCTATCCGTACGAGGGGATCTCTGTATTTTCCATTCAGACAGGGTGGTTCTGTGTTTGGATCCCTCCTTTCTGCCCAAGGTGAATTCCTGGTTCCACAGGGCCCAGGAAGTCATTTTGCCTGATTTCTGTCCAGGGCCTACTCATCCCCTGGAAGAAAGATGGCACACCTTGGACGTTAGAAGGGCTCTCCGGAGATACATCAAATGAACAGCACCCTTTAGAAAGTCTGAATCCCTGTTCGTATCGTTTCAACCTTCGTCCATGGGCAGGAAGGTATCCCCCTCTACCATAGGCCGCTGGTTAAAGGCATGCATTGCTCAGGCCTATCAGATTAGGGCCAGACCTTTGCCTGGACGGATTACGGCCCACTCCACTAGGAGTGCGGCCACAACAGCAGCATGGGCAACACAAGCTTCAATTGTGGATATTTGCAGAGCGGCCACTTGGTCCTCCCCTTCGCCCTTTATCCGTCATTACAAATTAGACATCTATGCCTCGGCTGAGGCATCCTTTGGACGGAGAGTACTTCAGCGAATCCATTCCACCTCGGGGACCAGGGACCAGTCTGCACCCCGCCCCTAGAGTTCATCTTGGGTATGTCCCACGCTTGGATTCTCCAAGCAGCGCACTGGAGAAAGGACGTTGGTCTTACCTGACACGTCTCTTCTCAGTGCGCTGCGGGAGAATCCAAACCCTCCTGTGTCGGTCCTGGTCCAGGTGGTTCAGTCATCTCCATGACGTTTAAACTGGACAGCTATACCTTCATCGAAAAACTGGCGGGCTCAGCCAAGCAGAGGAGGCGTGGCCAAAGAAATGTATCAACTCAGTCCCTGGCTAGCAGATAGAAATCAACCCACGCTTGGATTCTCCCGCAGCACACTGAGAAGAGACGTGTCAGGTAAGACCAACGTCCTATTTCTCTTATCTGAAATTTTGCAGGCTTGTAGAGGTATGGTATATTTTCCATTCACCAGTAGATGGCACCTTCAGCTTAGGTTTCAGCGTTGTTTTAAATCTGACAAATTGATTAATCCAAATTTAATTCAATTTATGGGAGCAAAGTCATAGTAGATAGTTCCAGCATTTTATAATGCCTTTCCAGAACAACGCCTACCCAGTTAAAAGTCCAATTTTCTATGTTTTAAAAGGTCTTTAGCTTTTCTCCCCTTAGTTCCTTTCTTTCGGGACTAGGATTTTTCTCTCTATGGTTATTCGCTGCTTTAAGAAATAGTTCTAAGAGTCTCTCTTCCTTTATTTTTTTTTTTTTTTCTTTTAAAGTTAGGGTCTAAATAAAAAAGGATTCTTCTCACCCAGCTCCAGTCACTGTTCATCTACACCACTCCTGCACATTTCTTTGTTGCCTCGGCTGTCCCAGCTTCATGGCAGCCATGATGGCTGCCTCTTTTCCATGTTGTGGATGAGAGGGAAGAAGCCCTGGGTCAAGCAGGAGAGTTGCGGCTCTCCGCGACCTGCAGGGCGCCCCTCTTTACTTCACCACCCCTACAGGGTGGCTTTAGCTCCTTTCGGAGCCCTCCAACAGGGAGAACTCGGCGTGGGAGCGCGGAAACCCACTCCTCACGTCCGATCTCACCACGTCAGCCGGAAGTCTGCATTACATTTTCATGATGCTCTTGTGCTTGGGTTATTCAGTACACCTCTTTAACCAGTTTGGGAGTAAATTGTTGAACACAAATTTGAGATTTTCTAAAACAACATTGAAGAAAGTTGATCCATGCAGTACAACATAGTTGAAGTCCTATGATGGTACAACAGATTGTATAATTTGGCAAACAGGATGTTCCCCCCCCTTAATGCTCCTTTATGGTTTGAAAATGTATCAGTATAAACAAAGAAACCTTCCTAAATTTGTTTAAAAAATGCACAGGATTTTTGACATAAGTGTACATTGTTCTTAGTTTTACTTAATTACTGTTAATTTTGTTTATATTTATGCTTTTATTGTATGTAAGCCCAGAGTTGCTTTGGATAGTGAGATGGGCAGCATATACGTTTAATAAATAAGGAACAAATGAGTAATTGAATGGTCCTTTCCATAAATTAATTCTATCTGTAATTAGATTACCTGCAAAAAGTGCCTACAACGAAGATGGTTTAATTACAAGCCCCCCAGTGCAATTGAAAGAAGAGTTGCAAGTAAATCAACAATCCTCAAGAGAACAAGTTTGGGGTGTCCACTTCAAAATCGAAATTGGCAATGTTGACATTTGTTTTAAAAGTCATATTGGAGAATCTATTGAGAAAGTTTATACTTACTTAATAGACTTTCAGAAGATGATTTTATTTTATGAGGACAAGCTGGAGGGAGTGACTTAAATTTAATAAATGGAGTTAGACTGGATTTTCTATTGGTTTCACTTATGTAAGTAAAAGAAAGTTCCAATGTGTTTTGTGCTTATAAAATGGGTTTAAGAATGGGATGAATAAAAGGGAAAGAAAAAGAACTTTTTGCATATATAACACTTGAGTAATTCCTAAAGTTTGCATATTTTTGAAAGTGAATCTGTTTTTTAATATCTTTATCTCCAAAGTTAAAATACAAAATTGGAAAAAAGAAAACAAGGAAACATCAAATGCTGACATAAAAATAAACATACTGTATGTACAAAAGTGAATTATATTGAAAGTGAATTTGAAAGTATGTATGTTAAAAGGAAGTTTAAAAAGATGCATTAGAATTATTTGATTTTAAAGATTAACACTTTTTAAAGAAATGTCTTAAAATGAATATAAAAGAGTTTTCTCTTTAAGGTGAATTTTAAAGAGTACAGTATAGTGATTTTTATTAATATATAGTTTAGAAAGATTAATGAGTGTAAATAGAAATATATATCATTTCCCACAATGGGAAAAAAGTGAATTTGGTTAAGATAGCAATGTAAACTGTTTTAAACAAAGATATTTTATTTGGTCTTGTTTCTATTGTGATATTCCTTCTGGTTTTTATGCTTGAAATTAAAAAAATGAAATTCAGAATTTTAGTTGAAGATTTAATAATTGTGTAGTTATAGAACTGGCTTGTAATAATTATAGGTATGGTAATATAAAGTTGAGGTTGTAATTGTATTAGTATTTTAGTGTTGGAAAGAGTTGGAAGTCAACACTTTTTTTTAATCCTGCACTTCCCCTTTTAAAATATTTTGATTGTATTTTATCTTATAATAAACCTTAATAAAACTTAAAGAAAAAGATTAGTACTGTGAAGATGCAGATGCTACTCCTAAAGATTATTCCAAGACAATCTGCAAACCAAATTCAAAAGACTGGATCTAGAAGAGTCATGTTGAGAGAAAATACTGTCTGCAGTTGGGGAAAAAATACATTACTAGAGTGTTTAGGGCCGTGATGGTGAACCTATGGCACGCATGCCAGAGGTGGCACGCAGAGCCCTCTCTGTGGGCACGCGCGCTGTCGCCAGCTGCTCTTCCAGGTTCCGTCGCGCACCTGCGCGCCGGACAGCTGGTCCGGCGTGCATGCACACCGGACAGCTGCTCTCTTTTGGATTCCAGCATGCCAGCTGGTCTTCGCGTGAAGACCAGCTGGCCGCCGCGCATGCGTGCGACGGAACCTGGAAAAGCAGCTAGCCGCCGCGTGCATGCGCACCGGCCAGCTGCTCTCTTCCGGGTTCTGGTGCTCCGGCGCGCGCTCCAGTTTTGGCACTTGGTGCCGAAAAGGTTAACCATCACTGTCCTAGGCAATTGCATTACGACGCTAGACAAAAATGGGACCCAACCTAAGTAGGTGAAAGTGATGGAGTTACAAAGGGTAAAAGACTTCTATAGTCAGAAGAACAGAATAATAATAGAAGAACAGATTTGGAAGGGACATTGGAGGTCTTTTAGTCCAAATCCCTACTCAAACAGGAAACCCTGTACCATTTTAGACAAATGGTTGTCCAATCTCTTCTTAAAAACCTCTGGTGATGGAGAACCAACAACTTCTGAAGGCAAGTTCTTCCACTGATTAATTGTGCAAACTGTCAGGAAATTTCTCCTTAGTTCTAGGTTGGTTGTATCTGTTGTGTTCCGCTCCTCTTCTCCTGAGTCACTCAGCTCCCACTGAGTAGGTGCAGAAGGCCCTGGTTGGCTGTCATCCTCTGTCACTGAGTCCCCCTCGGTATCTGACCCATGTGCCAGGTGAACAGGACGATAATGCCATGCCACAGTTGGCTCTTGGTCCTCCGGCTCCATGAGCAGCTGCGCGGGACTCGGGCAAGCCACAACAAGGTTAACCATCACTGGTTTAGGGGTTAGAAGGCACCAAAAACCATCTTACATTTCCATCCAGAATATACAGTGGATATAAACAGTCTACACAACCCTGTTAAAAAGCCAGGTTTTTGAGATGTAAAAAAATCAAACCAAGATATAAATCATGTCAGAATTTTTTTCCACCTTTAACATAACATATAAGCCGGTGATGGCGAACCTATGGCACGTGTGCCAGAAGTGGCACGCAGAGCCATTTCTCCCGGCACGCGAGCCATCACCCAGCTCAGTTCCACTGCGCATGTGTGTGCGCCTCCCGTCAGCCAGCTGATTTTCAGCCCGTTTCCGGACTTCTGGGAGGCCCGTTTTTCGCCCTCCCCAGGCTCCGGAGGCCTTCCTCGATCCTCCGGGAGGGCGAAAACGGCCTCCCCCGGGCTCCGGAGGCCCTCGGGAGGGGGTGGGGGGATGTCGTGCGTGCATGCGTGTGGGGAGCGCGGGGGGATGTGCGCACATGCACAGGGGGAGCACGGGTGTGTGTCACATGCGTATTGCATTATGGGTGCCGGCACGCGTGCACGCACGCTGTTGCGCGTGCCTGCGCTTTCGGCACGCGAAGAGAAAAAGGTTAGCCATCACTGATATAAGCTGTACAATTTAATTGAAAAACAAATTGAAATCTTTGGGGGGGAATAACAATAACTAGAATAATGTGGCTGTGTAAGTGTGCACACCCTCTTATAAGTAGAGATGTGGCTGTGTTCAGAATTAACCAATCACATTCAAACTGATGTTAAAAAAATAGTCAGTACACACCTGCCATCAACTAAAGTGACTCAGATCTAGCCCATATAAAGTTCAGCTGTTCTAGTAGGATTTTTCTGACATTTACCCAGTTGCCTCTTACAGCAAAAGCCATGGTCCGCAAAGAGCTTACAAAGCATCAAAAGGATTGTTGGAAGGTATCAGTCAGGAGATCAGTACAAAACAATTTCCAAGGCATTGGCTATATGATGGAACTCAGTGAAGACAGTTATCAAGTGGAGAAAATATGGCACAACAGTGACATTTCCAAGAACTGGGTTTTCCAAGAACTCCATCATTGTTGAAAAAACAAAACTAATCTGAGAAGCTGCCAAGAGGCCTACAGCAACTTTAAAGGAGCTGCAGGAATTTCTGCCAAGTACTGGTTGTGTATTACATGTGACAACAATCTCCTGTATTCATGTGTCTGGGCTAGGTTGGCACCCCACCCCAGGTAGGGTGGCAAAACAGAAGCCTTTTCTTATAAACATCTGAGCCCAGCTACATTTGACAAAAACCAACATCAAGTGTGACAAAAGCATGTGGGAACATGTGTTATGGTCTGATGAGACCAAAGTTGAACTTTTTGGCCACCTGTGAGAGGGCAGGCTGCCTAAGATTAGCTAGCACCTGGGCTGATGGTGCCTGCCCCTTTAAGACCTCTCCCTAGCCAGAGTAGCAGCTCAGCAAAGAAGAGCTATAAAAAGCTTGCAGCAAACCAGCCTGGTGTGTTAGCAGGGGTGGGATTCAGCCGGTTCAGACCGGTTCGGGTGAACCGGTAGTTACGGCCAGTGGCTGGACCCACCCACCGGCCCCGGCGCTATCCCGTCCTATACAATCGCTGTTTTTGACGCAGCGCGCATGTGCGCAAGGCGCGTGCACAAGTGAAGCGAGCACGCATGAGCGCTCACATTTTCGATTCTGGGCGAACCGGTTGTTAAATTATGTGAAGTCCACCTCTGGTTGTGGGTGTGCTAGGTTTGGACAGCAGTGGGCGCAGAAGGGCTCTGGGAGTAGGAAGGATTGTGGGTTTTCTAATCCAAATAGGAAACTGGAAGCAACCTAAGGGTAAAGGAGAATTGGAGAAGCTCACTCCTGATAGTAAAACAGAACAGCAGTAGACCTAGAAAGGATGTGGAAACAAATTGGGACTACTATCCAAGGGTCTGCTGGTGTCTGGCTGGGTAAAATAAGGCTGGAGTAGGCTTTCTGGAGTTTGGGCAGCCCACTGAATTGGGTAGAGGGGGGGGGAAACAGTGACACCATTGTTCCAAAAAGTATGTTTGGTGCACAAACCCATGCATCCCCAAAAATACTCCATACCCACAGTGAAGCATTATGCTTTGGGGCTGCTTTCCTTCAGTTGGAACCGGGGCTTTAGTCAAGGTGGAGGGAATTAGGAACAGTTCCAAATATCAATTTTAGAGTAGTAGATAACCTTGTCATTTTTTACTGTGGGCACACTGGCACACAGGGATATTATCTGGGCCTGCTGCTTTCCGAATGTTAACTTTCCGCAATGTCTTCCAGACTGAGGTAACATCAAAGCTAAGCACTTGCTCGTCAGGATGGGGCACAGCTTTCCTTGCAGGGGTGCTATTTGATGCCTCGAATCTTCCAAAAAATGTGTTCAACTCATTTAAAAAGTCTGTGTCACCCTTCCAACTGGATGGAGCCACCTTATAATCTGTAATGGCCTGGATTCCTTGCCACATACACCTGGAGTTTGTAGGGTCCTGAAAAAAGTTCTGAACTTTCTGACAATGGGCTTGCTTTGCTCTTTTTTTTTTTGGCACAAAACCTTCAGGCCTCTGCTAAAATGCTGAAGATGAAGAGGAATTTCACCTTTCAACATGACAGTACCCCAAAGCATACCTCCAAATCAACAAAATAATGGCTTCACCAGAAGAATTCTGAAGTTATTTATCTTGGTCTGATTTTTTTACATCTCAAAAACCTAGCATTTTAACAGGGGTGTGTAGACTTTTATATCCACTGTAGACCATTTCAGTCTAAGAAAAAAAGGTGGAACCAGGTTCATAAAATCCCTTCTTTCAGACTCATGCTGGAACTACCTGCTTAGCCACCTGGTCTTGTCTTTAATTTTTGTTTTGTACACTGGTTCAAGAAATTGGCACTTGGGGCTACAATTCTGAACCTGGCACTGAAAGGCACACAACAGATACCCTGTATAAGAAATTGGCATGCTTGCTTTCCAATGAGGATGTGTAACCAAAGAGAATCCCAAGATGAGCCTGAGAAAGTACAGAGAATAGGAAAGTGAGGGTTTTAAAAAATTTGTGTTTAATGCTTCTTGACAGGATTAGATCCCCTATTTTAGGAGGCAAGCATGAAAAGCACCCATCTTTTAAAAGCCCTTAAGCATCAATAGCTGCATAGTTAGAAGCTGGTGTGTCTCATTCCCTCTGTTATTAGGAATCCTTAATATTTAGAAAATAGTTGTCTCTGTCCACTTGCTATAATGCAACAAAAAAATTAAATATATGAAACACTAGATTTTTAACAGATATAGTATAGATAACAGTATACAGCTGCCCAATTGTGGGGGCCTTTTTGGGGAAAAGATTTCCTATTTACTGGAAAGAGTAATAGAAAAAATAGTACTGGGGGGAATGTTTGACGCCATTTTATTAACCTTCAACTGCAGTGGAAAAATATAACCTTTTACAAATGCCATCCTGTGTAAGCTCCAGTATATAAAACTAACCCCATATCAGAACCAAATAAAGAGAACAAATAGGCAAAGCAGTTTCCAAATTGTACTTTTATCTTTTTCTTTGTTTGAACATTTTATTTCAACTTCATTTTTTCAATCCATTATTTCCTGAAAGGTTTTTTTGTTTGTTTATAGACTTTTAAAAAATTCTTTGGCACAATCGTGTATGGTTCTGGCTTTGTTCACACCAAAAAGGGCTTTGTCCCTTTTGTTTTTATTATCACTAATTCAAAGCCTCTCATCCCATTTGGAAAAACTGGATCCTAATCTCTCCATTAACACGTGAGTCTTCTGGACACCCTACCCACCTCTCAACCCCACCCCGGGTTTCTACATTCACAGTTGAACAAAATTCAGGAAGGAAAGGCGCTTTTTAATGAAACAAGATTGTGAAAAAAGTCACAACAGGAGCTTTGAACATCTCCCCTATGATCCCCTAAAGAAGCCCTACACAGGGCAACTTCTCTTTACCCCTCCCCCCTTCAAATCTCATACTTTTCTGCCACTTCAAGTAGACTGAACGTGTTAGTTTAGGAAATGCAACTGCTAATCTTTTCAGTGTTTCTTTTGGGAAACATTAACTGCAATTGAGAATGTAGATACTGCCTCATTCACACACACACACACACACACACACACACACACACACACACACACACACACACACTTGAAAGAAAATCCTTCACCCTTCCCATTGTCTTGTGCACTGACAGTGTGTGTCCAAAAACTCCCCTCCCTCCTGAAAAAAGGTAACTGGTGGGCTGGGGACCCCACCTTCTCCTCTCTAGCAACAAAAGCCAGACCTGGAGTACTCAAATTGAACCTGAAGCTAGCTTTTCTCTGTCCTAGACTAAGTAAACTTCCTCTTCACTGTCCACAAGGCAGAGAATTAGTCCTTGTCTCTTGTCAGAAGAGACTGTACTGATGTATAGAACTCAATCATTTTCTACTTCCTAGAGGCAAGTGATGACAAGGTTTTGTTGCTATTCAAGTCAGTGATTAGCTCCATTAACAGTGGTTCTGCCATTTGCCGTGGCTGGATTTTCACCATGGTGTGTTTAAGCCTCTCACTCACTCATCCTCTCATTCCCAAACACTCAGCATTCGTGCACACTCCTCACTTCGGGTTGTTTTTTTTTTTCCTCAATAGATTGGAGAATTCCAGTGGGGGTCTCGGGTGTCATCCCAATAGCAATAGATCTGTAAGTGAAGAAAAATGAGGCAATGCAGTGTAATATAAAAAGAGACACTTGCAATTTCTTCAGTAGCAATAAAATTGTTTCATTATTGCAGGTTTTTTAAACAAATATTCCTATTAGACAACTTTTCCACTTCAATTTGTCATATCACACTGCATAAGATTTCTTACATTTTTAAAGCAGGTCTTGAAAGAAAAGGAATTTTTGAATAGGGGGACATTGAAGACAAAGGCCATGGGGATGACAATCCAAATGCTACTTCCCACACCTCCTTGAAGCTTACTCAGTGGGGAATTAACATATCTGGGCCTTACATTAGTTCTCTGAACTTCTAATGCAAACTGTATAGGAATGACTCAGATGTTTTAAAGAACAAAAAAGTTGGAGCCTTCTCACCAAGCTTGATTTTTCAGTTTTCTCAACTCTTTAGTGGCCCAGGTAGCAAGGGTTTTTGTTTTGTTTGTCGTTGATCTTCTTCCTTCAGTTAGCAATTCATGTATCATGGGCCTAGCTTCTACCATCTTGAGGACATCTTTCCCAAATGCTGTGCACAAATCCCTGTGAAAAGCAAAGAATATAAAAAAAAACCCTCCCAGTACCTGATTTCAATGATTACTTGTGGGTAGTTCAGAGTTTCTTGACTCTTGTGAATTATGACTGCAGCACATCTCCCCCATGGTCATATGATAATATTTCAGGCACTTGGAAACCAGCTCACATTTACAACCTGTTGCAGCAACCCACGGTCACATGACCACAACTTGCAACTTTTAGTTTTTCAGTTTTCTGGCAGAAAAAAACACCCATTGAATATGCTGGATTCACTTAATGACCATGTGGTTTGCTTAGCAACTGCAGAGACCCGCTTTATAACTGTTGTAAAAATTGAATCTGGTCACATGGTGTCTCAACTTACTGCATGACCAAAATTCTGGGCTCCATTGTCATACAGTGGGGCAAAAAAGTATTTAGTCAGCCACCAATTGTGCAAGTTCTCCCACTTAAAAAGATGAGAGAGGCCTGTAATTGACATCATAGGTAGACCTCAACTATGAGAGACAAAATGAGAAAACAAATCCAGACAATCACATTGCCTGATTTGGAAAGAATTTATTTGCAAATTATGGTGGAAAATAAGTATTTGGTCACCTACAAACAAGCAAGATGTCTGGCTCTCACAGACCTGTAACTTCTTTAAGAGGCTCCTCTGTCCTCCACACATTACCTGTATTAATGGCACCTGTTTGAACTTGATATCAGTATAAAGGACACCTGTCCACAACCTCAAACAGTCACACTCCAAACTCCACTATGGTGAAGACCAAAGAGCTGTCGAAGGACACCAGAAACAAAATTGTAGACCTGTACCAGGCTGGGAAGACTGAAGCTGCAATAGGCAAGCAGCTTGGTGTGAAGAAATCAACTGTGG